>CAJQUN010000073.1:1718873-2318873 GCA_907163345.1 Haberlea rhodopensis | reverse complement strand
AGTCACTAGTTGACGAGACCATTATGCCGAGCAAGTTGCTCGAGGAACTATTGGGTGCGCCGTATAGGAATTATACCGCAGCACATATTCGAAGTATATATTTGTCGAGCAATGATACCCTTGGGTATGCTCGTTGGTTTGGCTAGGGCCAAGTGTTTGGTGGTAAGAGTAGTCATTGAGGAAACTACTCGCTTGTGTCGTGACGTAGGGTAGACATGGTTACACCCACCCTGAGGGTGTGGGATAAGTCTTAACGGATTACAACTGCATCATAAGTGAGTAAGGACACCGGGTTGTCCATTGTGCTTGGTATTTTAGAGATATGTCGGGCGATGACCCATTACTCTAACGGTTTGTACGGTATGGCATACCGAGATGGAACATATGGTTTGTTGGTGGGCTTGATATGAGCCTATGGAGACAGCGCTTTGCTAGCCAGATATCGTGGTAATGATATAGTGTGATTGTTGGAGCCATGATACTGCTCGTTGGAATCAAGTTTGGCAAATCGTAAGGTGATACGATGTGGATTGTGGTGGACTCTAGTAGTCACCATGTCATTTGAGGTTGAGGTTGTGCATGCCTCACTGAAACGTGTATACGTTTATGTTTAATTTTGGTGAGACTTGTCTGGGACAGCTCATGGTGTTGGAGTACCAACGAGAGAGTCATCAGGTCGTTATTGACTCGATCTGAGGGAACCCGTGTATTTAGGATGAAATGGGTGTTATTGTATCCAGTTTTTCCGAACAGTGGTTCGAGACTTGTGAATCTCGAGTTCGATGGCATTTCCCTTGTGGGGAAGGAGGTAGTATTATACCTATTTGGAAATCTTTGAAAGATTCAGTGAGTTGGTACGTGTGGTGTTGATCTTGGGAATCACACCGTGTTGTTGATCGTCGATTATCGTTCTTCACTGGATAGGGAATGACTCAGAATTGACGGTTGTGTTTGGGGCTTAGGGGTATGTTGTAGATACCCGAGCCGAGTGCATTGAATATGCATGCGATGTCAGTACTTAGGCAGGTATACTGGTGAGTATACAGATGCCAGTTATTGATTTTCTTTCTGTCAAGCATAGAGTTATGCTATTTTTGGATGGTTAAATCTCTGGTGAGAGATATGGAACACCTTGAGATTGGGAATCTCTATGGCACGATAATTATGAGGAACAATCGTGAAGTTAGTTGACTCCCTTGAAGAGGGATTATCTTGTGTGGGTTAAGGTATTTCCTTATTGGTGTTTTCCTCCGAGTTATGCGATAGCCTTCCCAAGTTTGGATTGTTAAATCCTAGGATTGCCAAGGGATGGCAGGAATTCGGATTTTTTTTTTTTGGGTGTCGCTGTCGACACAAGCGTTGAGGATGCAATGAGTTTATTGCATGTCCTTTCAGAATTTGAACTCTGTGGAGTCTTGATGGTTTATTTATGATCAGGATGTGATCCTTGGAATATCCGGAGGTGGACCTCTTGTGAGATGTCTTTTGTGTGAATCTGTGGCCGTGAGTTGCCCAAATTGAGTTGCAATGATACGACTGCTCATTCGATGGAGGAGGTTTGAAAGTCGAAACCAGGTTTGGTATGTGTGCACCGTGGTATGCTAATGTTCCCCTCGTAACGATGTATGTTAGACATCGTGAGTCATGATAAAGATATCATTGGACGATATCTACGATGGAATCGGGAGCGATTCGAATCCTTGCAGTTTCAGTTGCCTAACTGCTTTTGGATTATTAGCATTGAGTGGTGCTGACGCTCTTTGACGTTATGATGGATTTGGAAGTCTATTCCACACCAGAGATTGACACGAGGTCAACGCTCTCACGGTTGAGGTGTCATTCATGATGCGTTCTTACTAGTGGTATTAGAACGAAGGATGACTGTCCGATCTACGGTCGTAAATATTGGTTGTTTTGCAGTCATGAGGGACTGACTTTTGGGATGAACCGCATCGAGGTACGTTTTGCCTCTTGGGTGATGAGTTGGTGTTGGTTTTGGTATGTCGCTCTGTTTCAGAGTTCGATGTGAGGTAAATATTCTCGAGGTTTTTAAGACGATTCTGATATGGTCAGGAATCGAGGTTATGACTTCTTGTAGTTGTGTAGCCCGGGTGTTACGTGATACAACGGTGCTAATTTCGAGGACGAAATTCTTTTAGTGGGGGATATTGTGATGACCAGAGATTAGGGATGTTAATCCCGGAGTGTTAATAACCTGTAAAGTTGTTTTACGTGGCAAATTGGAGTTTAATCGAGGTGTTGGGCCCTCCGGGCTCGTCTATTTGAGTAGTTAGGATCGTTGGATCCCGAGGTTGAGATCGTATTCTCATTCCGGTGAAAACCTGTGAGTTGGGTTTTTAGTGTGACTCAGAATCTCGGGTGCTGTGTGTGGGCACCGGTAGGGGGTTTTTGAGTTAGAGAGAGAGTTTTTGAAAACAGATGATTTTTAATGAATCATGATGTATTTGTGGGGATATTAGTATTTCGGGGTATTTTTGCTATAAATACTAGTTGAACCCGAGATTTTAATTATCGGAACCATTTTCCCCACATTTCCCGTCACTTTCTCTCTCCCTGCGTCGCGAGCTTCCCGATCCCCTTTTGACCCCCGCCGCTTCAAACGCCGCGCACGCCGCCGTCCGGCCGCCGTTCGGCGCGTGCCACCCGCCGTTGGATTCGTCTCTTCCAGGCGCTTCCATCCATACCAACAATTTGAAGTTTGGTCGCGATTTGAGCTCGGATTTCTGCAGAAAGCGTAGGGTTCGAAAACTGGAGTTCATCCGATTTTTGGGGCTCGATTTTGGTATGTTTTTGGTACGATTTTTCTAGTGTTTTTGGGGCGTTTTTAAGCTGATTTTGAGTCGATGATTTCAGACTTTTGTGGTTCGAAATCATTGTTGCATTTGGTTCGAATTTCAGCTCGATTTCGTGAGTTAGGGTTCGAAAAATTGGGGTTTTTGACAAGGAGTGATGATTCTTGTTAGTAATTGATTAATTCATGTTTTAGATGCATTATGATGCTTGATTGTGTTCGAATTGAGGAATTGGATTCGAATTTAGGGCTTTGAATTCGGATTTTGGGGGTTTTGGCATGTGAGGCGATTATTCTTGTTAGTAATTGATTAATTCATATTTTAGATGAATTATGGTGTTTAATTGGGTTCGATTTGTGTTGTGAAGGTTCGAAAATTTGTGGGGAATTCTTGAGCAATTTTCGATAATGGTTTATTGTCGTGTGTTGACAATATTTTTGAGGGTTATGGGTGTGCTTGAGCATGGGTTGCATGATCGTAATTAATTGTGAATTAATTTATCGTGTTAGCACATCGTTCCTCGGAGCATGAAACTCGAGCAAGGTTTGGCTCGGACTTCGGAGATTTAAGGTACGTGCGACGTACGAGCATTACTTTATATGAGAGCATTTGTGAAATGCATGATGTATATTGACTTCATCGGTGGTTGTGCGCATGGCTATATTTATGTGTTGATATATATGGGGTACTGGGCCTATATGACTATTGTACGGCATTTGAGATGCCTGAGAATGATCGTGGGATCATGTACTCATTATAAGACATGTGAGATGTCTAGGTATAATGGAAAATTGGTAAAATAAATGCTAGGCATTTGAACTATCTATGATTGATAGCGAAATTGAGAAATCAGTACTAGATATTGAGATATCTATATTTGTATGTATATTGAACTTGGAATCATTGATTATTGATACTTGAGAATCAGGCATGCTATGAGTTAAATCAATGTGTTGATTTACTGATTTATGAGATTTGATGAGTTTGATGATTGTGAGAACAGGGACAGTACACGGAATCCCGGATGAGGATGTTGCCATCCAGGGAGTATCATTTAAAATTCATTAATATTTACTTGTGTTGTAAATTATGAATTTCATTATTGTGATTATGAGATTTTGTGTATTGGTATGCTCACCCCGTTGGGGGCTGTCTCTGTTGGGGCAGGTGAACAGGTGCATCGATGGCTGTGGAGCTGAGCTCGAGCTGTTGATTGGATGTACTCATAGGATCGTGGTACCAGGGCTTGATGGAGCACGGTATCGTATAGAGTACTTATATACACCCGAGATTTATATACACATTTATGATGCTCGCATGTGAGCACAGATATTCTTGTATATGGGTTGTATATAAAGGCATGAGCCTTTCTCTCTTTCATTATATGTTGCATGCAACTGTGGTAGAATTGCTTATGATATGAGAGTCGTTAGTGTATTATGTGGGTGTTGAAACCCACTTTTGTCGTCTTATGTGTGGTGTCTTCCCTGGCTGGGAATTTACTTTGTGTTCAGTATTCTGTTGGGTATTGTGTATTCCCTGGCCGGGAATTATATTATATGATGTGCTTTTGTTTTGGGATAGCTCAATTCACGGGGAGACTCTGCCCAAATTTTTATAAAAGTCCACAATGTGAAAAGTGGCATAATGGGGATGGTAATGGGCAACTCTATGAGTCTATATGTTAGTAGAGATGATCTTATAACGTTGAATATTAAAGAAATTTTGTAAGCATCATTTGAGCTTCCCGATTGACTTTTTATTGAAAGCATGTGCCACACATAATGGTTAATACACTAATTAAGGGTTAAGGGCTTGGGGTCCTTACAGACGGTATCTGGTAGAGCCTTTTATACATTAGATACACGCTTGTTCATTGGGTACTCTCATGTGAGTACGTCTTTACGTGTATATGGAATGTATAAATGAGCAATGGCTTTCTCTCTTCATTTATTTGGTTGCATGCAATTAAATAAGGAATTGCTAAATGAACTGAAAGAATGTTAGTGTATTGTTAGGGTGCATACTATGAAAGGGGTTTTGATTGGGGAAGTTTAACATTATGGGATTCTAATGCAAGAAATTTTATAGATGGTATATGATGTTACACTTGTATATGATTTCCTTCCCATGGTAATATGATTGTATGCACTAATGGCATGGATTAATACACTAATAACATGTTAAGGGCTGGGGCCCTTACAATAAAGGTACCACTTTCCAAAACTTCTTTCAACTAAATCTCCCAAAAATTTTTTTTTTCAACTACATACATATTTTAGAAAATTTATTTCGAAGAAGTCCATTTTATCAAACCCTAATCTAATTGATCCATTTTCATGAATAATTTACCCTTCTTTTTACTGAATATATTATGTACTATTTTTTCGTGAAGTGCAGGGTGAATGAAATGACGATACAGTCGGTTTTAGGTAAAGAGAACAGATTAAGAAACAGACTATTGAGAGAAGATGACGATGATGAAGCTTTGTCCGACGGCATCTTGTCGGTAAAATCGATTCCAATATATATTAAACTGATTCGACCTTTCCAAATGAAGGCAGCGAAGAAGGCGAAGTTTACGAATCCCGTTGCGCCGTCACACCAACTAATTAGAGATGGCTTCGTACAGAACTTGCGGCTACAAATTCTGTTCCCCGAATAATTACTTACGCAGAAACAATTTTTCTTGGATTAACTGAATAAAATAATTTGAAATTATTGGACCCATGTATGACCAATTATAGTGCATCATAAATAAACTTTGCACAACAGTAACAACACCAAGATTCAACCCAGATTCTATAACCTACAATTGAGCATTAAAAGATTAAGAATTAATATACATGCACCGCTTATGTCTAGCGATGCATGTAAATTACATGCACCGCTAGACACATCGGTGCATGTAAATTATTTGAATAAAATAATCTGAAATTAATGGACCCATGTATGACCAATTATAGTGCATCATCAATAAATTTGCACAGCTGTAACAAAACCAAGATTCAACCCATATTTCATAACCCACAATTGAGCATTAGCAGATTAAGAATTAATATACATGCACCACTAAACACATCGGTGCATGTAAATTATTGGCTTGTACGGTGCATATAAAATTTTAATAAAATAGATGTGGTATTTTAAATGTATCACTTATATCTAACGATGCATGTAGAAATTGGCTCATGTATGAGTCTATAGGTGCATGTATAGGGCTCATGTAAATTACATGTTCGATTTACCCAAGAGGGTTCATGTAAATTTGTGCCCATAGAAAAATAGAATCGAAAGATACATGCACCATATAAATCTAGCAGTGCATGTAAACTACAAGCACCGGAGTCTAGCGGTGCATGTAAATTACATCCACCGCTATACTCATACGGTGCATGTGTAATGCGGTGCATGCAATTTACAAGCACGACATCAGATTAACAGTGCGGTGCATGTAAATTACATGCACCGGAGTCTAGCTGTGCATGTAAATTATATGCACCACTATACTCATATGGTGATGTAATTTACATGCACCACATGAGACTAACAGTGCAAAATTCACGCAGTTCATGCAAATGTAATTTCGAGAATTCGGTGGATAAAATTATGAGATGCTAATACTCGTTTCTTCCACATTTGTGTCAACAGAAGGAGAAAGAAAAATGAATAAGACGCAAAGCACCAGTACGTAATTCAAGGTAAGTGAATAAAATTACGGTGACCTAGCACAACAATTGAAGGAAAATCTTATAGTAACTCGTATAGAAGCAACAATGAAATCAAGGATATTATTCCAACTTGACGAATAACTAACGAACGATCTGAAGAAAGCAATACTAATTTATCCATGGAGATTTTATCGGCGAAATTGTTGTTGAAAGAGAGCAGAAAACGTTGGAGAGTTATTTGGGGGGAGGAGGAGGAGTTATGTCTATTTTGGTCATTTCAATTGAAATTGGACCTAGTTGAAAGAACTTTTTTTGGTAGACTGAAACGAAAAAC
Source organism: Haberlea rhodopensis (assembly GCA_907163345.1). Taxonomy (NCBI): domain Eukaryota; kingdom Viridiplantae; phylum Streptophyta; class Magnoliopsida; order Lamiales; family Gesneriaceae; genus Haberlea; species Haberlea rhodopensis. The sequence continues at coordinate 2,312,055 of CAJQUN010000073.1, read as the reverse complement.
TCTCTCCTTCTGATACCGGCCCGACATTTGCCCTAATCTAAACTCATCAATGAAAGCCCAATAGATATGGGCTTCACAACAAACTTCAAATTCAACAAGCCCACGTTTCTCATAAAAAACGCACATTATCTCGAAAATAATGAAATAAAAATCTCATGATAGGGATAAAATGCAGCAAAAATACAGAGAATCCATTTTGCAACGGTGATAAAACATACAAAAATGGCTAATGTTGTAGTAGTATTTCAGAATCCCATTTCTCTTTTACGTTACCCATCAAAATGTTGCGGAAAAAACTCAGCAAATTGCCCTCAACCCGTCTGAATTCTTTTCCTCAAACTCGGTTTTGAAGGTAAAGGAACAAAATTTAGCTTCGGCCACTCGGATTAAGCGGCACAAGGATTCTAAAGTTCATGCTTCGCCTATTATCTATGCTGCGGAGTCCAATTTCTTAAAAGGTGCAGTTTTTTAATCATTTTTTGGTCATGCCAAAAAACTATTTTTAAGATTTACTTATTAATTTTTAAGTTCATGTATGATTTTTTTAATGGTTAAATGATCTGGGCGTGATGTTTGGTTAGTATTGATTGTTCCTTTGTTGTGGGTGTTTTACATATTGATGCTTTTGAATGTGGCATGATGGGGATTTTGCTCGGGTGTTGAAGTTTTCAAGGATACCATTAAGTGTAACTCAAAAAAGATTGCCTCACATAACTTAAGAGTGTGTGTGTTCTGGGGAGAAGTGGAGAGTGTGTGTGTGTGGAAGAATGAGGGGAATAGGAGCGACGAATTAGTGTGATTCTAAGAGCCTTGTCTTGAGTTTTTTTAATACGAGCTTCGAAGGCGCAGAAAAGAAGGAACAATCGAGGGAAATGAGAAATAAACAAAGAAATCTGTAGTCCATGTTGGAAATTTGAATCAAATTTGAATCAAATTAAATGGTGTGTCCATTCTTGGGGTACATTTTTTCATGATTCGATGCTTCCAAATTAAATGGTGTGTCCATTCATGTTGGAGTGCAATTTTTCATGATGGATGCTTCCAAATTATGTCTCTTGATGACACCACTTGATATACTATATAAAAAACAACCCTTGAATGAATTAGACATGGAATTTTAGAAATTCACGTCATATAGAAGATCAAAATTTGAGTAATTTTGTGAGTCTTCATCATTGTTATGGTTGAGCGTTTTAGACCTTTGTGGTTTAAAGGATTTGTGATTTGGAGTGCTCCTATCACAAATCATAGTCATTGTATATTGGGAGACAAATTGCCAAAGTAAATCGTTAGCACCGTTGCGGGGCAATATTGTCTCAATGACAGAGATTCCAAATCTCGCCTCGACATTTCTAATACAAAGCCATTTGTTGTTTTTGCTTGCCATTTGTTGTTTTTACTTGCTACTTGCCTAAGATACACACCCATAAAATTTTGTACTACAATCTTAAGACAATATTAGCAACAAATGGCTTCGTCGAGTGCAACAACGACTCCAGTTTATCATGGTGAAATGCCTGAAAAGTTCAATGGGAACGATTTCAAGCGATGGTAACAAAAGATGATGTTTTATTTGACAACCTTGGGGTTGACAAGGTTCCTCAATGAGGATGCTCCTACTATTATGGAGAGTGAAACCGACAACCAAAAGAACGTTGCGGTTGATGCGTGGAATCAAAGCGATTTCCTGTGCAAGAATTATATTCTCAACGGAAAGGACAACACATTATACAATGTGTATTGTCTAGTGAAGACGACCAAGGAATTGTGGTAATACTTGGAGAAAAATTATAGATCCGAGGATGCCGACATGAAGAAATTCATCGTTGGCCGATTCCTGGATTTCAAAATGGTTGATACAAAGCCTGTGATAGCACAAGTGCAAGATTTGCAAGCAATCATTCACGAAATTCATGCGGAGGGAATGGTTCTAAGTGACTCATTCCAAGTGGCCGCCATTATTGAAAAGTTGCCTCCGTCATAGAAGGACTTCAAGAGTTATCTTAAGCATAAACGAAAAGAGATGAATCTTGAAGACCTTGTGGTTCGCTTGAGAATAGAAGAGAACAACAAAATTTCCGAAAGGAAGGAAAATTGGCACCAACATGAGGCACGAGTGAACTTAGTGGAAAAACACGCCGGAACAAAGCGGAAGTTTCACGGCATGGCCTCCAAATCTGGAAAGGCGAAGAAGTTCAAAGGCAAGTGCTACAAATGTGGAAAACCTAATCACATGGCGAAGGATTGTCGTAAAAAAGACTATCGCGGGAAGGCTATGGATCAAGTAAATGTGACCGAAGAAGATCGTCTCTCAATTGATTTGGATGATCTAGCGCTTACCGCTTAAATTATATTGTGTATCATTAAAAGTTGTAAACTCCAAGAATTGAGTGATTCTAAACAAATGTAATGACGATATTTGTTGAAAGCAATAAAATTTATGTATTACTTCTTTTAGTGAATCTTATGGTTTGTGGCATGATTGTTAGGATCATTTAAACCATAATTCGCAACACAAAATTTATTGCTTATATGGGCACTAAGTTAACAAAATCGTCATTCATTTGTTAGAAGAATCGTAACGTCTAGAGTTTACTCACAATGATGTTTCTGATGGATAGATTGTGCAAACTAGAGATGTGAGAAAAATTATTTGTTACTTTATCAATATTTGCACATGATAATGTTGTGATTTTTTTGCTATGAAGCAAAAAACGAGGCCAGTGAGGTGTTTAAACACTTCAAAAATGAGATTGCAATAAAATTTAGCGAATGAGATTTCCTATGGGAAATTGTGAGTAGATTATACTTGTGCTGTCTAAGAATTTGACGCTTAAGCTTGAATCTGCAAGACTATAAAATCTTGAATTCGAGTTTCTAAGCTTTGTACGCTTAAAACACAAGTGATAAATCGAAGCCACAAATTTTGATTAGGCGTTGTAATATCTTAAATTGGTTCATTTTGATTTCTAAGCTAGTACGCTTATAACATGAGTTTGCAAGATTTAAAATCTTGAATTCAAGTTTTCTAAGTTAGTGCGCTTAAATTGCAAAGTGTGAACCAAGTTTGAGAATATTATCCAAGTTTCAACTTTTGTAAGCAAGTACGCTTAAATCCGAAATTTTCAAGAAATAAAAACTTAAATTTGGATTTGTAAGACTATAACGCTTAGAATTTGAAACACGAAAGTTTGAACGCCAATGCACTTCGTTACTACCCGAAGTTGTTGGGGTTGCAATTCTAGGATTCAACCACTTACCACATTTAGGCAACGACGAAAACCTTGTGATTGTAGGAAAAGAGAGTTTCCTACAATATTTGAAATGTGGGGGTACTTGGCTAAACTAGAAATGAAGGCCAAAGTAAAGTCATAACAAAAACCAAATAAAAGACATGAAGAGTTTGACAAATCATGTTGTCAAATAGATCAACGAGTGTGACAAATGTTTACATACCTAAGCATATGTATGATTGTGTATTGATGATATGCTCATTGGAGAAGCAATTTAGAAATCATCAAGTAACAAAAGAAAAATGTTGACGAGACATTTTTGACGTATGTGCATCAAGAACAACAATGCTTGGAATTAACGTTTCCAAGACATTTTGAAGAATGAAATCTCAAGGATTAATTCGAGTTTCAAATTTTAAGCTTTGCTCTTAAATTTCAAGTTTACAAGACATAGAATCTTGAACTTGTAATTCTTAAGAATCTATGCGCTTAAATATGAATTGTGAGTTAAAGTTGAGTATTTACTCTGATCTTGATATTTGTAAGAAATAACGCGTTAGCAACGCTTAAAATTCGATGATGGAAATATCCTAAAAGGATGAAATGATGCAAATGAGTAATGTGATTACCAAAACTTAAGATATATTGTGGAAAATTCTCTATGGAAAACATATAAAGCTTCTTCGGCCGAGTTGCTTTATTAGTTGTTAGAGAAAATCCCGTGCATGCAACTAAAATGTGTTGCGATAATGCTATATGATAAAATGATCTCTAGTAGCATAATCATGAGTGATTATGTGAAACCGCGGATCCACATATAAATTAGTTAACCGAGAGATCATGTGGAAGTTTATCGAGGGGAATAGAGTTAAAACCCTATAATCAAAATCTCATAGTGGATACCCAACCTTGTTGACTGGAGATCCCAAGATCTAGGTTCAAAATGGACAACTAAATTATGAGATTGTATAAACACTTTGGAGATCAATCTCCAACCCATTCCTATGATAAGGGGTGTAGCCTGCAAAAGGGGTACGATGATAGGCAAAAGGCCTTAGTGATTCCTAAGACATATAAGAATATGTTGGAGTATAGCGGGATACTCTTCTATGAGATCACCTACGTAAGTGCGAAGTGTGGCCGCTTCAAAGATGAAAAGCACTTATGAAACCAAGCGTGGTCCATGGCCGAAACGGAAACAACCGTAAAAAACCACTACGAAGGTTAGAATTATTATGGGGTGGGTTCAATTGTCTTGGTTTACACCATCGACTAAATAGTTCAAGACTATAAGTTCACTATTAAGTCAAGTAAATCCGATATAATACTACTACGGAAGATTCAAAGCCACAAGCTATCTCTCCCGATGCCACAATAGCTCGTTAAAAGCGCTCAATTACATACATGTATTAATTTAATTCATGTGGGGGATTGTTGGAAATTTGAATCAAATTAAATGGTGTGTCCATTCATGTTGGGGTGCAATTTTTCATGATGGATGCTTCCAAATTGCGTCTCTTGATGACATCACTTGGTATACTATATAAGAAACAACCCTTGAATGAATTAGACATGGAATTTTAGAAATTCACATCATATAGAAGATCAAAATTTGAGTAATTTTGTGAGTCTCATCATTGTTATGGTTGAGCGTTTTTAGACCTTTGTGGTTTAAAGAATTTGTGATTTGGAGTGCTCCTATCACAAATCATAGTCGTTGTATATTGAGAGACAAATTGCCAAAATAAACCGTTAGCACCGTGGCGGGGCAATATTGTCTTAAGGACAGAGATTCCAAATCTCGCCTCGACATTTCTAATACAAAGCCATTTGTTGTTTTTTGCTTGCTACTTTCCTAAGATACACACTCATAAAATTTTGTACTACAGTCCATTCCATTCCAAAGGACATAGCAATTGGTTCTTTAGAGTTGAAGAATAATGAGAACCTATATGTTGTAGTCAGAGCATGGTGGTGTAGAACTAATTTTATGTTGACAGTTGTAATCCATGCTCCTATTACAATGTTTGCTCGTAATACATTTTAATGGTTTCGGGGAAGCAAACTTAAGTCTTAAGAAAATTGTAGATGGAATCTGATATTTTCCAGATGTGACTGCCATTGTCACTGATCTTGGTTGGCCCTGGTTGGACATGCGGAAGAATAATCAGGCTAGGGAGTTGTTTCCAAAAGGGTTCTTGTAAAATAAATTTTGAGAAAAAAATCTCAATTTGTCAAGTGTAGAATGTGAATGGATGGATACGATTTTGTACAAAATTCATGCTTGGGAGTGAAGTTGGCCTATGTTTCAGTGAAAAGCATGAAAATGGAAAAAAAATAAAGTATATTGTTGAACTCTACAGATAAACAGTTCAAACTTTGTGTTACAGTGTTAGAGTAGTTAGACTATGACCTGTTGGAATTGGTTCGTGTTTTCTCTTCTAAATTTAACTTAATTTTGTAATCCTATTAAGTTCTTGAACTTGATTTCTATATGTTATCCAACAGCTATTCAAACAGTATTGAAAGTTGGGAAGGATGGAATTGAAGCTGGAACCAATTTCGTGCCTGTAAGTACTAATTATAATAATTGTGGATCTTAATAGGTATATGAATTCTTTTCATTGCAGTAAGTATTAAATCTTATTCGATCATTTTCAGGAATCTATTCCAAGACCAATAGCAAGAATCTCTGTTACTGTAGTTATGACGACGGTGACACTCTTTTTACTAAAGTCATTCCTATCTACGGCATTCTTTGTTTTGGTATGCTCTCTCTTTTTGTCCATTATGATTCAAGAAACACAAATCCTATGCTACCGTTTTCTCAGATGCATTATTCCATCAATTGAAAGTTTCAACATACCCTATTTGTGGCTTTTCATTATGTTGGCTGCTTTCCATTGAATAATGCCATAAGCAACATATCATAGATGAGTTTTAACATAGTTACTATACCTTATATTTGACGAAATGAATTTTACTGTTTTCCTTTTGTTGAAACCACTTTTTAATACGTCAAGCTAATAAGAGATGGCCTACCATTAGTATTTGCACTTTTAAGTCTATTAACAGGTCTTTTCACATATGAACCATAGACCAGGGAATATGTGCTTAAAATTCATATCCAAATGCACACAACCAAGTTGATCGTTTATTGGGCAACAAAGATCACAAAAACCAACTTCATGAAATCTATGGAATCTTGATGTTGTTGTCGTGCTTCCATCCCCCAACGTCAGATCCAAACGCAGAACATGAACAGATCTAGACCCGAGGACGGACGATCGGCCTGATTCATATATAATCATGCAAATATTAAATGTGAGGGCCCGATCATAATCATATGTTTAATTATCACACAATAATAATTATATTGTTAACATCGGAAGATTAGTTTTAAAATTACCAAGACTTGGCCCTAAATTTTTTTTCTCGATAATATTACATATATATCAGTTTACTTTTTAGTCAATATTTAAAATATCAGTACTACTATTTTCTCATTCATCATAAGTTCACATAATTTATTAATCAAGTACTTATTAAATTCTCAAACACTTCATGCTGAAAATACATTTACTCGGGGCATACCCCGGTGAATAAATTCTTATTAAAAATCTTTTAAACGTAGCTGGGACAGTACTCGATTAATAACCTGTACTCCTCCTCATGGAGCTCTGGTACTTCTCGGTGCTTCCTCTCGAGCATCCACAGGATAGCTACATGTACTCACTGTCATGCCCACACAACAAAGACATGACAGCCCCCACAACAGGGGTCAGAACCCCAGTACAAGAAACAAGTAACATCACAATAATGTGACAAAGTATCATGCGATGCTTGCCGTGCATGAATGCAATGCATATGAGATAACAATTTCAAAACATCGATATGTCCGGAATCAAAGAAAGGATCATCAACAATATCAAGCTTGAGTAGAGGGTGGCGACACACACACTGCGCTATGCTGTGACCAGCATCCTCGTGTCTAGGTCCGGCGACAACGCGCGTAATTACATTTTCTACCTAAACTGTCTGTTCTCGCCATGCCCTGACACTATAGATCTAATCATAGTGAAATTGTATCAAACGAGCAATAAGATCAATATGATATGCCCAATGTCCATGTATCTCAGTGTATCATGTAATCTCATATGATGCAGCTCAATATACCATGTAATCACATATAATGCAGTTCAATGAATCATATAATCACATATACTGCATTTCGACATGTCATATAATCACATACTGACAAGTAAATCATACCCCGGGAACAACACTTGTCTTTATCAGACATCGTGATAGAACCGGTTTTCTACGTACCTCAAACCGCTGCTAAAACTATCAAGTGATCCTTGAATCGATCTGGAGATTTATTAACCTGGCCATTTACATCTCAATTTTATCATTAAAGTGTTCCATTATTTCACAATATCAAGTTTATACTCCAAACATTGACCCTTAGCAAATTTCTTAAAATTTCAGCTTACGTGCTCATAGTAATTGACTCACAACTTTTCCAATACTTAACCAAATTACATGGGTCCAATTCGTCTTGAAATTTAACTGAAAATGTAACATTTCATATGTTTGATATTTCCCCAATTTCATGCATTTACCTAAGGCAAATTGGGTCTAAACTTTACTTATGCTAGAACAGGGAAATTCTAAGTTCCAGTTTGACCACGTTTCGTAAAAACTTCATAACTAATTCATACAACCTCCAAATGACCTGATTCCAGTGGGAGAGTTTAGATAACTCAAAATTCTACAATTCATCTATTATGAGTTTTAAGCTTATTTGTAAGGCCTCGCTACCTTAAGTAAGGGTTTAAGTGCAATAAGAGGGCTAAACATTACATTCATTAGAGTATAGAGTTCCTATTGATACTTTGAGCTATTAGGATTACAGTGTCAAAATAAAAGGTTTCCAAAAAGAATTAATTACATTCTCAGTGAATGAATGTTATGTGCCACTAGAGACTATACAAAAGAATCATGTCCTTCTATACCAAAAGCACTGCTCACAAGCTCACTGCATCAACCCGGTCTTTAGCCCTTCATGCCAAAATGCACCTACAAGGACGACCCCCAATCATGAGCATATAATAATCCATATTCAACACAATATGATTATGAGGCATAAATACATAAACCGTAAATACAAAGCCCTTCATGTATTTCAATGCATTTAAAACGCTCCCTTTTGGTTGTCCTGTACCATAACTCATAATCATAATCATAATCAATGGATTATATTACGGTTCCACAAATGTCATGACATATAACCGTTCCAATAATACCAATATCCAATCCCTTGTCAAGTTATAACAGTGTATTTTAACGCACATCGCTTGTCATGATCGCGGCATTAATACCCCTCGCTTCGACATATCGGCGACATCGAATAACCTCGCTTTAAATGTGACATGCGGCATTTACCCTCGCTTCAACATTTTAGCGGTAAATATTCTTTCCTCGCTACGATATGACAGCGGCAAGTATTCTATCATCGCTTCAAATTACAGCGGCAAAGCATTTAAAATCATCACTCAAATATAACCATGACTCATGGGATATGCACCAAGTATCCAACATACATATATGCAATCACAATGCACATTCCAATATATACTTGCATCCACAATGCACATTCCAATATATACTTGCATCCATAATGCACAATCCAATAGATATATAAAATACATGTTACCGTTGGATGCCCGTACGTCTCTCTACGTACCTTTCCAAAATATAGAGTGTTGCAGGACTTTATCCCCTGCGTTGTGTTGGTACATGGGAAGGTTCTACACAAGTGCACAACACAATATAATATTAGATGCCAATTTATAGTCAAATATAAAAAACCCCATCAATTAAACCAAAATCCAACAACACCACATTTTCAAGTCTCGCGATCGGTCGGCCCCCTGCGCTCGATCCCAATCAAACCAGGCGCCTAAGTTGCTGCCCGTCTCGATCGATCGAGGTGGCCTCACCGATCGATCGAGAAGTCGCCTCGATCGATCGGAAGTTCAGCTCGATCGATCGAGAGAGCACTTTCTTCCCAGCCAAAACTCTGTCGTGCTCGATCGATCGGGGTGCCATGCTCGATCGATCGAGGAGCTCTGTAAACGCGAGAAAACACCATTTTTGAGCATAACTTCCATGCTAACCAACATCTACCACAAATCATTAAACTTCATCAACTCAATACATAACAACCTCCATAAAACTACCATAAAGCAACACAAAACATCAGCTTCAACAAAGCACATCAAAACATGCCATTATCCCCCAAAATACAACTCAAACTAAACTAAAACATGATCAACTTTCAACACTACCAAACTCTTACCACGTTGGCTCAACTCTTGCAAGAAATCAAGCAACTAAAATTGCTAGTTTCCCTCCTCCTCCTCCTTTGCTAGATGGGATGGTTTTTCTTGAGGGAAATGGGGGTGATTTTTGTTATATGGTTTGAATGAGTAGTGGTGAAGGAGTAAGGGGGTGTATGGGCATGATATGATGGTAGTGGTTCAATTCATGTGGTGGTAGCATGGTAATGGTTTAATTTGTGTCCCGGTATTTAGCATGATGTATTAAAATATCCCTACTTGATATTTTATAGCATTTACTCAATTAAAATGCATCATAGCAACAAACAACATGCTTTCCAATTTAATGGGGGGTCAACTAAAATAAACCATGCCAAGCCATAAATCTCCCAACATGCATCACATGCTTCCTAAAATGTATTACTAGTTGATGTCCACTGCATAACTATACATTTTTCTACCATAATTAATTTACATCATATTAATCCCATAAACAAAATTAATGGCTCAAAAGCACATATTATTTAAGGGATATCACAATACTCCCCTACTTTTAAGATTTCGCCATCGAAATGCGCATGCACTTACCAATCCGAAACAAAACATAAATCACATACCAGAAAATAGTTCCGGATAGTGCTGCACCATATGCCGCTCCGTCTCCCACATGACCTCCTCGACACCCCTGCGATCTCACTGAACATTGACCATCGTTATCACCTTGTTCCGAAGTCTGCGTTAAGCTCTATCCAGAATCCCGACTGGTCGTTCCACGTAGGACACATCAGAATCTAACTGAACCTCTGAAGGCTGCAACACATGTGACGGATCCGGCTCATACTTTCGCAACATAGACATTTGAAATACGTCATGTATACCAGACAAAGACGGTGGCAAGGCCAATCGGTAAGCTAAGGTGCCAATGCGCTGCAAGATCTCGTACGACCCAACATACCTCGGAGATAATTTCCCGCGCTTTCCAAACCGCACAACACCTCTGAAAGGTGAGATCTTCAAAAAGTCTTTATCTCCCGACTGAAATTCTAACGGTCGCCGCCGTTTATTAGCATAAGCTGTCTGTCTGTCATGGGTTGCTTTCGTTTTCTATCTGATCACTTTCACCTTCTCTTCCATTTCCCGAATCAACTCTGGTCCTCCGACCGATTTATGGTCCAAATCGTCCCAACACAACGGTGACCTACAACGTCTACCATAAAAGGCCTCAAAAGGAGCCATTTGAATTCCTGCCTGGTAGCTATTGTTATACGAGAACTCTACCAAGCCCACTGAATCCTACCATGAAGTATCAAACTCCAATACACAAGCCCGTAACATGTCTTCGAGCGTCTGTATAGTACGCTCGGTCTGGCCGTCCGTTTGGGATGATATGCCGTGCTCAATCTCAACTCGGTACCCATAGCTGACTGAAGACCCTCCCAAAAATGAGATGTGAACCGTGGATCTCGATCAGACACTATAGAAACCGGGATCCCTTGCAATCTTACCACATCTCGAACGTATATCTGAGCCATCCTCAAATACATGAAGGTCATGCTATATGGAATAAAGTGAGCCACTTTGGTCAGCCTATCCACAATCACCCAAATGGCATCAAAACCCGAAGTAGTCCTCGGCAAGTGGGTCACAAAGTCCGTGGATATGTGTTCCCCCTTCCATTCAGGTATTTCCAAGCTCTTCAACTCGCCTCCAGGCCTCTGTCTCTCTGCCTTCACCTGTTGACAGATCCAGCATCGCTTAACGAATGCTACCACATCTCGTTTCATCCGCTTCCACCAAAATTGGTCACATAAGTCCTTGTACATTTTCCTCCCTCCTGGGTGGATACTAAGCCTACTGCTATGAGCTCGTTGTAAGATTCCTCGACGCAACTCCGGCGTATTCGGAACTACCCAACGGTTACCAATTCTTAAAGAACAGTCTTCAGCCACTCTGAACTTTGATGGCTGTCCAATAAGTACCAATGATAACCACCTCTGTATCTCATCATCTGACTTCTGAGTTCTCATGATATTCTCAAAAAATATATGGCTCTGCTAATAAGGGTGATACACGTACCGGTGATGTATCCACATCGAAGTCATAGCCAAGATGACAGTAGGAAGTCATCATGGCCGATAATTGCATGACATCCTCAGCAGTACACCTCACTTTCCGGCTCAAGGTGTCTGCTGTCAAGTTCGCCTTTCCGGGATGGTACTCTATATCGCAATCATAGTCCTTGAGTAAGTCCATCCATCTCCTCTGCCTCATATTCAGCTCCGCCTGAGTGAATAAAAACTTCAGGCTCTTATGGTCCGTATAGATGGCAGACGAAGTACCGTATAAGTAGTGCCGCCAAATCTTCAAGGCAAACACAATAGCTGCTCCAAATAATGAATTGGATATCTAGTCTCATGCGGCTTCAACTGTCTCGAAGCATAAGCTACCACATGTTTATCCTGCATCAGCACGCAACCCAAGCCCTGTAGTGGTGCACCAGTGTATAGAACAAGCCTCTTGTTCTCCGTAGGAATCACCAATACAGGCGTTGATGTCAACCGGTACTTCAACTCTTGAAAACTTTGCTCACAAGCCTCAGACCAATGGAATGGCACTCCCTTTCGAGTCAACATCGTCAATGGCTTAGCAATCTTCAAGAATCCCTCGACAAAACGTCGGTAATATCCGGCCAAACCAAGGAAACCCCGAATCTCGGGTATAAAAGTAGGCGCAGACCATTCTGTCACTGCCTGTACTTTCCAGGGATCCACTGATATCCCATCTCTAGAGATGACATGCCCCAGAAGCACTACACTGTCCAACCAGAATTCGCACTTACTGAGCTTGGCAAATAACTGGTGATCTCTGAGAATCTGAAGCACTGTACGTAGATGTCTTACGTGCCCTTCCTCACTTCTAGACAACGATGTCGTCAATGAATACGGTGACGAACTGACAAGATACGGTTGGAATACCCGATTCATCAGGCCCATGAAGACAGCCGGGGCGTTCGTCACACCGACCGGCATAAACAAGAACTCATAGTGCCCATACCGAGTCCGAAACGCTGTCTTCTGAACATCTTCCTCTCTGACCCGTATCTGATGGTAGCCTGACCTCAAGTCAATCTTGGAATAGAGTTTCGTGCCCTCCAACTGATCAAACATATCATCAATTTGCGGAAGAGGGTATTTGTTCTTTACAGTTGCGTTGTTCAATTGCTGGTAATCGATGCACAAACGCATCGAACCATCCTTCTTCTTAACAAACAAGACCGGTGCACCCCAAGGCGACGTATGTATCCCTTGCCAAGGAGTTCCTGTAAATTGCACCTTTAGTTCCTTCAACTCCGCCGGTGCCATGCTATAAGGGGCACGAGAAATAGCAGACGTACCTGGTAACAACTCAATCCCAAATTCGACATCTCTACTTAGCGGAAACCCTAGAATTTCCTCCGGAAACACATCGGCAAATTCCGCAACCACCTGTATTTCCTCAGTCCTCAGTTCTTTCCTCTTCTCCGCTATATCAATAGCATAAATGAGGTAACCCGAATGCCCTCGTTCCAATAGCCGTGACATTTTTATAGCTGATACCAACGGAATCTTCGGACGAGAACCATTCCCGTAAAAGATCCACTGAAACCCCTGATCAGATCGGAAACGAACAGTTCTCTGCCGACAATCAACCACTGCCTGATATCTGTTCAGTGCATCAATGCCCACAATGCAATCGAAGTCTAACATTCCCAAAATAATCAAATCCGTCTTCAGCTCATTGCCCTCAAAATAAATGAGGCAATCAGATAGTAGCCGATCCGCAATCACATTCCTTCCGGTGGGTGTCGAGACCATAAGAGGCGTGGGTAATGGAGACGGGCACATATGATGTCTCTCCACAAAATCAGCCGATATAAAAGAGTGGGAGGCACCTGTATCTATCAAAATAAAAGCAGGGTACGTAAATAAATGACATGTACCAGCAATCACTTCCTCCGGGGATGCCGGCCTGCTCTCTAGTCAGTGCATACACTTGCCCCTGGGGCGGTCCCATTGTCTGACCTCCCGATGGTCGAGGCATAATCTGTTGCCTCTGATGCACTGTCCTATCCTCAAATCTCGGCCTATTTATCCTTAAATTAAATCTGTCTGTCCTCCCCTGTTGGGGCAATACCGAGCAATATGGCCCATCTTGCCACAACTATAACAAGCCGGGCAGTCACGTGACAAGTGCGGTCCTCCACAATTATCGCACTTCGTTTCCCCAGTTCTACTCACTCGTGTTGGCCCCCGGTTGGTCGGTGCATTGTTCCTTCTATCTCCCTGCTTCCGGTTATTAGACTTCTTCCCACTAAATCGGGAAGCTGAAGAAGCTCTACGAGGCTTAAACTGTTCTCCTCGTGGCCTCAGACTGTCAGCAACCAGTCTCTGCGATGGCTCATATGGGGGTACATCATCAGCATAAGCACCAACTCCAATCTCTGCTAATTATGCTCTTGTGAGAGCATCATCAAAGGAACTGGGCTTATTGGAGATAACCCGATCAAACAGTTCCGGCCTCAAGCATTTTAAGAAGTGCCTCATCTTGGCATGTCCATTGGTAGCTATATGAGGGACATACCTCAAGAGTGATGAGTACTGTAGAGCATAGTCAGAAATAGTCATGTTACCCTGTTTCAAGTTGGTGAACTCGTATTCCTTCATCTGTCTGCCAGCAGCTGAAAAATATAGGTTTAGAAACCGGGTCCTGAATAAGCTCCAGTCAATCAGTACCCCTTGAGCTCTCAGCTCTATCACAGTTGTCTTCCACCACATGGAAGATTTCCTTGCTAGTTGGAACTCTTCCAATCTTAACCAAGCAGTCTTGGCACAAGGTGCCGGCACGAAGATCTGCTCTATCCTCTCTAACCATTCCTCTGCTTCCTCCCCTGTCTCTGTTCCTTCAAATTGAGGCGGATGGAAGGTCAGAAACTGCGTCAGACTCAACTCACCAGGCAATAAAAGCTGTACAACCGGTTCCACGCCCACAGCCGGTGGCGGTAAAGGATTAGTCGGTGCAATGCTCAGGGTTCTGGCTACCATGTTGTAATACATCGGTTAACAAAAATAAACCAAAAACAATTCATGTATTACACCGTTAGATAACATGAGCAACAATATTCTAAGCATGTTAGTGTAACAAATATATACACCAACATGCACCACATGCATAAACATGCTCACAAGTGAATACCTAGCCAACTTGTTGCTAAGGTTACCCTTCACTCATTCCCGGGTTCTCTAACCACTGCTCTGATACCACTAATGTAAGGCCTCGCTACCTTAAGTAAGGGTTTAAGTGCAATAAGAGGGCTAAACATTACATTCATCAGAGTATAGAGTTCCTGTTGATACTTTGAGCTATTAGGATTACAGTGCCAAAATAAAAGGTTTCCAAAATGAATTAATTACATTCCTAGTGAATGAATGTTATGTGCTATAGCTTTACACTACTCTTAGAGTAGAGACTATATAAGAATCTTGTCCTATACCAAAAGCACTGCTCACACTGCATCAACCCGGTCTTTAGCCCTTCATGCCAAAATGCACCTACAAGGACAATCCCCAATCATGAGCATATAATAATCCATATTCAACACAGTATGATTATGAGTCATAAATACATAAACCGTAAATACAAAGCCCTTCCTGTATTGCAACGCATTTAAAACGCTCCTTTTTGGTTGTCCCTGTACCATAACTCATAATCATAATCATAATCAATGGATTATATTACGGTTCCACAAATGTCATGGCATATAACCGTTCCAATAATACCAATATCCAATCCCTAGTCAAGTTATAACAGTGTATTTTAATGCACCTCGCTTGTCATGATCGCGGCATTAATACCCCTCGCTTCGACATATCGGCGGCATCGAATAACCTCGCTTTAAATGTGACATGCGGCATTTACTCTCGCTTCAACATTTTAGCGGTAAATATTCTTTCCTCGCTACGATATGACAACGGCAAGTATTCTATCATCGCTTCAAATGACAGCGGCAAAGCATTTAAAATCATCACTCGAATATAACCATGACTCATGGGATATGCACCAAGTATCCAACATACATATATGCAATCACAATGCACATTCCAATATATACTTGCATCCACAATGCACATTCCAATATACACTTGCATCCATAATGCACAATCCAATAGATATATAAAATACATGTTACCGTTGGATGCCCGTACGTCTCTCTACGTACCTTTCCAAAATATAGAGTGTTGCAAGACTTTATCCCCTGCGTTGTGTTGGTACCTGGGAAGGCT
This sequence comes from Haberlea rhodopensis, assembly GCA_907163345.1. Classification (NCBI taxonomy): domain Eukaryota; kingdom Viridiplantae; phylum Streptophyta; class Magnoliopsida; order Lamiales; family Gesneriaceae; genus Haberlea; species Haberlea rhodopensis. Next base: position 2,296,158 of record CAJQUN010000073.1, on the reverse strand, counting down.
CTACACAAGTGCACAACACAATATTAGATGCCAATTTATAGTCCAATATCAAAAATTCCATCAATTAAACCAAAATCCAACAACACCACATTTTCAAGTCTCGCGATCGATCGGCCCCCTGCGCTCGATCGATCGTTAGCCAATCAAACCAGGCCCCTAAGTTGCTGCCCGTCTCGATCGATCGAGGTGGCCTCACCGATCGATTGAGAAGTCGCCTCGATCGATCCGGAGTTCCACTCGATCGAGAGAGAGAGCACCGCTCGATCGATCGAGAGAGCACTTTCTTCCCAGCCAAAACTCTGCCGTGCTCGATCGATCGGGGTGCCATGCTCGATCGATCGAGGAGCTCTAGGAGCTCTGTATACGCGAGAAAACACCATTTTTGAGCATAACTTCCATGCTAACCAACATCTACCACAAATCATTAAACTTCATCAACTCAATACATAACAACCTCCATAAAACTACCATAAAGCAACACAAAACATCAGCTTCAACAAAACACATCAAAACATGCCATTATCCCCCAAAATACAACTCAAACTAAACAAAAACATGATCAACTTTCAACACTACAAAACTCTTACCACTTTGGCTTCAATTCTTGCTAGAATCAAGCAACTAAAATTGCAAGTTTCCCTCCTCCTCCTTTGGTAGATGGGGCGGTTTCTCTTGAGGGAAATGGGGGTGATTTTTGTGATATGGTTTGAATGAGTGGTGGTGATTTTTGTGATATGGTTCGAATTATCGGTGGCTCAATGATATCCTTCGTATCGACATACCAGCGACCTGCGCTACGATATGACATCGGAAAATATCCTGATCCAGCGCTCGATGAGACAGCGGCAAATATTCTTTACATCAGCGGCTCAATAATATTCCTCGCTTCGAATTATCGGGGGCTCAATGATATCCCTCGCTTCGACATACCAGCGACCCGCGCTACGATATGATTGTGGCAAATATCCTAATCCAGCTCTCGATAAGACATCGGCAAATATTATGAGCCGTCTCTGCTCAATATATATTGTTGATAGAATGATAAGATTTATGAATATTTGAATTAAGTTGATAAGATGTGATTTATTTAAATATGCAAGATAAAGTTGCTTAGAGATTTTATTTAGATAGGATTGCTCTCTTATTTATATCATGAGATGTAATCATATTTAATTAATTCAGAATAGAAGAACTGAACGTGATTTACGTTCAACTTCCCAATACCCTAAAATTCTACATGGTATCATACCAAATTTCAGAAACCCATATCGTTCTTCATCGGGATTTTCGTTTCTGCTTCATTGAAATCCCAAATTTGTTCCTGTGAGAAGTCGATTGGAATATTTGGATTCAGTGAAAAATCCCACAAGTTTCCTGTGCGAAGTCGATCGGAAATTGGGTGGGCTTTGTGCGCAATCATCGCTACAATTGTCCTGTACCTACTGTTCGGATTTCTTCATTTCCAAACTTCGGAATCGAGCCTTTTTTTCCGATCTTCGTGTCTGACGTGCGACGCCATCTCTTGGTGGAGGCAATCGATTTTTTTTCTTGGTGTGGGTCGTTGCTTTACGTTTGTGAATTCTGTTTCTCTCATGTTGGCTATATTTTTTTGGGGTCTCTCGCAACGTATCGCGATTTCCTCAATAACCATGGTAGGCGCCACCGGTGGGTCTTCTTCGACGACCGGCGACAAGAACAGCGGATCTATTTCCTCTGGCAGTACTCAACCTGGAGGCCCGCTGGGACTGTCCGATAATTCATTCCATGCTCAATCTTTTCTGGTGGATGACAAGTTGTGTCTCAATTCTGTTTCTTCATCTAGTGTTAGTAATATTTTGTTATGGCATAATAGGTTAGGTCATCCCAGTTTTGAATATTTAAAACGATTGTTTCCTAAGTTTTTTATTAATAAAAGTATTCCTTCGTTTAATTGTGAATCTTGTGTATTGGCGAAACATCATCGGGCTATCTTTCCGTCTCATTCATATAAAAAATCTGCACATTTTACTCTAATTCATAGTGATGTTTGGGGCCCTTGCAAGATTAAAACTATTTCTGAAAAACGTTGGTTTATCACTTTTATTGATGATCATTCTCGTATGACATGGGTTTTTCTTCTTAAAGATAAATCTGATGCGGGTATCATTTTTCAAAATTTTTATAAGATAGTTCAAACCCAGTTTAACGCTAATATTCAAATTTTTCGCAGTGATAATGGAAGAGAATATTTTAATAAAATATTAGGGGATTTCTTTCTTAATCATGGAATTTTACATCAAAGTTCTTGTCCCCATACACCACAGCAAAATGGAGTGGCTGAACGAAAAAATAGACATCTTCTTGAGGTAGCACGGGCTATTAGTTTTCATACTCAAGTTCCGAATTATATTTGGGGTGATGCTATTTTGACAGCTACATATTTAATTAATCGCTTACCCTCCCGTGTTTTGTACTTTGAAACTCCATTAAATATTTTTAGAAATTCTCTTCCTCATTCACGAATTATCATGGATATCCCGCTGAAAATTTTTGGTAGTGTGGCATTTGTTCATAATCATGATACTACCATCTCAAAAATAGACCCACGAGCTATTAAGTGCATTTTTGTAGGTTATCCTGCACACCAACGAGGCTACAAATGTTTTGACCCTGTTTCAAAAAAATATTTTGTCTCAATGGACGTCACATTTTTCGAAGGCCAGTCGTACTATACCTCTCATCTTCAGGGGGAGACATGTACTGCTAGCAAAGATGATTTTTTAAACAATTCAAATTTCGTCATTGAATTTGAAAATAATAAACAAAATGACTTTATTATGCCTGCTCATAATCCACCTAACATATCAAAAGAAGATGAGAGACATGATATTGTGTACACCAGAAGAAGAGAAAAAAAGAGAGGGGGAGACACTGTACAGCCACATGGCCATGAATCAACACCGATGCCAAACTCTGAAACACAGATTAATCCCTCAGCAGCCTTTGACACTGCCAATCCAGGTAACTCCAAAATAATTTCCCCCAATGATATTGATCTTCCCATTGCTTTAAGGAAAGGTACGAGAATGTGCACCAAACATCCACTCTCAAACTTCGTATCTTATGAAAATGTGTCACCTTCCTATCACACGTTTATCTCTCAAATAGATACCATCAGTGTCCCTAACAATGTACAGGAAGCTCTTGAGATGCCTAAATGGAAGGAAGCCATTCATGAGGAAATGAGAGCTCTGGAGAAGAATGCAACTTGGGAGAAGACTGACTTACCTAGAGGAAAGTCACTGGTTGGATGTAAGTGGGTCTTCAATATAAAATATAACTCTGATGGGTCACTCGAACGATACAAGGCCCGCCTGGTAGCCAAAGGTTTTACCCAAACATATGGAGTTGACTACAATGAAACATTTTCTCCAGTTGCCAAGCTTAATACAATTCGAGTCATTCTCTCCATTGCAGCTAATCTAGATTGGCCCCTAAACCAACTAGATGTAAAGAATGCGTTCTTGAATGGAGAATTAGAAGAAGAAATATATATGGAAACTCCACCCGGTTTTTCTAATGAATTCGGATCAAAAGTGTGCAGGTTGAAAAAGTCCCTTTATGGGCTAAAAGAATCCCCAAGAGCATGGTTTGAAAGATTCACAAAATTTGTCAAAAACCAGGGCTATTACCAAGGACAATCAGATCACACTCTGTTCACAAAGAAATCCAATGTGGATAAAATCTCTGTATTAATTGTCTATGTCGATGACATTATGTTAACAGGTGATAACATAGAAGAGACGAACAGATTGAAGGAAAGACTGGCAAAGGAATTTGAGATGAAGGACTTGGGACACTTAAAATACTTCCTCGGAATGGAGGTAGCAAGATTAAAAAAAGGAATCATGGTCTCTCAACGGAAGTATATCTTTTAGACCTTTTGAAAGAAACCGGGATGAGTGGTTGTAAACCATCAGAGACTCCTATAGAGACAAATGCTAAATTAGGAGACATCAAAGATGGAGTTCCAATCGATACAGGGAGATATCAAAGATTAGTTGGAAAACTAATCTACCTATCTCATACTCGACCCGACATTGCCTTTGCTGTAAGTATGGTAAGCCAGTTTATGCACTCACCATTTGCAAAGCATCTTGAAGCTGTGTATCGAATTCTGAGGTATCTCAAGGGAACCCCAGGGAAAGGACTTTTCTTCAGAAAGAATGAAAAAAGAGAAGTAGAAGTATACACTGATGCAGACTGGGCAGGATCAAGCACCGACCGAAGATCTACCTCAGGGTATTGCACATTCTTATGGGGAAACTTGGTAACTTGGAGAAGTAAAAAACAAGCAGTGGTTGCTAGAAGCAGTGCTGAAGCAGAGTATAGATCCATGGCTCAAGGTGTATGTGAAGTGTTGTGGCTAAAACAGGTTCTGGAAGAACTAAACAGGAAGATGAACTTTCCATTAAAGCTATATTGTGATAATAAGGCTGCTATCAGTATTGTTCATAACCCGGTGTTGCATGAGAGGACCAAACATATTGAAATTGACAAACATTTCATCAAAGAGAAACTTGAAGAAGGAATAATCTGCATTCCTTTTGTCCTTAGCTCATTGCAAGTAGCAGATATCCTAACTAAGGGATTGACAGGACAAAATTTTGAAGACCAAGTTCGCAAGTTGGGAATGATAAATATCTTCTTACCAACTTGAGGGGGAGTGTTGATAGAATGATAAGATTTATGAATATTTGAATTAAGTTGATAAGATGTGATTTATTTAAATATGCAAGATAAAGTTGCTTAGAGATTTTATTTAGATAGGATTGCTCTCTTATTTATATCATGAGATGTAATCATATTTAATTAATTCAGAATAGAAGAACTGAACGTGATTTACGTTCAACTTCCCAATACCCTAAAATTCTACATATATGTATCATCACAATGATCTCAATGTACACAATTCAACATAATAACCCACAATCTCTACTATCCTTACTACGTTATATCACCGGCTCAATAATATACATCGCTTCGAATTATCGACGGCTCAATGATATCCCTCGCTTCGAGATACCAGCGACACGTGCTACGATATGACAGCGACAAATATCCTGATCCAGCGCTCGATAAGACAACAAAAAATATCTTGATCCATAGCTATTCGATATAACCATAGCATCACAATAATCACAATATACTTGTACGCATAATGACCATATCAAGAATTCACATATCACAACGACAAGTCAATATCAATGCATGCGTACATTCACAGATACCTGCATTCTCATATCCAATATAACCATACCCGATTTCACATCATCTGTCGTCACATATTGACAGCACAGTACTGTCCACTACTTTTTGTTCTTAGACAGCATATCTCGTTTCTCATTGTCTGATTTCCCTACAAAAATCAAATTTCTTAGCACTTGTTACATACACAAGGTGCATATCATTTCAATCAACATCATTTACTCTTTCACCAATCACCACATCAAATTATTAGTACCTATCAACATAGCATATCAGTTGTCGCTCAACCTGCGTCACATCATTACTGTCAAAACAGTTAAATCTATGATATGCTATTTAAATACGTTACCAGTTGATAGCACTTCTTCAATAATATCACCTTTGGTGCATATGTTCATTGGTATCACTGGTTATTTCTCAATATCACTTTCATCGTATTCCATACGATCCTGCAACCACTATGGTTAGCAATAACACATTTTCATTCATGACCTCATATCATACTATGCACGAGTATATATAAATGTCATGTCACGCTGGCACTAAACTGCAATCATGCTTAAACTATGTGCTATTCATTTCTATGAACACATCCCTAGGCCCTCAGACAGCCGAAAAGAGCAAACCATTTACTCTGATACCACTAATGTAAGGACCTCAAGTCCTAATCCCGTCATTAGTGCATTTATATGCATTTATATTAGTGCCTACATTCATATCAAAATGCTCACACACGAGCCTTTAGTAAATGAATGTATATCTACATGTACACGTCTCCTTACCAATACCAATATTGGTACCTCTGTCCTGGGAGTATTCTCATTCAACAGCTCGAACACATCTCCAGAGACAATGTTGTACCTGTTCAACATGTTTTAACAGAAACAGCCCCCACATGGGATGAGCATACCAATAGCACAATCTCAATATCGTCAAATACACAATTCTATAATTTACAGAATGTAAGACTGCAAATTTAGATAATACTCCATGTATGTACCACAACCATATGAGATATCCCATTATGTTCCTGTTCTCTCACAATATCCAAGATCTTCAATTCCATAATCAATCATAGCAAAACAACACAATATTGATTTACAGAAATCGAATACATCTCAATCAGTAATTTCATAATTATAACTCAGTGTATCACCTCGCTCGCTCAACAGCGGCGTCACTCTAACCCTTCGCACACTCAACAGCGGAGGCATCATAACCATTGCTCGCTCGAGAGCGGCAACATCATACTCATTGCTCGCTCAACAGCGGCATCATCATAAATCATTGCTCGCTCAAAAGCGGCATCATCATAAGCCAATAAATACTGCAGTAAACATAGCCATCAAAATTTGTACGTCTCTACGTACTTAATTCAAACGCAAAAATAATATATTATTGGTTAACACAAGAGTAATATACTTACATATGCTCGTACGTCACACTTACCTTATACTCCAATAGCAAGAGCCAATCCTTGCCTTTGCCCCGAGACCTGGTGAATTATGTGCTACACAAATACCATAATCCACAATCAATCGCTTGCACACGATTACATACTTAAGCACATACTCAACCTCCATTTACATCATCCAATCATGATGATTAATCACATAAAAGACTCGGCCAGAGCATACATCGACATTACTACAACAAATTATTTTTCAAGAATTTTGGCCTGGCGATCGATTGCTCCTTAACAATACATTAATCAACAATTACAATTATTCAATACTTAAAACTCTCTACGTACTAATTCAAATGCAACATGAATGTATTATCCATTGTACATAACAATAATAATTTTACATATGCTCATACGTCACACGTACCTTATAGCCCAAATGTAAGAGTAGTTCCTTGCCTTCGCCCCGAGATCCGGTGAATTATTCGTTACAGATAATCCGTAATTCATGATTAATTACGTGCACACAATCACATACTCAAGCACGTACTTAACCTCCATAAATATCATCCAATCATGATGATTAAGAAACACATAAAGACTCGGGCAAAGCGTACGTCGACACCTCAACAACAAAAATATTTTTCAATATTTTTGGCCTGGCGATCGACCGCTTCTATCGCCGGCCTCTCAAAAAACGGAACAAAGTTACTGCCCCTCGCGATCGATCGATCGCCAGCCTCTCATTAAACGGAAAAAGTTACTGCCCCCTCGCGATTGATTGCCAACGTCCTCGTGATCGACAGCGAGACCTCCCGATCGATCGGTTGCTTTCTAGCGACGATCGGTCGTACTGTTCATCGCGATCGATCACTCCAGACTTAGCGATCGATCGCTCCAACTTGCTTCAGCCAAAAATGGCGTTTTTCGTGCAAAAAATCCCAAATCCATATATCCAACACCAATACTTCACAAATCCTTAACAAAAACCCAAATAATCACTCAATACATCACAATAACAAAAATCTCTCAAAACCCAAAATTCAACCCAACTCATTCCAAAACCAAACTTTAAAAAAATACAATCAAAACGAAAATAATTGAGAGGGGAAGAAGATTACCCAATTATTTGCTCAAGAATCTCGCTCAAAATCGAGCTCCATCGATTTTTCCATGAAGGAAAAGAAAAAAGAAGGGAGGGGGAAGAGAAAAGTGGGGAGGCGGTGAAGTGAGGAGAGAGAGGGAAAGTGAATGTGATGATTGAACACTGAGTCCACTTGATATTTATATAGTATAAAGGCTCCAAAAACCTGAGGCTCATTACTCGTCCCAAAACTAACTCTCTATTAAAACATGTGTTCAATAATTTATCTCCAACTCGCTCAAATATATCCAAACCTCAATCCCTAATTCCCCCAACCTCGAAATCCCAATACCAACACGATTCCAAGGTTCAACCCACTAACGATCATAAAACTCTCGAACCTTGAATCCAACAAATCCAACACACAAAATAATCCCTCTCAATTCGGTAATTATTTCATAATTACCACAATTAAAGTCAAACAATGATTATGATTAAATTTAAGATTACTACAATTAATTTCCGGATATCACCATATACCTCTTTTGAAGTCGCGAGTCTCGGTAATTGCTTTCATTCACCTAACAACATTTGCAGGTGTTGGAAAATATCAACTTTTTGAGCAAATTTCTTATATCCATATTGAAACTCAATTGACATTGATGTTATTGTATAGCACCTATCCTCGAGATCATCATCCCACCACTTCACAAGTGTGGTGATTTCTTCATTAGACGTATTAGGAAACACTTCAACAAGAGGTTTCCCATCAGTGATATAAAGCAATTTTTCAGAAGCAAACACTATTTTAAAATTTAATAACCAATCAAAAAATTTTTGTCCGGTTAAATTGTTTATATCAAGAACTTATGCAATCGGATTCACAGCAATCATAATACTGAGAATAAACAGAATATATAAACAAACCGTTTTTTATTAACTAATTCAAAAACTATGGACTTTAGTTATTGAATGCTCCCACTAAATTTTTCGAATCAGTCACCCTCATGACAAATGAATGACAAATCATATTTTCTCAGTGGGCTTGGAGTCCAACTACCTCATGATAGCCCCGGGCAAGGGTCCAGCCGACCTCATGATACTAAAGGTAGCTCACAAATTGCTTCATATGCAACCCCCAAGATATTCGTTTCGCGATAAGCATAACCCTATGGAGGCAGGCCAATTATGCCTTCTCACGTCAAACTAACACATCCCACGGATGACAATATCCGCCAATAAGACCCCATGAGGGTGAACAATCTTAAAGGTTACCAAACCGTACCCATAATTAACTTTCACATGCTAGATGCCCCCACGAGGGTGAGACAAGGCAACATTACATGAGTTTAGCATCAAACCCCTTTGTGCTCCCTTTCATAGTTTGATATTAAATTTTTTGAATTATTTTCAAAATAGGGATTTAATAATTTAAAATCTCATCAAGCGCTCGTTTGTTTGTTTGTCGGATTAATGCTTTTTTTATTCATGCGTATTAATAAAACATGCAAACAAACATTTATCATACATCATATGCATAATAAAATATACATGGATAATTACGGCCTTTTTCCTAATTGATCCACGTGAGTCATACGTGGATCGCATGTCTGTCTAAGGTGATGCAGGTATGCATGCAATCTTATTACATTTTTGCTTCCATTATACATGTCTTGATTCTTGGTGCTCCATCTTCAACCTCGATCTCCCACTAATTCTAATGATTTTACATTTAAATCGTGCAAACAAGAGAATAGGGATACAAATCCGGGGTGGGATACATTAAAAAATAGAGAGAGCAAGCTCGCATGCCCGATAACCAAAAATCAAAATAAATATAATGAAACAATAAAAACCTAAACATGCACCTAAACACATTGGTCGAGGCCCATAATCATCCATCATTCAATCACATAATATGTAATTAAACATTAAATTAACCAATTATATCATATGTAATTTTACTAATTATACATCACATGTAATTAGATCACATTAATTAATTTATTTTATCGTTTCCCCACTAATCGTATCATTAATTGAAAATTAAATTAACAAATTAAATAAAATAATTTAATTTAATTTCTAATGAAGTAATTTTACCTTTTTATCATATTAGTCGAAAATAAAAATGAAACAATTTCACTTAATTTCTAATTAATTAAATTATCAATTAATTTGTAAAATCACTATTTTACCTTCAAATCATAATATTTGTAGAAAATCTAATCAACAAATTAAATGAAATATTTTCATTTAATTTCCAAATAATTAATTTTTTATCTAATTGTAAAATCTCCATTTTTACACTTCATAAATTAAAAATCATATTTTTAATAAATTAAGTTTTATGATTTATTATTTCAAAAATAATATCCGGATAAAACATCTAAAATGATCCAAAATAATAATGGACTCCAAACCATTTTAAGACGATTCCTGGAGATCGCGCACGCGAACGCCAATCCAGACGCACCTAGTCGCGCGGCCTCGCCCAAGCTGTTGTGGAACTTTTTTGCCGCAAATACAGCGATTCTTCTAGCCTTTCGCACGACGAGAAGCTTTCTTCTGTAGCCGGTGCGAAGGAATTCCATCTACCGGTTGCGATTAAGATTCGGGAAGGAATATCAGTAACGAGCCGCGCAGATTTGCACAGATAGCGGACACTGGCAGAGAACACTTCTCCTTTGTGTGCGCCGCCGCACGAGACATGCCGCGAACCGCTGGCTACCGGCCCTCCACGAAGGTGTCGATCGGATGTCGGAATAAATTTCCGGCACAGTCGGTTTTGGATGTCGATTAAAACTCCTTTTTAATCAAATTTCTATATTTTTCCGGATTATTTAATTTTGAAATTTGAACACGATTAGTATGGATGGGAAACAATCTTATAAAAATTAATTATTGAATATATGAATCAAAGTGCAACCTACCTTTGATACCACTGTTGGGTTTCCATCCCCCGGCGTCAGATCCAAATGCAGCGGAAAATAAACATGAACAGATCTAGACCTGGGGATGGATGATCGCGTCTGATTCATATATAATCATGCAAATATTAAATATAATGCACGAAATGGGATACCAATAACAACGAAATCAACCTGATGGTGGTGATCCTCTGGTCCAATCAACCTAACCAGATCTACAAGCTCAGCATTAGTGCTAGTTTGGTGTCAACTTTCTAAGAGATAGAGTGTATTAAGTGTTTGGTTCACGTGTCTAACCCTAGAGATGAGCCATATTTATAGTTGTAATAGGTCAGCTAATTGGGCTAGGGTTCATATAGCACATCGGACCAACGTTTGGCTTGCTGGGCATTTATGCTAACAATTGTGACCGGTGAAACTATTGTTGTAAAACCTTCGAACTTATGGGAGCTGAAATAACACCTTTATCTTAGCAATACGCTCCTAATATTGTTTATTTGAGTGGAGAAACTCTTTCATTAACACTTTTGTGTCAGTGGGACAAGAAAATAAAAAATTTATTGCTCGTATATTTTTATGAGTCACATGCCAAAACTGCATTAGAAAGATTCAAAATGCATTTGGGTGCCATTTGCAGCCAACTTTTGTCAGAGAAATAAGAATTTAGATGTTTCCGGATTTACTTGTAAAGATTTCAAACATTCTGGCAATTTCTACTTAACTTCATGTTACCAAAGCCCTTGTGACATTCGAAAACGTTAATAAATCATCAGTGCACCAATTGTTGTATCACTTATTATTGAATTTGTTGGTGCGTGTTACTCGTCTACCCTCCTTATCATCATATGATTTTATCTTTGTTCAAATCTTGAGCTCGTTCTCGGTTGATGATCAGGCTATGATGGGACTAAGTTATTTCATGTTCATAGCCTTGAATAAGGATGAAGGTCCGAAAGGAGGTGGAGGAACAACTTCTGCTGATACTAGTTTGGAAGAAGCTAGAAGAATTATGGAGAAGTATAAGTAAATATACCCTTTTCATTTGCCTTATCCTTGTTGTGATTATCATTGTGATTGGAATTGTAAATTTAAACTTCAGGATTCAATTTTGAATCTAGAGGTAGTTTGTATGTTTTAAGCAATAGGGTTTGTTCATGTTTTTTTTAATCCCCTTTTGACTTTCTTGAAGAATACTGAGTGTAAAGTTTCGATGGACGTATCTGATATGATAAGGGATTTTAATTGAAGGATATTAAAATCATATGATATGAAATAATATGTTTTAATACAAATTTAAAATGCTTTCGAAAATGAAGTTAACATGCATTTTATTTCAAATGTCAACTGAAGGATTTAGACTATAGATTTTGAAGTTATACGGTTCAAATCCATTTATCCAAATGCACGAGAAGATTATTAACTTGATCCTATGGGTATTTTAATCACTTTTTGTTTAAGATACTAGTGAATGCTATGCTATTGAGGAGAAGTTCACAAAATAAAAAAAGAAAAAAAAATTGGGTAATCTTTATAGTGGTATATTTCAACTACATTGCCAACATACAATATATAAGAATATATATTTGTCAAATATACACGTACATGTACTTAATATTTTATTTTGCAAGATCTCGTGAATTGTGGTAGAAATGTGTATGTCCTGTTAAATGTGTGTAAGATCATAAGAGATAAAATAGAATGAAGACAATCAAGTTGAAGTGTGCGTGAATTCTATAGAAGATAAGATGTAAGAAAGTCGATTACGCTGGTTTGGTCACGTACGACGTAGGCCCAGCAATGTACATGTTTGTCAAGTATGGCTCGAAGTATATATAAAGGGAGTCCAAAATGATCAACGAGAATATTTTGACAGAAATAAGCTAGTGGAGAAGACTGACACAGTGCACGACCCGACTTTAATCCATCTATGATTCATGTGACCTATCACAATTCATTGTGATAAAAAACTTATTTTTTGTTGTTGTTATTGTTGAGTTCATGAAATATCTATATCCTCAATAAACACAATTGTGAATATTTGATTTAATTCAATAATGTTCGATCATTTCGACATCATTTAATTTTTCTTTGTTAATTATCAAACTTAAGTAGATCAAAATTTCCCGCATCACAATTTCCCCTATAACTGAACATCATTAATATGTACTTGCTAATTACTCCGAATCAAGATATATTATTTTCGGACATTATATTTCTCTCACAATTCTGTCATCGAAATAAAATTGATACTCATATTTAAAATAAAATACACATGCCTTCAAAATAAAAATTAGCATCATCGTTACTATGTCAGTTATTACAGCATTTACCAAAACAAAAACAAAAACTCTGACTTAACATACATCACATGTACATACTAACAACCTAAAGAAGTTCGACTTCTAATCAGTGATTCAGCTCGCAGCAGAATCAACTCACAAACCCGTCCACCCACGTCTATGAGTCCTTACATAAACAATCACACAATCTGAGTATTGATAACACTTATCTCAGTTCTATATCAATAAGCAAAACATCATACGGTAAATAACCATTGTATAATCTCAACTGTTGTTTTGTACTATGCATCACAATATGCAAATATGTCATGACATGTCTCAACTATCATCCTGTTATAACGGGACGCCTCTCAGCTCAATATGTCAGTGACCGTCCTCACACATTATAACAGCCAAATCATATGCCCAACAATGACATACCTCTCATGCCAAAGCATATGCTCAACAATAGCATACCTCTCGTGGTATCAATCTCAACATCATGCATGTATATCATCACGAATGTCTATGCATATGATACTGTGATGACTTGGGATTATAGATGTTAATCCCGGAGTATTAATAACCCCTAAAGTTTTTATACGTGGCGATTTTGAAGTTTAATCGCGGTGTTGGGCCTCCCGAGCTAGTCTTTTTGGGTAGTTGGGATCGTTGGATCCCGAGGTTGAGATTGTATTCTCATTTGGGTGAAAAACCTATGAGTTGGGTTTTTAGTGTGACTCGGGATCTGGGGTTCTTTGTGTGGGCACCAGTATGGGTTTTTGAGGTTAGAGAGAGAGTTTTTGAAAACAGATGATTTATAATGAATCATGATGTATTTGTGGGGCTATTGGTATTTCGGGGTAATTTTGCTATATATACCAGTTGAACCCGAGATTTTAATTTTGGAAGCCATTTCTTTTGCCTTGCCCGTCTCTCTCTCCCCGTCTGCCTGTTCCCGATTTCCTCAACCCTCGCCGCTAAATGCGTCGCGCCCGCCGCCGTCCGGCCACCATCCGGCACGTCCGGACCGCCGTTAGCTTCGTCTCTTCCAGGCGCAAATTTCCACACCAAGAATTTGAAGTTTCGTCGAGAATCGCGTTCGGATTTACTAGAAAAGCGCAGAGGTCCGATTTCTAGGGTTTATCCGATTTCGATCGATTTCCTTCCGATTTTCGTTTGGGTAACCTTCCTTACCCCTTTTTCGTTCTTCTCCTGTAATTCCCTGCCATTGTTGTGATGTTTGGTTCGAATTATTCGCTGCTTGCGTGAGGGTGACGTGCAATTTTTGGGGTTTTCGCAGGAGGGGCGGTAGTTCTTGATGTTGATCGATTATTTCATGTTTTAGATGAATTATGGTACTTGGTTGGGTTCGAATTGTGATGTTAAGGGTTCGAAAATTTAAGGGTGGTTAGTGAGCTCCCATTCGATTTCCCTCCATGCATGTGCTCTACCCCGGGTCCTTTAAATGGTCAATTGTCGTGTGTTGACAATATTTTTTTTATAAGGGTTATGGATGTGCTTGAGCATGGGTTACATGTTCGTAAATAATTGTGAATTATTTATCGTGTTAGCACATCATTCCTCGGGGCATGGAACTCGAGCAAGGTTTGGCTCGGACTACGGAGATTTAAGGTGCGTGCGACGTACGAACATTACTTTATATTAGAGCATTTGTGAAATGCATAATGTATTTTGATTGCATTAAATGGTTGTGTGTGTGGTTATATATATGTGTTGAGATAGCTATGGAGCGACCTAATCTTGACATCGCCGCCACAAGCGTGCGTGATACTAGAGTAGTATAACCTTACATGATATATGGGGTACTAGATTTATATGACTATTGTAGGGCATTGAGATGCCTGAGAATGACTGTGGAATCATGTAATCATTGTAAGACATTTGAGATGTCTGAGTATAACGGAGAATTGGTAAAATGAATGCGAGGCATTTGAGCTATCTATGATTGGTAGCGAAGTTGGGAAATCAGTATTAGATATTGAGATATCTATATTTGCATGTATAATGAATTTGGAATCACTATTTATTGATATTCGAGAATTAGGCATGCGATGAGTTAATCAATGTGTTGATTTACTGATTTTTGAGATTTGATGAGTTTGATGATTGTGAGAACAGGGACAGTACATGGAATCCCGGATGAGGACGTTGCCATCCAGGGAGTATCATTTAAATTCATTAGTATTTACATTTTTGTAAATTATGAATTTCATTATTGTGATTATGAGATTTTGTGTATTGGTATGCTCACCCCGTTGGGGGCTGTATCTGTTGGGACAGGTAGAACAGGTACATCGATGACTTTGGAGATGAGCTCGAGCGATTGATTGGAGACACTTCGAGGATCGAGGTACCAGGGCTTGATGGAGCAAGGTATCATATAGGGTACTCATATACACCTGAGGGTTATATATATAATCATGATGCTCGCATGTGAGCACGACTATACTTGTATATGGGTTGTATATAAAGGCATGAGCCTTTCTCTCTTTCATTCTATGTTGCATGCAATTAGTGGTAGAATTGCTAAATGATATGAGAGTCATTGGTGTATTATGTGGGTGTTGAAACCCACTTTTGTTGTCTTATTGTGTGGTGCCTTCCCTGGCTGGGAATTTACTTAGTGTTTCTGTATTCTGTTAAGTATTGTGCTTTCCCTGGCCGGGAATTATGTTATGTGGTGTGCTTTTATTTCGGGATAGCTCAATTTATGGGGAGACTCTGCCCAAATTTTTATAAAAGGCCACAATGTAAAAAGTGGCGTAATGGGAATGGTAATGGGCAAAATCTATGAGTCTATTTGTTGGTAGAGATGATCTTATAACGTCGAACATTAAAGAAATTTTGTAATTGCCATTCAATGGTAAAGTATCATCTAAGTTTCCCGATTGATTGTTACTGAAAGCATGTGCCACATATAGTGGTTAATACACTAATCAAGGGTTAAGGGCTAGGGTTCCTTACATTAGTGGTATCAGAGCAGTGGTTGCTCTTTGGGGCTGTTAAGGGCCTAGGAAGTTATTGATAGCACATATTTATGCATGATGGCATTAATGTTGTATAACACAACTAGTTGTTTATGTGCTTTTACGATTTGAAAAGTGGTGTTGCTAACCGTGGTGGTTGCAGGGATCGTGTGAAACGCGATAGGATGACATTAACAGTAATGTCTGGCACTCCGTATGTCATGTGCTGTGACAAGGAATCTGATTTTTTAAGAAAGTTAGGTAAAGTGATATTTTTGAGGTAACACATATTTGATATACGTATTGACTTGTAGGTGGTTGCATATATGTATTGAATGTTTGATGCATAGCATATATGGCTATTGTTGCTAACCATGATGGTTGCAGGTCATAGGACACAGGGTAAGATGCCCATATGGTAAGATGACATACGATGTTTATGATGTGGTAAGATGCCACAGGGTAAGATGCCCATATGGTAAGATGCCATACGATATTTATGATGTGGTAAGATGCCACAGGGTAAGATGCCTATTTGGTAAGATGCCATACGATATTTATGATGTGGTAAGATGCCCATATGGTAAGATGCCATACGATATTTATGATGTGGTAAGATGCCACAGGGTAAGATGCCATATGATGTTTATGATGTGGTAAGATGCCACAGGGTAAGATGCCCATATGGTAAGATGCCATACGATGTTTATGATGTGGTAAGATGCCATATAAGGTTATGAAGTTAATCAACTACGTTAAGATCTAATGATTACGTGCATGAATATTTGAAACAGGGACAACAAAAGTAGGTTAATGTGTTTAACCAGGAAGTACATTTATTTAATTATGTACCTTTTCTATGATGATGGGCGATGATTCATGCCGCCAGACACATCTATAGCGATGATGTATTCCGTTGTGTCGATGATGATGATTCATTTCTTTATGATGACATGGATGATAGCGATGATGTATTCCGCTGTGTCGATGATGATGATTCATTTTTTTTATGATGATGACACGGATGATAGCGATGATGTATTCCGCTGTGTCGATGATGATGATTCATTTCTTTATGATGACATGGATGATAGCGATGATGTATTCCGCTGTGTCGATTGATGATGATTCATCTCTTTGTGATGATTGGCGATGGTTTATACCGCCGGACACGGATGATAGCGGTGATGTATTCCGCTGTGTCGATAGATGATGATGCATCTCTTTGTGATGATAGGCGATGATTCATGCCGTCGGATATGTTGATAGCGATGCCTCGTTCCGCTATTATGTGGACGATGATTCATGCTCAGGTGTATAGCGAGGTTTCATGCCACTTATTATATGACGAGGTATCATGCCGTCGATTCTATAGCGATGGACTGTGCCACTATGTACGCAGCACATGATTATGCCGCCTTCGAGCGATGGGTGCTGATTACGCACTATTATCGAGCGACGGAGACAGGTATGCCGCTATCTTGTTAGCGATGAAGTATGGAATATTGCTATTCTATTAGCATTATGGTAGCTGGCATGCGTTGATATGCATGTTTTATTATGACTATTTTATTAGCATAATGGTGGATCGCATACGTTGATGTACATGGACCGTCACGAGTTGACTAGGTTGTTTAGATGTCATTGTTGACATGTATCGTCACTAGTTGACGATGCCTTAGATGCCATGAGTGGGCATGTATCGTCACGGGATGACGATGACGATGGTGTAGGAGATGTCTTATTAGACATGCATCATCGTCACGATGAACAATGCGTTGAGCATACGTATTCAGTTGTATGCCTTGGGTGCCAGTGTCGAGCACAAGGTGGTGTCTACGTCACCGGTTGACGTGACCCTTATACCGAGCGGGTTGCTCGAGAAATGGATGGACGCGTTGTACATGTGATTGTACCGCAGCATATGTTTGAGGTGATCATATTACGAGTAGTGATACCCTTGTGGCATGCTCGTTGGAATGGCTTTTTGGCCATGTAATTTGACGACAGGAGTAATCATGGAGGAAATTACTCGCTTTCTATCGATGTGACATGTGGTAGACATGGTCACACCACCCTTGAGGGTGTATAATGGATCCTAAAGGAGTAGGATCAGGTTATGTTAAGTACATAGGGACACTGGAGTGTCCAGGGTGTATCGGCATTAGAGGAATGTTGGGTAAAGACCCACTACTATATTGATTTTCTTCCCACAGTATGGTATGCCGTGCGGAAACGTCCATCTTATTGGTAGGTTTAAGGTAAACCTAAAGAGACAGCGACTAGTTTGTTTGCCGCGTGTGTGCAGCACCATGATGGGCTTGCTAGAACCGTTACACTGCTCGTTGGAACCAAGTTTGGCAAGTCGTAAGGTGATACGATGTGGATTGTGGTGGACTCTAGTAGTCACCATGTCATTTGAGGTTGAGGTTGTGCATGCCTCACTGAAACGTGTATACGTTTATGTTTAATCTTGGTGAGACTTGTCTAGGACAGCTCATGATGTTGGGGTACCAACAAGAGAGTCATCAAGTCGTTGTTGACTCGAGCTGGGGAATCCGTGTAATTGGGATGCAATGGGTGCTATTGTATCCAGGTTTTCCGAACGGTGGTTCGAGACTAGTGGATCTCGAGTTCGATGGCACTTCCCTTATGGGGAAGGAGGTAGTATTATACCTATTGGGAATCTTAGAAAGATTCGATAAGTTGGTCCGTGTGGTGTTGATTTTGGGAATCACACCGTGTGTTGTTAATCGTCGATTATCATTCTCCACTGGATGGGAACGACTCAGAATTGACGGTTGTGTTTGGGGCTTAGGGGTATGTTGTAGATACCAGAGCCAAGTGCATTGAGTATGCATGTTGTGTCCGTGCTTAGGCAGGTATACCGGTGAGTATACGGATGCCAGTTGTTGATTTCTTTTTTGTCAAGCATAGAGTTATGCTATGTTTGGGCGGTTAAATCTCTGAAGAGAGATTTGGAACACCTCGAGATTGAGAATCTCCAGGGCACGATAAATTATGAGGAATAATCGTGAAGTTAGTTGACTCCCTTTGAGGAAGGATTACCTTGTGTGGGTTGAGGTGTTTCCTTGTTGGTGTTTCCCTTCGAGTTTTCGATAGCCTTCCCAAGTTTGGATTGTTAAATCCTAGGGTTATCAAGGGATGACAGGAATTCGGATTTGTTGGGTGTCGCTGTCGACACAAGCGTTGAGGATGCAAAGGGTTTATTGCATGTCCTTTCAGAATTTACGACTCTGCGGAGTCTCGATGGTTATTTTGATCAGGATGTGATTCTTGGAATATCCCGAGGTGGACATCTTGTGAGATGTGTTTGGGTGTGGATCGGTGGCCGTTAGTTGCCCGATCCGAGTTGCAGAGGGTGCAACTGCTCCTTAGATGGAAGTGGTCTGTGTAGCGGGAATCAGGTCTGGTACGAGTATACCGTGGTATACTAGTGTTTTCCTCGTAACGATGTGTATTAGACATCGTGAGTCATAGTAAAGATGTCATTGAATGATATCTACGATGGAATCGGGAGCGATTCGAATCCTTGCAGTTTCTGTTGACTAACTGCTTTTGGATTGTTAGTGTTGTGTTGTGCCGGCGCTCTTTCGATTTTGGTGTACTGGAAAGTTTATTTCATTCCATGGTTTGGTGCGAGGTCAGTGTCCTCGCGACTGATATGTCATCCATGATGCGTTCATGATAGCCATGTCGGGGCTAAGGTTGACTGTTTGATTCACAGTCATGTGTTTTGGTTTGATGAGTTGTTGCGACTGTACTTGGAGTACGCATGTGCTAATTTCGAGGACAAAATTTCTTTTTGTGGGGGATATTGTGATGACCTGGGATTATAGATATTAATCCCGGAGTATTAATAACCCCTAAAGTTTTTATACGTGGCGATTTTGAAGTTTAATCGCGGTGTTGGGCCTCCCGAGCTCGTCTTTTTGGGTAGTTGAGATCGTTGGATCCCGAGGTTGAGATTGTATTCTCATTTGGGTGAAAAACCTATGAGTTGGGTTTTTAGTGTGACTCGGGATCTGGGGTGCTTTGTGTGGGCACCAGTATGGGTTTTTGAGGTTAGAGAGAGAGTTTTTGAAAACAGATGATTTTTAATGAATCATGATGTATTTGTGGGGCTATTGGTATTTCGGGGTAATTTTGCTATATATACCAGTTGAACCCGAGATTTTAATTTTGGAAGCCATTTCTTTTGCCTTGCCCGTCTCTCTCTTCCCGTCTACCTCTTCCCGATTTCCTCAACCCTCGCCGCTAAAAGCGCCGCGCCCGCCGTCGTCCGGCCACCATCCGGCGGGTCCGGACCGCCGTTAGCTTCGTCTCTTCCAGGCGCAACTTTCCACACCAAGAATTTGAAGTTTCGTCGAGAATCGAGTTCGGATTTACCAGAAAAGCGCAGAGGTCCGATTTCTAGGGTTTATCCGATTTCGATCGATTTCCTTCCGATTTTTGTTTGGGTAACCTTCCGTACCCCTTTTTCGTTCTTCTTCTGTAATTCACTGCCATTTTTGTGATGTTTGGTTCGAATTATTCGCTGCTTGCGTGAGGGTGGCGTGCGATTTTTGGGGTTTTGGCAGGAGGGGCGGTAGTTCTTGATGTTGATCGATTATTTCATGTTTTAGATGAATTATGGTACTTGGTTGGGTTCGAATTGTGATGTTAAGGGTTCGAAAATTTAAGGGTGGTTCTTGAGCAATTTTTCGTTGATGTCTCATTCAATTTCCCTTCCTGCATGTGCTCTACCCCGGGTCCTTTAAATGGTCAATTGTCGTGTGTTGACAATATTTTTTTTATAAGGGTTATGGATGTGCTTGAGCATGGGTTACATGTTCGTAAATAATTGTGAATTATTTATCGTGTTAGCACATCATTCCTCGGGGCATGGAACTCGAGCAAGGTTTGGCTCGGACTACGGAGATTTAAGGTACGTGCGACGTACGAGCATTACTTTATATTAGAGCATTTGTGAAATGCATAATGTATTTTGATTGCATTAAATAGTTGTGCGTGTAGTTATATATATGTGTTGAGATAGCTATGGAGCGACCTAATCTTGACATCGCCGCCACAAGCGTGCGTGATACTAGAGTAGTATAACCTTACATGATATATGGGGTACTGGATTTATATGACCATTGTAGGGCATTGAGATGCCTGAGAATGACTGTGGAATCATGTAATTACATTTGAGATGTCTGAGTATAACGGAGAATTGGTAAAATGAATGCGAGGCATTTGAGCTATCTATGATTGGTAGCGAAGTTGGGAAATCAGTATTAGATATTGAGATATCTATATTTGCATGTATAATGAATTTAGAATCACTATTTATTGATATTCGAGAATTAGGCATGCGATGAGTTAATCAATGTGTTGATTTACTGATTTTTGAGATTTGATGAGTTTGATGATTGTGAGAACAGGGACAGTACATGGAATCCCGGATGAGGACGTTGCCATCCAGGGAGTATCATTTAAATTCATTAGTATTTACATTTTTGTAAATTATGAATTTCATTATTTTGATTATGAGATTTTGTGTATTGGTATGCTCACCCCGTTGGAGGCTGTCTGTGTTGGGACAGGTAGAACAGGTACATCGATGGATTTGGAGATCAGCTCGAGCGGTTGATTGTTACTGAAAGCATGTGCCACATATAGTGGTTAATACACTAATCAAGGGTTAAGGGCTAGGGGTCCTTACAGATACCATCAATCATATATCTCAATGTCAACATCAGCATCACAATAATATCAATACTCGTACGTCAACACGTACATGTTGTGCGACACAAAATATATAATTCAGGCGTCAATGTTTAACCGCATCGTTGTCCCGTCCCTTGTCTTGATGCTACATAAATACCAACAGTACATAATGTCATAAACCATGTTCTGAAACAACTACCAAGAAAATACTACATTTTCATAATTGTAGTCTTGCGATCGATCGCTCCAACAATTCACCCTAGCGATCGGTAGGTACAAATCTAGCGATCAATCGGTATTAAATCTAAATTTCATACAAAAGCTACAGCATTCGAGCAATTGATCGGTCATATTCAGCGATCGATGGCTACATGAACCGCCTTACACATTCCCCTGTTTCAGCGATCGATTGGTGATAAGTGTGATTTTTACACTTAATTTGATATATGATTATGGGTGTTTTTGTAGTGATTCCTCGAAATTATTACACGTTTTGGTATATATTTGTATATTTCAGGAATCTAGGTCCAAATGCATAAAAGTGGATGAAATGGGCTTAAAATGCTGAAAAAGGACCAAACTGAGCAAATATGAAAAAGGAGGGACCAAATCGCAAGATTGGAGATTTAAGATCCGCGATCGATCGGCAACTTACAAAGATCGATCGCCAGATTTCCGCGATCGATCGGCAAATGACGAAGATCGATCACGGATATGAAAAATTTGGTTATTTTGTCCAGAATGTTTCCGCGATCGATCGGCAAATGACGAAGATCGATCGCCAAAACCGAAAATTTCAAGATTTTAATTCCTTCTTGGTTATTTTTTGTCCAAAACTTACCAAACTCCTTCACCACTATATATATTAGGTCTTGGACGAAAACAGAGACTTTTTATCAGATTTTACATCTTAGGAATAGCCTCCATCCACTCATCCTCCATATCACCATCATTCACCTCCATCCATCAACCATCCTAGGATTTTGGAACACCTTCAACAAGGCGATTCAAGAGACGATCGAGAAGGAAGCGAGAGAGGGAGCAAGAATCTACAAACGAAGTCGACACCGAGAGTTTATTCTTGTCTTTTAATATTAGTTTTGATTTGTTTTGATTTACTATGTTGAACTAATTTATTTATCGAGGCTAGGAGAATCCTTTGTCATGAACCTATGATATGATGATTTATTTGATTGAATTCCTTTAATTCTTTGCGTATAATTTATTGATCTTCAAGGGATTGATCACCCTTGATTGATTACTTTATTGTGATTGACTTGACCTAGTAACTCTCTCTACTCTTCTCTCAAACACATACAATCAGGTATATCGATATTTGATTTTCCGTAATATTTCTCAATAGTGGTATCAGAGCCACAAAGCTCGATCTCGCTAAAACACACAATTAAAAAATGGAGAGTACAGCCGAAACTTTGCCATTAAGGGGCGGCGAGGCTTCGATGTCATAAAAGGTGACTCTTTGAGGCTGCGACGCATTACGATCGGTACAGCAGAGCCGCCAATCACTTTACATCTTTTACTTGACCTTGGAAATTTTGTTTTAAAAAAAATTAGCCATTGAAAAACATATCGGACTGAATAAGAAGTCATAGCCACTAGAAACGAGGCCATCACAAAGGCATGGAAGTTTTCAGTGTACATAATTTTAGTTATAAAATAAGATCTGAAATTTTTATACCTCTTTCGGATGCCGACTTAGTGCATGACAGCAGCAAAGTATCGCTGCCAAGTACGATGTCCCACTGTGAAGACGCGATGCCTTAGCAACGGGCATAGGATCTGACCATTTTTTCACAAAAAAAAGGTGAAGACATTTTTTTTTGAAGAAATGAAGGCATCTGAGTAGACAAGGATCTAGAAGGTGTTTGATACCTGAGATCAGTACGATCTTGACCCGAACTCTAGAGGCGCAAACCGACCCTACTTCGTCACTAGTGGTCCAGGTACGGAGGTCCTCAACACCGCATGCTCTCAGCTCGGCAGGCCCGAATGTAAGACCCCTCTTGCAAATCAAGCATTAGCAGTTAAATATGCACCTAATCCATAATTAGGTCGTGATGTTTTACAAAACTTTCGGCAGAGTCTCCCCATAAATTGAACTATCTGAAAAAAAATTACATGTCACCATAAACACCCTCAATCTATACAAATCATAATCCAAAGATAAACGTTCCCAGCCAGGGAATTCACAATACTTTTCAGAATCAAAACAAGATATAAATTCCCAGCCAAGGAAATGATAAAAAAAAGGAGATAATTATAAGCAATAAGGAGCCAAAATATTACAATCCAATGAAATGATAACAATAATTATAAACCATTACACTACGGACGTCTATGTCAACTCGATCCTGCCACTCTTCTAGACGCCTTAGTACTATATCCTCACGCTTCCCAAAAGCTAGACCTGTCACCTGTTTCCACAGAAACAACCTCCCACACGGGTGAGCACACCAACATAATAATCACGATTATATAATGAATATGCAATTCATAATTAACAATTTATAATGTTGTAAAATAACGAAATACTCCATGAGTATCCAGACGATGTGAGATTCCAACGATGTTCCTGTTCTCATAACTCCACATGTTATCATTTTCATAAGAATCATAATAATTAGGCTAGTCTAAAATCCACTTTTCATAATATCACAGAGCACACTACATCGGTGACCTCTATATCACATTAGTACATCGCTCATTCAACGGAGACCCCAAATGTTATAAATATACATCGCACGTCTCAACGGCGACCCAAATACTGTAAATATACGTCGCGCGTTCCCACGGCGACCCAAATATTAAAATACACATCACACATCATAATAGTGACCCAGTTCCCCAAATATATATATATATATATCACATAACATACTGACGACCAAACATACTCCAAATACACATCGCACATCTTAATGGCTACCCAAAACACTAGAACGACACATCGTTCAACAATAGTAGCATCTAATGTATTTAAGTAAGCTCGTACGTCACTAGGTACCTTATTTTCAGAATTCAGAGTCAAGCTGTTCTACCTTGATTGGTGATTCGTGGAGTATCTACACATTTGTCAATTCAACATCAATATTATCAATAATCAACAATTCAATAAAATGATTATATTAATTGCACTCAATCATCAAAACCCTTTCTCATGTCACCATAATCTAGTTTGTATGATTAACTCCACATTTAGCATGCATTTAAGATGTATTACTCGTGCTTAAAGTTATTATCTCATATACATTGCAAGGACCTAGACTAATCGGTCTAGCTTTAGTATACACCATTTTGACATATACACATCTATACGCACTTAAATAGTCATACCCATGTATATACAACATATACACAAACTAGTACAGTGAGAAGTTCATTAGGAAGAGATCGATTAACACAACAACAAGTAGTTTGATTCTTTAGCCTCTAAACACCAGCCAATTCATATAAAATTCGACCAAACAGCAAGGATTTCAAACTCATTCAGCAGTACAATCCTAGAAAAATAGTGGCTAAATCAATCCGCTATCACAACCCATTCAATTCATTTCAGCAGCATATATTCGATTACATACAGCAAGATTTTTGGACCCAAATGGCAAGTACATACACTTCAAAATACGTTGAACACACATATGCCAGCGTATGCAATCAATCATCATTATACACACCAAATACATGCTGGAAATTACAGTTCCCTTCACTTGACCAGCACCCAAACTGTAAGGACTCCCGTGCCCTTATACCGTTATTAGTGCATTAACCCATACGTTTAGTGCATACAATCATATATGTAGGGGGGAGACCACTTGCTACCATAGCAAAACATGCCAATAATAAAATTTCTTACATTATTTCATATAATGTCCAGTTTCCTCCAACTAAGTCCACATACATATCTTGATCCTTATAATACACTAACATGTTCTCAGTTCATTTAGCAATTCATTAATTAATTGCATGCAACACATGAATGAAAAGAGAAAGGCCCTTGCCTTTTTATACAACCCATATACACATATAAACTGTGATGCCCGGGAATTAATGGTGTTAATCCCGGTGTGGTAATGACCCACAATAGGTTTTAATTGTGGCAATT
The DNA here is from genome assembly GCA_907163345.1 of Haberlea rhodopensis. Taxonomy (NCBI): domain Eukaryota; kingdom Viridiplantae; phylum Streptophyta; class Magnoliopsida; order Lamiales; family Gesneriaceae; genus Haberlea; species Haberlea rhodopensis. The sequence goes on along the minus strand of CAJQUN010000073.1, from coordinate 2,270,367 downwards.
AGGAATTAATTGCGGTGTTGCACACCCGAAGATGTTAAATCAGGTATTTTGGGATTGTGGGATCCAAAGGTTGAGATTGTATTCTCATCGTGGTGAAAAACCTTGGAATCGGGTTTTTGGTGGGATCTGGGTTCCGGAGTACTTTGTGCTGGGGGTTGGTAATGGAAATAGAGATTGAGATGTAATTATTGAAAACATATGATTTTTAGTGAATCATGATGTATTTGTGGAGGAATTGGTATGTTGGCGAATTGGTACTATATACACCAAGTGGACTCGGTGTTACGGGATAACACAAATAATTTCCCTCTCTCTCTCTCTCTCTCTCTCCTCTCATCCACGCCTCTCTCTTTATCCCCAAACCCTCTTTTCTCCCTTTGGTGAAAAATGGCTAGAAGATCGGCTCGGGAGCCAGATTTCTTGAAGATAATCAGGTATTATTCTTCCCCTCGTCCTTATCTTCGATTTGATAGTAGTATTGTAGAGTTTGGTTGAGTTTTGGGTTGGTAATGGAATTTGGGGATTTTTGGTTAAAGTCCAATGTTGTGTTTTTGTTGTTTATATTGGTTTTAAATGGAGTATTGGAGGTATTGAAGGTGTATAGGGTGTTGGTGTTGAGTTTGGGTGTGAAAAATCCCATTAAAGCTCGAGTTTTTCGGAATATTGCAGGTCGCGATCAATCGCGGCTTGGCGCCGATCGATCGCGACCAAAATCTAGAAATTGAGTGACGATGAATAGTACCCTCAATCGATCGCGTGATAACAACAATCGATCGTGAGGAATCAGTAAAAGTTGGCGATCGTTCGGCGTTATTAGCGATCGATTGCAGCTTTAATATTTTTGGGCAGTAGACTTGCGCGATCGATTGCGGCCCTACTCGTGTTTTTTTTTGGAAATTTTGGCAAATATTGGGATTTGGAATCGAGGTTTAATTAGCCGATTTTTGGGGCAATGTCTACATTCCAATGGGAATGCTATACTTTTAAAATGAAATGGTTGGAGCCAAATTTTTAATAAGAAAATGGAATATTCGAGTAATTGGTTAACCATTGTACAACTTAAAATGGAATATTTGGGTATTATGCATGCTTAACCCGGAGTCTTTTAAAATGGTAAATCGTCATGGATTGACGATATATTTAAGGGTTGTAAATGTACTTGGGCACGTGGTTGCATGCTTATATTTGATTGTGAGTTATTTTATGTGGTAGCACATAATTAATCGGGTCGCGGGACTCAGTCAAGGTTTGGTTCGGACTACGGAATCATAAGGTACTTGTAACGTACGAGCATAACCTTTTAATATTATTGCAACTGTGAAATGCATGTTACATGGTATTTGCAATAGATGGATATATATATTGGGAATTTTATGGTGCAGCTTTTGAGCGAGCAATGATAGGTATGTTGTTGCTATTGAGCGAATATCGGTTATGACGCCGCCACTGTTGAGCTTGCGGGGGTTAAAATGCCGCTATTGTGGAGCGAGCTATGAAATAGAACTATGGAATCATTGGTTGGATATATATGATATCTTTGGTCCTTTATTTAATGATTTAATCATATTTGATTATGAAACTGGTATGACAAGAATGGTTTTAGTTAATCAATATAACTGGCTTTGGGAATTTGATCGTACGCGAAATCCTATGGGGTAACGATACTATACAGGGAGTATTCTTTTAATTACAGTTTTATATTCTGTAAATTGCGTACTGTGATTATTGGAATGGTGGCATTGGTATGCTCACCCCGTTTGGGCGCTGTCTCTGTTGGGGCAGGTTGAACAGGTACAGCGGTAGCTCCAGAGTTGAGATCGAGCTATGGATGGGTGGTGCTTCCAGGAACAAAGTATCAGTGACGGTATTGAGCACAGTACATATACATTTGATACACATACATTCATTGATGCTCGCATGTGAGCACTGTTATATGTGTTTATGGTTTGTATAAAAGGGCATGGAGCTTTCTCTCTTCATTTATTGTTACATGCAATTAAGTATGGGATTGCAAAATAAATTGAGATCATGTTAGTGTATTATAAGATGCATACATTGTAGTTGAATGGTATGGGATTTGGGCATTAAGTTGTTAATGCAAGAAATTTTATTACTGGTATATTATGCTGTGTCAGCATGTAGTTGTTTCCCCCATGATTATATGATTGTATGCACTAATGACATGGGTTAATATACCAATAATGGGTTAAGGGCACGGGGGTCCTTACATTTGTAAGGACCCTAATCCTTAAGTGCGGAATAAAGGCATAATAGAGCTAAATAAATGATGAGAGTAGAGTAAATAAGCTGAGTCTATGAGCTTAAGCATTTACATGCCAAAATAAAGGACTACCAAAAGGATTAATTACATTCCAACAAATGAATGTGTCCACTATAGTTTTACGCTACTCCTAGAGTAGGCACTATACAAAAGAATCCTGTCCTTTCATCTACCAAAGATGCTCGTGAAGCTCACTGTCTCAACCCGTTCAAGCCCATCTATCATGCCAAAAAGGTACCTACAAGGACAACCCCCAAACATGAGCAATAATAATCATTCATATTCAACACAATATGAAGATAAAGCGTAAATGCATAATCAATATGAAACACTTCCTGTTTCCCGTGCATTTCAAACGCTTCCCGTTTGGTTGTCCCTGTACCAGAACTCATGAGTATAATCAATAGATTATTTTTAATGGCCAAACATGTCATGACATCATATACCATCTCAACTGTACCACATATTGGTCACCATTCCCTAGTCTGTCCATCACAGTGTATTTTAATGCCCCTCGCTTATATTCATATGGGCGGCATAGGATAACCTCGCTACAATGGACATGCGGCGCTCCCACCCCTCGCTTCACAGAGAGCGGCAAATACCCTTTCCTCGCCCCATATGACAACCACGCTCAAATGTGACATGCGGCGCTCCCACCCCTCGCTTCACATTTAGCGGAACCAATACAAAAAGCGGCAAGCATTAAAATCATCAAAGGATGACCACGACTCATGGGATGTGCATCCAATAATCATAATATGCATCTAACATCAATATGCATAAATTACCATGTATATGCATCCACAATGCAATACCTCATATGGCATAAATCAACATGTATATGCATCCACAATGCAATACCACATATATACTCGCATCCACAATGCATAAACAATGAGTATATAAAATACATGTTACCGTTGGGTGCCCGTACGTCCACTACGTACCTTTCCAAAATGTGGAATGTGGTTGGACCTCAATTCCTTGGCTGCGTTGCCACCTGGGTTGGTTCTACATATTCACAAATACCAATATTAGAACCCAATAATAGTCCAATACCAAAAATCCCACAAAAACACCCAAAAACACCATTTTTGGTGTCTCGCGATCGATCGCCATCAAGCCCCGATCGATCGCGAGAACACACTGCCTCGCCCAACAAAATTGCACAATCCGCGATCGATCGCGGAGCTAGCGCCGATCGATCGCGGCCTCGCCGATCGATCGCGCGCATCTCGCGATCGATCGCTGAAGCCCACTGCCTCAGCACTGCTGCTCGCGATCGATCGCGAGAAAACGCCGATCGATCGCCGAGCCCTGGGCAAGCGAGAATCGGGCACTATTCACCCTTCTCCTTCCCAAATCCAAACAAACCCACATAACTCAACAACAACCATACCCAACTACTCAAAACCAACAATAAACAACATTATATACCCAAGTATACAACATCTAACCAAAATATACTTCAAAACAAGTATAAATTCCAACATACAACCAAACCCACAACAACCCAACAAAACCCATTTAAAACCATACCAAACTCAAATAAAACCTTGCAAAATTAACACATGAGGTACCCATACCTCTTGGGGATCTCAAATCACCCAACAATCTCCTCAAAACAAGATTTTGCAAGAACTTCACTCCACCCTTGAGCTCCAACTCGAAAATGTGAAGGGGGAGAAGGGTTTGGGTGTTGGAGATAATTTGGTAAAGTAAAATAAGAGTGGATGGGGTGGGGTTGGGTATAAGAGTGAGTTTAATAATAAAAATTCATACCAAATAATTTCATGGTGTATAAGACACCCCAACATGATGTTTTCCAAAGCATTTACTCAAAATGCACCATAATATCAATTAACACATGATTTCACATAAATTGCTAACTAAGGCAAATAAATCATGCTTCCCATAATATTTACCCAACATGCACCACATGTACCCTGAAATGCAATCCCGGGTCATCCTAACCACATGACCATGCATTTCCACATAAGGTAAATAAATCCAACATATAATTAATTACCACATAATTAATCATAATAAACACAATTTAAAGCCAATTAGCAATTAACCATTTCGGGGATGTCACAATACTCCCCTACTTATAAGATTTCGTCCTCGAAATCACATGCACTTACCCCAAAAGAAACTAAACATAAACTCATACCAGAGAATAGTTCCGGGTAGTGCTGCACCATATGCTGCTCCGTCTCCCACGTAGCCTCCTCGACACCCCTGCGATCCCACTGAACTTTGATCATCGGTATCACTTTGTTCCGAAGTCTACGGTCTGCTCTGTCCAAAATTCTAACAGGCCGTTCCACATAAGATACATCCGGCGCTAACTGAACTTCGGAAGGCTGTAACACGTGAGACGGATCCGGCTCATACTTTCGCAGCATCGATACATGAAACATCATGTATCCCAGATAAAGAAGGCGGCAAAGCCAGTCGGTAAGCCAATGTGCCAATGCGCTGCAAAATCTCGTACGGTCCCACAAACCTCGGAGACAGTTTCCCGCGCATCCCAAACCGCACAACGCCTCTGAAAGGCGAGATCATCAAAAAGACCTTATCTCCCAACTGAACTCTAACGGTCTCCGCCGTTTATTTGCATAAGCTGCCTGCCTGTCTTGGGCCGCTTTCATTTTCTGCCTTATAATCTTTATCTTCTCTTCCATTTCCCGGATCAACTCAGGTCCTCCAACTGATCTACTGTCCAAATCATCCCAACATAAGGGTGATCTACATCGTCTGCCATAAAGAGCTTCAAACGGAGCCATCTGAATACTTGCCTGGTAGCTATTGTTATACGAAAACTCTACCAAAGGCACTGAATCCTGCCAAGAGGCATCGAACTCCAAAACGCAAGCTCTCAACATGTCCTCGAGCGTCTGAATAGTGCGCTCGGTCTGGCCATCCGTCTGAGGATGATAAGCAGTGCTCAATCTGACCTCAGTTCCCAAAGCTGACTGAAGGCCTTCCCAGAAATGAGATGTGAATCGCGGATCTCGATCTGACACAATGGAAACGGGGATCCCATGCAATCTCACCACATCTCTAATATACAACTGCGCCATCCTCAAAAATGTAAATGTCATGCTATAGGGGATAAAGTGGGCTACCTTAGTCAATCTGTCCACAATCACCCAAATAGCATCGAAGCCTGAAGCACTCCTCGGCAAATGAGTCACGAAGTCCATGGAAATGTGCTCCCACTTCCACTCCGGTATCTCCAAGCTCCTCAATTCGCCGCCAGGTCTCTGTCTCTCTGCCTTAACCTGCTGGCAGATCAAACACCTCTTCACAAAAGCGACGACATCGGACTTCATTCTCTTCCACCAAAACTGACCACGCAGATCTCTGTACATCTTCTTCCCGCCTGGGTGGATGCTAAGTCTGCTACTGTGAGCTCGCTCCAAGATTCCCTTACGCAACTCAGGCGTACTCGGAACTACCCAGCGGTTACCCAATCTCAAAGATCCGTCGTACCACTCTGAACTTCGTCGGCTGACCAAGATGCACTATAGACAACCATCTCTGAACCTCAGCATCTGACCTCTGAGCTCTCCTGATATTCTCATAAATATCTGGCTCAGCTAATAAGGTAGAGACATACACTGGTGATGCATCTATATCAAAATCATAGCCGAGATGGCAATAGGAGGTCATCATAGCCGACAAATGGATGACGTCCTCAGCAGAACTCCTCACTTTCCGGCTCAAAGCGTCTGCTGTCAAATTGGCTTTCCCGGGATGGTACTCAATCTCGCAATCATAGTCCTTGAGTAGGTCCATCCATCTCCTCTGCCTCATGTTCAGCTCCGCCTGAGTGAATAGAAACTTGAGGCTTTTGTGATCCGTGTATATGGTGAATGAAGTGCCATATAAGTAATGCCTCCAGATCTTCAGGGCGAAGATGATATCCGCCAATTCCAAGTCATGAACTGGATATCTGGTCTCATGCGGCTTCAACTGCCTCGATGCATAAGCTACCACATGCTTATCTTGCATCAGAACACACCCAAGGCCCTGCAGTGATGCATCAGTATACAAAACGAATCTGGAGTTCTCCGTCGGGATCACTAACACTGGCGCCGTCGTCAACCGGTGCTTTAACTCCTAGAAGCTCTCCTCACAAGCTTCTGACCAAAAGAAAGGCACACCCTTCTGAGTCAACTGAGTCAGCGGCTTGGCAATCTTTGAAAAGCCCTCAACAAAGCGCCGATAATACCCGGCCAAACCAAGAAAACTCCGGATCTCAGGCACAGAAGTGGGGGCAGCCCACTCCATCACAGCCTCAATCTTCTTCGGGTCCACTGATATCCCGCTGCTCGAAATGACATGCCCCAGAAACACTACACTGCTCAGCCAAAACTCGCATTTACTGAGCTTAGCATACAACTGATGCTCTCTGAGAATCTGAAGCACTGTCCTCAAGTGTTTCACATGATCTTCCTCGCTCCGGGAGTAGATAAGAATGTCGTCAATAAACACGATGACGAACTGATCAAGATACTGCTGAAACACTCTGTTCATCAGACTCATAAAGACGGCCGGGGCGTTCGTCACACCGAACGGCATCACTAAGAACTCATAATGCCCGTATCGAGTCCGGAACGCTGTCTTCTGCACATCTTCCTCTCTGACCCGAATCTGATGATACCCGGATCTCAAATCAATCTTACTATACACCCTGGTACCTTGCAACTGATCAAACAAGTCGTCAATCCTTGGGAGAGGATACTTGTTCTTCACTGTAGCCTTATTCAGCTGCCGGTAATCGATGCACAGCCGCATCGAACCATCCTTCTTCTTCACAAAAAGAACTGGTGCGCCCCATGGCGACACGCTCGGGCGTATATAACCCTTGTCCAAGAGATCCTGCAACTGTTCTTTCAACTCTCTCAACTCAGCCGGTGCCATCCTATAAGGTGCACGGGAGATAGCGGATGTCCCTGGTAACAGCTCGATCCCAAATTCAACTTCCCTGGCCGGTGGAAATCCTGGGATCTCTTCTGGAAATACATCAGCAAATTCTGCCACAACTGGTACATCCTCAACCCTCAGTTCTTTACTCTTTCCAGACGTGTCCACGGCATAAATAAGATAGCCCGTGTGCCCACGTTCCAACAGCTGAGACATCTTGATCGCTGAAATCAACGGAATCTTCGCACGAGACCCGTTGCCAAAGAAAGTCCACTGACTGCCCAACTCAGGTCTGAACTTCACTGTCCTCTGTCGGCAATCTACCACTGTAAGGACCCCAAGCCCTTAATCCTTGATTAGTGTATTAACCACTATGTGTGGCACATGCTTTCAATAAAAGTCAATCGGGAAGCTCAGATGATACTTTATCATTGCATGGCAATTACAAAAAATTTCCTTTAACACTCAATGTTATAAGGTCATCAGTCTAACAACGAAATAGACTCACAAAGTTCGCCCAATATCATCCCTTTTTGCCACTTTTCACATTGTGGACTTTTATAAAAATTTGGGCAGAGTCTCCCCATAAATAGAGCTATCCCGAAATAGAAGCACAACACATAACATAATTCCCGGCCAGGGAAAACATAATACTCATCAGAAAGCAGTAATACCAAGTAAATTCCCAGCCAGGGAAGACACCACACATATGACGACATAAATGGGTCTCAACACCCACATAATACACTAACGACTCTCATATCATTAGCAATTCTACCACAATTGCATGCAACATATAATGAAAGAGAGGAAGGCTCATGCCTTTATATACAACCCATATACAAGAATGTCCGTGCTCACATGCGAGCATCATAGATGTGTATATAAACCTCGGGTGTATATAAGTACTCTATACGATACCGTGCTCCATCAAGCCCTGGTACCACGATCCTGTGAGTACGTCCAATCAACAGCTCGAGCTCAGCTCCACAGCCATCGATGCACCTGTTCACCTGCCCCAACAGAGACAGCCCCCAACGGGGTGAGCATACCAATACACAAAATCTCATAATCACAATAATGAAATTCATAATTTACAACACAAGTAAATATAAATGAATTTTAAATGATACTCCCTGGATGGCAACATCCTCATCCGCGATTCCGTGTACTGTCCCTGTTCTCACAATCATCAAACTCATCAAATCTCATAAATCAGTAAATCAACGCATTGATTAACTCATCGCATGCCTAATACTCGAATATCAACAGATAGTGGTTGCAAACTCATTAAACATGCAAATATAGATATCTCAATATCTAATACTGATTTCACAACCTCGCTATCAATCACAGATAGCTCAAATGCCTAGCATTTATTTTACCAAATCTTCATTATACCCAGACATCTCAAATGTCTTATAATGAATACATGATCCCACGATCATTCTCAGGCATCTCAAATGCCCTACAATGGTCATATAAACCCAGTACCCCATATATCATGTAAGAGTCATCATACTCTAGTGTCACGCACGCTACAAGCGGCGATATCAAGATTTGGGTCATTCCTTGGCTATATCAACATATATATATATAATCCTCATGCGCGATTATTCAATGAAATCACAGTTCATTATGCATTCACAAATGCCCAAATATATAGAAATGCTCGTACGTCGCACGTACCTTAAATCTCCGAAGTCCGAGCCAAACCTTGCTCGAGTTCCATGCCCCGAGGAACGATGTGCTAACACAATAAATAATTCACAATTATTTACGAACATGCAACCCATGCTCAAGCACACCTATAACCCTCAAAATATTGTCAACACACGACAATCAACCTTTTAAAAGACCCGGGGCAGGGTACATGCAGGGAGGGAAATAAATGAGACAATATCGAAATTTGTTCAAGAACTCCCTACAAAAATCGAACCCGAATCTCACAATTTCGAACCCAAATAATTCCATAATTCATCTAAAATGTGAATTAAGCTATCAATAGCAAGAATCATCATTCTTGCCAAAAACCCCCAAATTTTCGAATTTCAAGCCCTAAATTCGAACTCAATTAAGCATCAACAATACATCTACTCATGTAATAAATGACCCATAACAAGAATCGTCACAACCCTGCCAAAACCCCCAAATTCGAACCCATTTCATGCACACATCCGAAATTCGAACCAACCCTCACGAATCGAGCTGACATTTCGAACCAATCCAACACAAAATAGCAGGGAAATACACAAAAGCATGAAAAAGGGGGTTAGGAAGGTTACCCAAACGAAATCGGAAGAAATCGGACGAAAAATCGAAGAACCCTAGAAATTGGGGATCGGCGCATTCCAGCGAAATCCGACTTCCACACGCGACGAAACTTCGAATTGATGGAGGGGAAAGCTGCGTCTCGTCGAGACGAAGCCGGCGGCGGGTCGCACGCGCCGAACGGCGGCGGGACGGCGGCGGGCGCACGGCCTGAAGCCGCGGGGCAGGGGAGGCGACGGGAAATCGCGCGGACGGGAAAGAGAGAGGAAGGAGAGGGCTGAAATGAAATTTTGTGTAAAATTTTGGGTTCAATTGGTATTTATAGCAAAAATACCCCGAAAAATTAATAACCCCACAAATACATCATGATTCCTTAAAAATCATCTGTTTTCAAAAACTCTCTCTCTAACTCCAAAATCCCCTACCGGTGCTCACACAGCACCCGAGATCCCGAGACACAACAAAAACCCAACTCTTAGGTTTTTCACCCAAATGAGAATACAATCTCAACCTCTGGATCCAACGATCCCAACTACCCAATTAAACGAGCCCAGAAGGCCCAACACCTCCGTTAATTTCCAAATCGCCACGTAAAACCACTTTAGGGATTAATAACACTACGGGATTAACACCTATAATCCCTGGTCATCACAATATCCCCCACTAAAAGAATTTCGTCCTCGAAATTAGCACTGGTGTATCACATAACACCCAGGCTACACAACAACATGAAGCCAGAACCTCGATTCTTGACCATATCAGAATCGTATAAATAACGCAAGGGTACCTACCTCGCATCAACTCTGAAACAAGGCGACTTACCAATACCAACATATCACCCAAGAGGTAAAACGTACCTCGATGCGGGTCATCCAAAAAGTCAGTCCCTCATGACTGCAACACAACCGATACTTACGACTGTAGATCGGACAGTCACCTTAGTCTAACACGACTAGTAAGAACGCAACCTGAATGACTCCTCAACTTGAGAAAGTTGACCTCGTGTCAAACTCTGGAGTGGAATAGATTTCCAAATCCATCATAACGTCAAAGAGCGTCAGCACAACTCAACGCTAATAATCCAAAAGCAGTTAGTCAACTGAAACTGTAAGGATTCGAATCGCTCCTGATTCTATCGTAGATATCATTCCATGACATCTCTATCAAGACTCACGATGTCTAACATACATCATTACGAGGAAAACACTAGCATTCCACGGTATATCCATACCAGACCTGGTCCCCACTATACAGACCATCTCCATCCAAGGAGCAGTTGCACCCTCTGCAACTCGGATCGGGCAACTCACGGCCACCGATCCACACAAAAGACATCTCACAAGATGTCCACCTCTGGATATCCCAAGAACCACATCCTGGTCGAAATAAACAATCGAGACTCCACAGAGTTTCAAATTCTGAAAGGACATGCAATAAACCCATTGCATCCTCAACACTTGGGTCGTCAGCGACACCCAACAAATCCAAAATTCCTGCCATCCCTTGATAATCCTAGGATTTAACAATCCAAATTTGGGAAGGCTATCGCATAACTCTGAGGGAAACACCAATAATGAAGTACCTTAACCCTCACAGGATAATCCCTCCTCAAGGGAAGTCAACTAACTTCACGATTATCCCTCATGATCATCGTGCCATGGAGATTCCCAATCTCAAGGTGTTCCTTATCTCTCATCAGAGATTTAACCATCCTAAAATAGCATAACTCTATGCTTGACAGGAAGGAAATCAACAACTGGCATCCGTATACTCATCAGTATACCTGCCTCAGCACGAACACCACATGCATACTCAATGCACTTGGCTCAGGTATCTACAACATACCCTTAAGCCGCAAACACAACCGTCAATCCTGAGTCATTCCCTACCCAGTGGAGAATGAAAATCGACGATCAACAACACGGCGTGATTCTCAAAATCAACACCACATGTACCAACTTACCGAATCTTTCAAAGATTCCCCAAATAGGTATAGTACTACTCCCCTTCCTCACAAGGGAAGTGCCATCGAACTCGAGATCCACTAGTCTCGAACCACTGTTCGGAAAAACTGGATATAATAACACCCATTGCATCCCAAATACACGGATTCCCTTAGATTGAGTCAATAACGACCTGATGACTCTCTTGTTGGTAATCCAACATCCTGAGCTGTCCCAGACAAGTCTCACCAAGATTAAACACAAACGTATACACGTTTCAGTGAGGCATGCACAACCTCAGTCTCAAATGACATGGTGACTACTAGGGTCCACCACAATCCACATAGTATCGTCTTACGATTTGCCAACTTGGTTCCAACGAGCAGTATAACAGCTCTAGCAAGCCCCTCATGGTGCTGCACACACACGGCAGACAAACTAGCCGCTGCCTCTCTAGGTTCACCTCAAACCTACCAATAAGATGGATGTTTCCGCACGGCATACCATACCGTCGGAAGAAAACTCAATAGAGTAGTGGGTCTTTATCCAACATTCCTCTAATGCCGATACACCCTGGACACTCCAATGTCTCTATGAACTTAACATAACCTGATCCTACTCCCTTAGGACCCATCCTACACCCTCAAGGGTGGTGTGACCAGGTCTACCACATGTCACATCGACAGAAAGCGAGTAATTTCCTCATGATTACTCCTGTCGTCAAATCACATGGCCAAGAGCCATTCCAACGAGCATACCTCAAGGGTATCACCACTCGTAAAATGATTACCCCAACGTAGCTGCGGTATAATCACCTGTACAGCGCATCCAACCATTCCTCGAGCAACCCGCTCGGTATAAGGGTCACGTCAATCGGTGCCGCACACACCACCTTGTGCTCGGTACTGGCACCCAAGGCATACCACTGAATACGTATATTCAACGCATCGATCATCGTAACAATGATGCATGTCTAATAAGACATCTCCTACACCATCGTCATCGTCATCCTGTGACGATACATGCCAACTCATGGCATCTAAGGCATTGTCAACTAGTGACGATACATGTCATCCACCATCATGCTAGTAAAATAGGCATAATAAAACATGTATATCAACGCATGCCAGATACAATAAAGCTAATAGAATAGTAATATCTCATACCTCATCGCTAACAATATAGCGGCATACCTGTCTCCGTCGCTCAATAATAGTGCGTAATCAGCACCCACCGCTCGAAGGCGGCAAAATCCTGTGCTGAGTACATAGCGGCACAATCCCTCGCTATAGAATCGACGGCATGACACCTCGTCATATAATAAGTGGCATGAAACCTTGCTATACACCTGAGCATGAATCATCGTCCACATAATAGCGGAAAGAGGCATCGCTATCAATATATACGGCGGCACGAATCATCGCCAATAATCACAAAGAGGTGAATCATCATCATCGACACAGCGGAACACATCACCGCTATCATCCGTGTCCGGCGGTATAAACCATCGCCAATCAATATAGCGGAATGAACCGTCGCTATAAATACACCTGGCGGAATGAACCCTCGCCAATCAATATAGCGGAATGAACCGTCGCTATAAATACACCTGGCGGAATGAACCCTCGCCAATCAATATAGCGGAATGAACCGTCGCTATAAATACGCCTGGCGGAATGAACCCTCGCCAATCAATATAGCGGAATGAACCGTCGCTATAAATACAAATCGACACAGCGGAATACATCACCGCTATCATCCGTGTCATCACAATGGAATGAATATAAATCGACACAGCGGGACACCTCACCGCTATCATCCGTGTCATCACAATGGAATAAATATAAATCGACACAGCGGGACACCTCACCGCTATCATCCGTGTCATCACAATGGAATGAATATAATCGACACAGCGGGACACATCACCGCTATCATCCGTGTCATCACAATGGAATGAATATAATCGACACAGCGGGACACATCACCGCTATCATCCGTGTCATCACAATGGAATGAATATAATCGACACAGCGGGACACATCACCGCTATCATCCGTGTCATCACAATGGAATGAATCATCATCCTCGACACAGCGGAATACATAACCGCTATCATCCGTGTCATCACAAAGGAATGAATCATCATCCTAACAAGCGGCATCTCATCCTCGCTTCTTCATACAAGCGGTATCTCATCCTCGCTTCGTATGGTATACCCCGCCTCAATGTGCAAGCGAGCCTCCCCCCTCCCGCTCCACATTTAGCGGTATAAACATAAGTATAAAAATTCTCACTGTGATAAGCAAGACTCCTGGAATGTATAATCATCATTCCTTTTTATACTCCATATTTCCTGTAACCTGCAACCATCATGGTTAGTAACAATAGCCATATACGCCATGCATCAATAATCCAATGCATAAATGCAACCACTTGCAAGTCAAATACGTATACCAAGACATGTTACCTCGGAAATATCCCTTTACCTGATTCTCTCACAATAATCAGATTCCCTGGCACGTAACATACGGAGTGCCAGACATTACCACTAATGTCATCTTATCGTGTTCCACACGATTCCTGCAATCACACTGATTAGCAACACCACTTTTCATATCAGAAAAAGCACATAAACAACTAGTTGTGTCATACAACATTAATGCCATCATGCATAAGTATGTGCTATCAATAACGTCTTAGGCCCTTAACAGCCCCAAAGAGCAACCACTGCTCTGATACCACTAATGTAAGGACCCCAAGCCCTTAATCCTTGATTAGTGTATTAACCACTATGTGTGGCACATGCTTTCAATAAAAGTCAATCGGGAAGCTCAGATGATACTTTATCATTGCATGGCAATTACAAAAAATTTCCTTTAACACTCAATGTTATAAGGTCATCAGTCTAACAACGAAATAGACTCACAAAGTTCGCCCAATATCATCCCTTTTTGCCACTTTTCACATTGTGGACTTTTATAAAAATTTGGGCAGAGTCTCCCCATAAATAGAGCTATCCCGAAATAGAAGCACAACACATAACATAATTCCCGGCCAGGGAAAACATAATACTCATCAGAAAGCAGTAATACCAAGTAAATTCCCAGCCAGGGAAGACACCACACATATGACGACATAAATGGGTCTCAACACCCACATAATACACTAACGACTCTCATATCATTAGCAATTCTACCACAATTGCATGCAACATATAATGAAAGAGAGGAAGGCTCATGCCTTTATATACAACCCATATACAAGAATGTCCGTGCTCACATGCGAGCATCATAGATGTGTATATAAACCTCGGGTGTATATAAGTACTCTATACGATACCGTGCTCCATCAAGCCCTGGTACCACGATCCTGTGAGTACGTCCAATCAACAGCTCGAGCTCAGCTCCACAGCCATCGATGCACCTGTTCACCTGCCCCAACAGAGACAGCCCCCAACGGGGTGAGCATACCAATACACAAAATCTCATAATCACCATAATGAAATTCATAATTTACAACACAAGTAAATATAAATGAATTTTAAATGATACTCCCTGGATGGCAACATCCTCATCCGGGATTCCGTGTACTGTCCCTGTTCTCACAATCATCAAACTCATCAAATCTCATAAATCAGTAAATCAACGCATTGATTAACTCATCGCATGCCTAATACTCGAATATCAACAGATAGTGGTTGCAAACTCATTAAACATGCAAATATAGATATCTCAATATCTAATACTGATTTCACAACCTCGCTATCAATCACAGATAGCTCAAATGCCTAGCATTTATTTTACCAAATCTTCATTATACCCAGACATCTCAAATGTCTTATAATGAATACATGATCCCACGATCATTCTCAGGCATCTCAAATGCCCTACAATGGTCATATAAACCCAGTACCCCATATATCATGTAAGAGTCATCCTACTCTAGTGTCACGCACGCTACAAGCGGCGATATCAAGATTTGGGTCATTCCTTGGCTATATCAACATATATATATATAATCCTCATGCGCGATTATTCAATGAAATCACAGTTCATTATGCATTCACAAATGCCCAAATATATAGAAATGCTCGTACGTCGCACGTACCTTAAATCTCCGAAGTCCGAGCCAAACCTTGCTCGAGTTCCATGCCCCGAGGAACGATGTGCTAACACAATAAATAATTCACAATTATTTACGAACATGCAACCCATGCTCAAGCACACCTATAACCCTCAAAATATTGTCAACACACGACAATCAACCTTTTAAAAGACCCGGGGCAGGGTACATGCAGGGAGGGAAATAAATGAGACAATATCGAAATTTGTTCAAGAACTCCCTACAAAAATCGAACCCGAATCTCACAATTTCGAACCCAAATAATTCCATAATTCATCTAAAATGTGAATTAAGCTATCAATAGCAAGAATCATCATTCTTGCCAAAAACCCCCAAATTTTCGAATTTCAAGCCCTAAATTCGAACTCAATTAAGCATCAACAATACATCTACTCATGTAATAAATGACCCATAACAAGAATCGTCACAACCCTGCCAAAACCCCCAAATTCGAACCCATTTCATGCACACATCCGAAATTCGAACCAACCCTCACGAATCGAGCTGACATTTCGAACCAATCCAACACAAAATAGCAGGGAAATACACAAAAGCATGAAAAAGGGGGTTAGGAAGGTTACCCAAACGAAATCGGAAGAAATCGGACGAAAAATCGAAGAACCCTAGAAATTGGGGATCGGCGCATTCCAGCGAAATCCGACTTCCACACGCGACGAAACTTCGAATTGATGGAGGGGAAAGCTGCGTCTCGTCGAGACGAAGCCGGCGGCGGGTCGCACGCGCCGAACGGCGGCCGGACGGCGGCGGGCGCACGGCCTGAAGCCGCGGGGCAGGGGAGGCGACGGGAAATCGCGCGGACGGGAAAGAGAGAGGAAGGAGAGGGCTGAAATGAAATTTTGTGTAAAATTTTGGGTTCAATTGGTATTTATAGCAAAAATACCCCGAAAAATTAATAACCCCACAAATACATCATGATTCCTTAAAAATCATCTGTTTTCAAAAACTCTCTCTCTAACTCCAAAATCCCCTACCGGTGCTCACACAGCACCCGAGATCCCGAGACACAACAAAAACCCAACTCTTAGGTTTTTCACCCAAATGAGAATACAATCTCAACCTCTGGATCCAACGATCCCAACTACCCAATTAAACGAGCCCAGAAGGCCCAACACCTCCGTTAATTTCCAAATCGCCACGTAAAACCACTTTAGGGATTAATAACACTACGGGATTAACACCTATAATCCCTGGTCATCACAACCACTGCCTGATATCTGTTCAGAACATCAATACCCAAGATGCAGTCGAAGTCTGACATACCCAGCACAATCAAGTCTGATCTCAACTCGTTGCCCTCAAAATAAATGAGGCAGTCTGCCATAAACTGATCCGTAACGACATTTCTTCCAGTGGGTGTCGAGACAAGGAGAGGCGTGGGTAAAGAAGACGTGCGCATATGGTGTCTTTCCACAAATCCCACAGACACAAAGGAATGGGAGGCACCTGTATCTATCAAAACAAAAGCAGGGTACGTAAATAAATGGCACGTACCGGCAATCACCTCCTCTGGAGCTGCCTGAGCCTGCTCCCTGGTCAGTGCATAAACTTGCCCCTGGGGTGGTCCCACTGTCTGACCTCCCGATGGACGAGGCCAAACTGCTGCCTCTGCTGCACTGTCCTGTCCTCAAACCTTGGCCTGCTGCCCTGATACTCTGACTGGCCTCCCCTGGTGGGACAATACCGAGCAATGTGGTCCATCTTGCCACAAACATAACATGCAGGACACTTGTTTGAAGAATGTGGCCCTCCACAATTATTGCACCTCGGCTCTCCCGGCCTATCCCCTTGTGAAGATCCTCTATTGGCCGACCAATTGCCCTTCTTGCCATCCTGTTTCTGACCAAAATGTTTCTTCCCACCATACCGTGAAGATGAAGAGGCACCACGGGGCTTAAATGGCTCACCCCGAGGCCTCAAACTGTCACTAGTCTGCCTCTGTTGCGGTACCGGTGGTGGCATGGCATAAGCTCCCACTCCTAGCTCAGCAAGCTCCGCTCTTGTGAGAGCATCATCAAAAGAAGTTGGGTTATTGATAATAACCCGGTCATAGAGCTCCGGTCGCAGTCCTTTCATGAAATTTCTCATCTTGGCACGTCCATCAGAGGCAATATGGGGGACATACCTCAGTAGTGATGAGTACTGTGTGGCATAGTCTGCCACTGTCATGTTCCCCTGCCTCAGACTTGTAAATTCATCCTCTTTTGTCTGTCTTGCTGCCGCGGAGAAGTATCGGTTCAAGAACCTGGTCCTGAAGAGCGTCCAGTCAATCACAGCACCCAGTGCTCTCATTTCCATTACTGTGCTCCTCCACCACATCAATGGTTTCTTAGCCAACTGGAACTCCGCCAGCCTCAGCCAAGCAGTAATAGCACACGGAGCCGATACAAAGATCTGCTCAAGTCTCTCCAGCCACTCTTCAGCTTCTTCTCCGGACTCTGTCCCCTCAAACCGGGGCGGATGCTAAGACAGAAACTGAGTCAAGCTAATCTCACCGGGTAGCAATAACTGGACCACTGGTTCCATTCCTACAGCCGGTGGAGGTAGAGGATTAGCCTGTCCAATACTCGCATTTACACTCCCATCATCTCCGACTTCCTCATTAGCAGCCATGCTGTAACACAAATGTTAACAACAATCCAAAGCAATATATAACATGTCGTTAGATAACAGGAGTGATATAAGCATGTTAGTATAACCAAATATACACCAATATGCACCACATGCATAAACATGCTTCAAATGTAAGCACCTAGCCAAACATGCTAAGGCTACCCTTCACTCGTTCCCGGGTTCTCTAACCACTGCTCTGATACCACTAATGTAAGGACCCTAATCCTTAAGTGCGGAATAAAGGCATAATAGAGCTAAATAAATGATCAGAGTAGAGTAAATAAGCTGAGTCTATGAGCTTAAGCATTTACATGCCAAAATAAAGGACTACCAAAAGGATTAATTACATTCCAACAAATGAATGTGTCCACTATAGTTTTACGCTACTCCTAGAGTAGGCACTATACAAAAGAATCCTGTCCTTTCATCTACCAAAGATGCTCGTGAAGCTCACTGTCTCAACCCGTTCAAGCCCATCTATCATGCCAAAAAGGTACCTACAAGGACAACCCCCAAACATGAGCAATAATAATCATTCATATTCAACACAATATGAAGATAAAGCGTAAATGCATAATCAATATGAAACACTTCCTGTTTCCCGTGCATTTCAAACGCTTCCCGTTTGGTTGTCCCTGTGACATGCGGCAAATACCCTTTCCTCGCCCCATATGACAACCACGCTCAAATGTGACATGCGGCGCTCCCACCCCTCGCTTCACATTTAGCGGAACCAATACAAAAAGCGGCAAGCATTAAAATCATCAAAGGATGACCACGACTCATGGGATGTGCATCGAATAATCATAATATGCATCTAACATCAATATGCATAAATTACCATGTATATGCATCCACAATGCAATGCCTCATATGGCATAAATCAACATGTATATGCATCCACAATGCAATACCACATATATACTCGCATCCACAATGCATAAACAATGAGTATATAAAATACATGTTACCGTTGGGTGCCCGTACGTCCACTACGTACCTTTCCAAAATGTGGAATGTGGTTGGACCTCAATTCCTTGGCTGCGTTGCCACCTGGGTTGGTTCTACATATTCACAAATACCAATATTAGAACCCAATAATAGTCCAATACCAAAAATCCCACAAAAACACCCAAAAACACCATTTTTGGTGTCTCGCGATCGATCGCCATCAAGCCCCGATCGATCGCGAGAACACACTGTCTCGCCCAACAAAATTGCACAATCCGCGATCGATCGCGGAGCTAGCGCCGATCGATCGCGGCCTCGCCGATCGATCGCGCGCATCTCGCGATCGATCGCTGAAGCCCACTGCCTCAGCACTGCTGCTCGCGATCGATCGCGAGAAAACGCCGATCGATCGCCGAGCCCTGGGCAAGCGAGAATCGGGCACTATTCACCCTTCTCCTTCCCAAATCCAAACAAACCCACATAACTCAACAACAACCATACCCAACTACTCAAAACCAACAATAAACAACATTATATACCCAAGTATACAACATCTAACCAAAATATACTTCAAAACAAGTATAAATTCCAACATACAACCAAACCCACAACAACCCAACAAAACCCATTTAAAACCATACCAAACTCAAATAAAACCTTGCAAAATTAACACATGAGGTACCCATACCTCTTGGGGATCTCAAATCACCCAACAATCTCCTCAAAACAAGATTTTGCAAGAACTTCACTCCACCCTTGAGCTCCAACTCGAAAATGTGAAGGGGGAGAAGGGTTTGGGTGTTGGAGATAATTTGGTAAAGTAAAATAAGAGTGGATGGGGTGGGGTTGGGTATAAGAGTGAGTTTAATAATAAAAATTCATACCAAATAATTTCATGGTGTATAAGACACCCCAACATGATGTTTTCCAAAGCATTTACTCAAAATGCACCATAATATCAATTAACACATGATTTCACATAAATTGCTAACTAAGGCAAATAAATCATGCTTCCCATAATATTTACCCAACATGCACCACATGTACCCTGAAATGCAATCCCGGGTCATCCTAACCACATGACCATGCATTTCCACATAAGGTAAATAAATCCAACATATAATTAATTACCACATAATTAATCATAATAAACACAATTTAAAGCCAATTAGCAATTAACCATTTCGGGGATGTCACAACATTAGTGGTATCAGAGCCATGTTTGCTCTTTGGGGCTGTTGAGGGCCTAGGAACATGTTGATAGAAATGGGTAGCACATACTTATGCATGATGGTAAATAGTGTTGTGTGACACAACTATATTGCTTATGTGCGTTTATGATATGTGTTCATAATTGGATACATTATTGCTAACCATGGTGGTTGCAGGGTCATGTGGGAAATGGATGAGACTTTGTGGAATGGGGATCACCTCTTGGGTCCAATGGGCAAAGTGCACATGTACGGGGAATCACCTCTTGAGCCTACGAGGCAAAGTGGCACATACATGGGAGTACCTCTTGAGCCTGCGGAACAAAGTGATACATTCCTGATATTGCCGCTGACATGTCAAAGCGATGATGCCGCTGTCGTGTCGAAGCGATGGTACATGCCACTGTCACGTCGAAGCGATGATGCCACTGTCATGTCGAAGCGATGATACTTGCCACCGCCATACCATAGCGATGAGAGAATATTTGTCGCTTTATAGCGAGGGATATTATTTGCCGCTGGTATGTGCCGCTGTCATACTGTAGCGATTAGAAAATATTTGCCACTAATATGTCGAAGCGAAGGATAATTCCGCTGTCATATTATAGCGAGGGATATTACTTGCCGCTGGTATGTCGAAACGAGGTGTATTGGTGCCGCCGTCATACCATCGCGATGAAGAATATTTGCCGCTTATAGCGAGGGATATTATACCGCTAATATGGCGTAGCGATGAGCTTTCCGCTGTCATATGATAGCGATGAAGAATATTTGCCACTTAAGCGAGGGATATTATACCGCTGGTATGTCGAAGCGAAGTAGCAAAGAGGGATATTTGCCGCTTTATAGCGAGGGATATCGTGACGCTATTCTATTGGCGATGGTTCATGCCGCAGAGTATTTTTATAGCGATGGTGAATTCCGCTATTCTATAGGCGATGGTTCATGCCGTCGGGTATTTATATAGCGATGGTGCATTCCGCTATTCTATGGGCGATGGTTCATGCCGCCAGGTATTTATATAGCGATGGTGCATTCCGCTATTCTATTGGTGATGGTTCATGCCGCCGGGTATTTATTAGCGATGGTGCATTCCGCTATTCTATTGGCAATGGTTCATGCCGCCGGATATCTATATAGTGATGGTTCATTCCGCTATTGTGATATCCCCGAAATAATTAATTGCAATTTGGGAATTAATTATGTTTATATGATTAATTATGGTGATAATTAAGTTATGTGTTGAAATTAATTATCTTGGTGAAATGCTTAGTCACATGGTAGGCATGACCGGTAGAGCATTTCAGGGTACATGTTATGCATGTTGGGGAATTGGGTGTTATAATGGTTTAAATGTGATGGTTGGTAATTATTTGGTGAAACATGTATTTAATTGAGGTTTTGGTGCATTTTGGTAAAATTCTTTTAAAATATCATGTTGGGATGTTTAATACACCATGGTAATTGTGGGAGTGCAATTTAATTAAAAACCCACTTAATACCCCCAACCCCCACTATACCCATCACTTTTCTATTTTCCCCAAATCATCCATCCAAACCCTCATCCTCTTCTATTTTCGAATTTTGGCATAAAGTGGAAGAGAAATCCTTGCAAAAACTTGATTTGTGAAATTTGTTGGGAGATTTGGAGTCCCCAAGAGGTATGGATACCTCCTTGGTATTTTTGTGGTGTTTGGTTTAGTTTTGATATGGTTTTGAAGGGTTTTGTAATGGGTTGTTATGGGTTGGTGATATTTTGGTTGGGTGATGGATTTTTGGGTTGTTTAAGGTGTATTTTGAAGGTTTATTATGATTTTTATGTTGTTGGGTTGAATGTTTAAGTGTTGGTGTAGTTTGGGAAGAAAAATGGTGTTCAAAAATGGTGTTTTTCGTGGTACAGGACTCGGCGGTCGATCGCCCATTTTTGGCGATCGATCGCGAGCCAACAGTGCGCGCCAGAAGCTATTGGCGATCGATCGCCACATTTGGGCGATCGATCGGTGAGGTTGGCGATCGATTGCGCCAAATGTGGTCGATCGCCGAAGGAAGAAAAATTTGGTATCGGGCAGTATGATCTCGCGATCGATCGGCCCCTCTCGGCGATCGATCACGCGTCACAAAATATGGTGTTTTTGGTTATTTTTGTAGGATTTTTGGTATTGGACTATTATTGGGTTCTAATATTGATTTGTGTGAATGTGTGAACCATCCCAGGTGGCAACATAGCCAAGGAAGTGAAGTCCTACCACATCCTACTTTTGGAAAAGTACGTAGAAGACGTACGGACACCCAACGGTACATGTATCTATTATACTCATTGATTATGCATTGTAGATGCGAGTATATATGGAATTGTGCATTGTGGATGCAAATACATGTTAAGTTATGCATGATGATTGTATATGCATATAATGATTATTGGTGCACATCCCATGAGTCATGGTTATCACCTTGATGATTTTAATGCTTGCCGCTATTTATTTGGTGCCGCTAAATGTGAAGCGAGGGGTGGGAGTGCCGCATATCACATTGAAGCGTGGTTATCATATGAGGCGAGGAAAGAATATTTGCCGCTAAAATGTGAAGCGAGGGGTGGGAGTACCGCATGTCCATTGAAGCGAGGTTATTCTATGCCGCTTATATGTGAAGCGAGGGACATTAAAATACATTGTGATGAACAGACTAGGGATTGGTAATTGATGAATATGGAATGGTGTTATGTCATGACACGTGTGAACCATTAAATAATCTATTGATTATACTTATGAGTTATGGTACAGGGACAATAAAAAAGGGAGCGTTTAAAATGCATGGGAAGAACAGGAAGTGTTTTATTACGGTTTATGCATTTACGCCTTATATTCATATTGTGTTGAATATGGATTATTATATGCTCATGTTTTGGGGGTTGTCCTTGTAGGTACATTTTGGCATGAAAAAGGGGCTAAGGCGGGTTGAGGCGGTGAGCTCGTGAAGAACACTTTTGATAGGAAGGACAGGGTTATTTTTGTATAGTATCTACTCTAGGAGTAGTGTAAAACTATAGGGGACAACATTCATTTGTTTAAGAATGTAATTAATCCATTGGATAGTCCTTAACTTGGCATGTAATTCTTAAGGCTCAAAGTCTCAACACGAACTATTAAACTTTGATAATGCATGTTAGCTCTATTTATGCCTTTAATCCGCACTTAAGGAACTAGGTTTGAGTGTCAATGGTGGGCACGAGGTGGTGTCTGCGTCATCGATTGACCAGACCATTATGCCGAGCAGGTTTACTCGATGAATAACTGGATGTGCTGTACAGGTAAGTGTATCGCAGCACGCATTGAGGTGGTATCTTCGGGTATACTCGTTGGGTTGGCTATGGCCAAGTGACTAGTGGTAAGAGTAGTTATTGAGGAAACTACTTGCTTATACCGATGTGACATGTAATGGACATGATCACACCCACACACGAGGGTGTGGAATATATTCTAATGGAGTAGGATTGCTTTGTGGTTGAGTAAGGACACCGAGATGTCCGTTATGCATTGGTATTAGGGAAATGTTGGGTAATGTCCCACTACTCCAATGGATGGTACGGTACGGTATACTGGGATAGAACGTATGGTACGTGATAGGTTTGGTATAAACCTAAGGAGGCAGCGATTTGATAGCCAGGTATTGTTGCAATGTTATAGTGTGCTTGTTGTAGCCATTATACTTCTCATTGGAACCGAGTTGGTGAATCGGATAATGATACGATGAGGGTTACGGTCGACTCTTGTGGTCACTACGTGGCATGAGATTTGAGACAGGGATTGCCTCACGAGAACGTTTATACGTCAAATGATTTGAGGGACTTGTACTGGGATAGCTCAATTTTGCTGGGGGTACCAACGTGAGTGTCGACAAGTCGTTGTTGGTTCTGGTTGAGAATCCTTGCATATGGAATGGGGGACACAAATGGAATTGTGGGATATAGTTAGTGGGGTAGCACTACTATATTGATTGTATCTCTTGGAGAGATTTAGATATACTATCATAGAGGCAACTGGTATCGATCGTGGGTTGATTGTGAATCAGCCATGGTAAGCATTACTGGTGTTGGACTGAGTAATGGCTTTCTTATTTTTGATGAGGCGTACGAGGAGGCGTCTCTGGGAGATGCTCGAGATTCTGGAGTACTATGGTATGAGTACAGAGCATCGTTAGATTGAGTATACGTGGTGTATACGTGTTTCGATTTGGTAATAGTGGCATTGATGCACTATTCTGAACCAGTTGTGTATTTATTGGTTCCGAGATATATTTTGGTATAAATGTATCTAAATCTTCCGAACGGTGGTTCGAGATTGGAGGGTCATGGTTCATGACACTTTCCTTACGAGGAAGGTGGTATTGATATACCTAATGAGAATCTTTAAGAGATCCGATGAGTCGGTTTGTGTGGTGTTGATGTTGGAATCACACCACTCGTCGTTGGTCCGTCAATCATTATTCTCCACAGGGTGAGAATAGCTGGGGATTGACAGTTGTAATTGGGACTTCTAGGTATGATTGGTGATACCCAAGTCGATTGCATTGAATATGCATGTGGTGTTGGTGCTTAGGCATGTATAGCGCGGTGTGTATACGAATGCCAGCATTTTGGTACTTGTCGAGCATCGGATTAGGATGCTTGGATGACGAATTCTCTGGTGAGAGATTGTGGCACCTTGAGATTGGTAATCTCCATGGCACGATGTATTCTGAAGAATGATCGTGAGATCCGGTTGACTTCCTCTGAGGAGGGAATGTCGTTTTGGGTTTATGGTAATTCTTTACTGGATAGTTCGATAGCCTCCCTGTGTTAGGATCACTGAATCCTTGTGTAAACGAGGGATGACCAGGATTCAGATTTGTTAGGTGTCATGGTTGACACGTGTGGCGGGAATTCAATTGATTTTTCTTGCATGTCCTTTAGAGAACTTGAGACCTTGTGGAGTCTCGATAGTGTGTTTGGACCAAGATGTGATTTCTTGGAATACACGGATGTAGACGTCTTTAGAGATGTGGTTTGTGTTGATCGGTGGCCATGAGTTGCCCGATCCGTGTTGCAAAGTGGTGCAACTACTCCTATGATGGAGATGGATTTGGAGAGCGGAAACCGAGTTTAGTATGAGTACACCTGTGATATCCCCGAAATGATTATGTGCATTTGAATATTAATTATGTTGTGAGAAGATTATGGTGTTAATTTATTGGGTTAAATTAATAATTGGGGGGAAATGTTTAGTCATGTGGTAGTCATGACCTAGTAATGCATTTTAGGGTATATGTGGTATATGTTGAGATTTTGAGTTATGGCATGATTAATTGGGGTGTGTTGATGGTGTTTTGGTAAAACATGTTTAATTAGAGATTTGATGCACCTTATTTGATTAAGACTATAAAATATCATGTGAGGATATTTTAATACATCATGCTAAATACCGGGACCAAAAACACATCATACCACTCATTTTACCAACCCTCAACCCATACCCCCCTTTATGCAGAAAACACTTGACCCATACCCCCACTTGCCCTCCCCACACTCCACCCTCCTCACTTGGAAAACCCCTCCCCTTCACCCCCATTTCGTCCAACATCTAGCAGACAAGTAGGAAGGTGAAGGCTGCAAATTCTTGGTGAGGAAACCTTCCAAAAGTTGGAGCAAAAGAGGGTGAGGAACCATAACCTGTATTGGTTTAAGTTTTGTTTGAGTTCATGTTTATTTTGAGTGAAAAATGGCATGTTTAGTAGCCTTTTGTTGTGATACTTGTTTTGGAGGCTTGCATGGTAGCATAATGTAGCCCCAAGCATGTTTGTTTGGGCATGATTTACGTTTATGGTGGTATAATTGTTGGCTTGAAAGTTGGTGCTCGAAAATCTGGAAATCGAGAAGGAAAACAGAGCTACCGATCGATCGCTGCTGAAGGAGCGATCGATCGCTCGAGACCAGAAAGGATTGGCGATCGATCGCCAAAATAGCGCGATCGATCGCTGAGGTCCAGTAGCCTTTGGTGATCGATCGCCAATAAAGGGGCGATCGATCGCTAATTTAATTTTTTTGATATAATAAGGCAGTACAACTCGCGATCGATCGGAGCTGAGTAGCGATCGATCGCGAGATGACAATTTTTGGCAAATTGTTATATTTGATTTGTTTTTGGTATTGGATTGTATTGAAGCATCTAATATTGTGTTGTACACTTGTGTAGAGCCATCACAGGTAGCCACACAAATCAGGGGATAGAGCCCTGCAACTGAAGATATTTTGGAAAGGTACGTAAGCGACGTACGGGCACCCAACGGTAACATGTATTATATGTTTATTAATTTGACACACGATAGATGCAAGTATGTATCAGTTTATGCATTGTGAGTGTGATACATGTTGATTATGCATTGTAGTTGCATATGTATGTTGTGGAACATTTGGTGTGTATTCCACGAGTCACGGTTATCACAGTGATGATTTTAATGCTTGCCGCTAATATGCCGCTAAAATGTGAAGCGAGGGGGTGGAGGTCCGCTTGCACATTGAAGCGAGGTTTGCCATATGAAGCGAGGTTAGAAATGCCGCTTATATGATGAAGCGAGGGGGGGGGGGGGGGGGGAGGTCCGCTTGTTCTAAAGTTATGAGGCGAAGGGCATTAAAATATACTGATGATGAACTGACTAAGGATTGATTTCAAGATTTAAGAAGTGAAGTTATGTCATGACATTTGTTTAAAATCGTAATATCAGTTATTGATTTAATTATGAGTTATGGTACAGGGACAACCAAAATGGGCGTTTTAAATGCATTGGAATTCAGGAAGTATTTTATATCTATGGTTTATGCATTTACGCTTTACATTCATATTATGTTGAATATGAATTACCATGTGTTCATGTGTTGGGGGTTGTCTTTGTAGGTGCTTTTGACATGGAGAACCAGGGTCGGGGTTGATACGCTGAGCTGTAAGGAGTGCTACAGGATTAGCAGAACAAAAATTACTTTTGTATAGCTTCTACATAGTGTAGACTAAAGCTTTAGTTTAGTACACTTTTGTTAGGAATGTATCTAATTCCTTTTGAACTTCTTTGGTACTGTAACTCTTAAGCTCAGGATTAACAACACGGCCTAATACTCTGATTTATGAATGATTAGTTCTCTTAATTACACCTTAGAATCTTGTTTAGGTAACGGGGTCTCACAACACCATTGTGTACTGGTGGTTTCCTTGGTAACGATGTATGTTTAACATCGTAGGCTAAGTTGTAGAGATATCATTTGGGCGATATCTATGTAGGAATCACGAATGATTCGTTTGGTTAGCAGTTAGGGTTGACTGACTGCTTTTGGGTGGTTAGCATCGGGGATGCTGACGTTCTTTTGAGATGGTGACGATCTGGGAGATTTACTCCATTCCAGGTTTTGGTGCGAGGTCGGTGTCCTCGCGGTTGGGGTGTCGTTCATGATATGTTCATGACTCGACGACGTAGATCAGTTTGGATTGTGTGATCTTGACGATACGTGGAGTACGACGGTGCAAATTTCGAGGATGAAATTTTATTAGTGGGCGATAATTGTGATGCCCGAGAATTAATTGTGTTAATCCCGTGTGGTAATGACCCACAATAGTTTTTAATTGTGGCAAATTAGGAATTAATTGCGGTTTTGGAACACCCGAAGATGTTAAATAGGGTATTTTGGGATCGTGGGATCCAAAGGTTGAGATTGTATTCTCATCGTGGTGAAAACCTTAGAATTGGGTGGGGTCCGGAGTTCTTTGTGCTGTGGCTAGTAATGAAATAGAGATTGAGAGGTAATTATTGAAAACAGATGATTTTTAGTGAATCATGATGTATTTGTGGAGGAATTGGTATTTTGGAGCCTTGGTACTATATATACCAAGTGGACTCGGTGTTACGGGATAACACAGATCATTTGTAAGGACCCCCTTGCCCTTAACCCATTATTAGTGTATTAATTCATACCATTAGTGCATATAAACATACTATTATAGGGAAAAAGCCATATGCAAGTGTAACACCATATGCTATCCAGAAAAGTTCTTGCATTTGATCCACATAATATTCAAATTCCCCAACCAAGATCACTTACATAGCATGCACCCTTATGATACACTAACAAGCTCTCAGTTCATTTAGCAATTAAATATTTAATTACATGCAAACTATAAATGAAGAGAGAAAAGCCATAGCCCATTTATACATTCCATATACACGTAAAAACATACTCACATATCAGCACCCAATGAATAAGCGTGTATCTAATGTATAAAATACTCTACCAGATACCGTTACTAGTACTTCAATCTTGGAAGCACCTCTCAAGCACAACTCGATCTCAACTCTGGATCTGTGTTCTTATTCAACCAGCTCTTGTACCTCGATCCTAGAAGTACCTCTAATCAACAGCCCGAGCTCAACTCCAAAGCTGATGCTACACCTGTATCACCTACCCCAACAGAGACAGCCCCCACACGGGGTGAGCATACCAATACCACCAATCCAATAATCATAATATTACAATTCATAATTTACAGAATGTAAATGCCATGAATTTAAATGATACTCCCTGGATGGTATCATCCTCATCCGGGATCCACTGTATTGTCCATGTTCTCAAAATAACCAAACCATTAAATTCTCAAGGCCAGTTGATCATGTCATTGATAAACTAAAACCATCCCTGCTATACCAGTTCCATAATAAAATATGATTAAGTCATCAAATAGGGTACTACAAATATCACAAGTATCTAGCCAATTATTCCATATTTCTGTTTCATAGCTCGCTCCACAATAGCGGCATTTTAACCCCACGCACGCTCAACAATAGCGACGTCATGACCGATGCTCGCTCAACGGCGACAACATCCCAAATAATTGCTCGCTCAATAGCGGCACCGTATGGTTCCCAATGTATGTCCATTTAACCCAATTACCATCTACCATGCATATCACTATCCATTTATAGCAAGTACCATATACCATGCATTTCAATATCCATTTATTGCAAACACCACATACCATGCATTTCAATGTCCATTTATTGCAATTACCTCATACCATGCATTTTACAGTTGAAACATTATAATATGCTATGCTCGTTCGTCATACGTACCTTATACTTCCGTAGTTCGAGTACGACCTCGCCTGAGTCCCACGACCCGATGAATTATGTGCTAACACATAAATAGCTCACAATTAAACACAAGAATGCAACCACGTGCCCAAGCACGTTCATAACCCCCAAACATATCGTCAGTCCATGACGATTACCAAAATAAAAGCCCCAGGCTAAGCATGCATAATACCCAAAATATTCCATTTTTCATGTTTAAAAGATAGCCAAATAAACCCAACAGAGAATTCCGTTTTATTAAATTTTTGGCTCCAACCAATCCATTTTAAAAGTATAGCATTCCCATTGGAATGTAGACATTGCCCCGTAAATGGGCTAATTAAACCTCGATTCCAAAATCCCGACATTTTTTCAAAATTTGATAAAAACATAACACTACGGGCCGCGATCGATCGCCGCTTCAGTCGCGATCGATCGCGCGCACCCGCTGCCAAACAGAATCCTTCCGCGATCGATCGCACGTCTTCGCGATCGATCACCAA
Source organism: Haberlea rhodopensis (assembly GCA_907163345.1). Taxonomy (NCBI): domain Eukaryota; kingdom Viridiplantae; phylum Streptophyta; class Magnoliopsida; order Lamiales; family Gesneriaceae; genus Haberlea; species Haberlea rhodopensis. Next base: position 2,240,369 of record CAJQUN010000073.1, on the reverse strand, counting down.
TCGCCTCGCGATCGATCGTCGAGACTTGGCGATTGATCGCCATCACTGTACATCGTCACCAATTTACAGCTGCTCGTCTCGATCGATCGGCGCTCCTCGGCGATCGATCGCGACCTGTGATTTTCCAAAAAACTCGAGCTTCCATCGTGTTTTTGACACCCAAACTCAAAACCAACACCCCAAACTTCCTCAACACATCCAATATACCATTTGGAACCAATAAAAACACTAAAAACTCAACCTTGAATTTTTAACCAAAAATCCACAAACCCCATAACCAACCAAAATCTACCATACCACTACTAAATCGAAGACAATGGTGAGGGGAAGATGAATACCTGATTATCTTAGAGAAATCCGGCTCCCAAGTCAAGCCACCAATGATTTCTCCTCCAAGGGAGAAAAAAGGGAAATGGGGGAGGGTTTGGGCGCATAGAGAGAGAGGGAGAGAGAGAGGGGAATTCGTCCAAATGACGGAATACCGAATCCACTTGGTATTTATAGTACCAAAACTCAAAAATACCAACCCTTCCACAAATACATCATGACTCATTAAAAATCATCTATTTTCAATAATTACCTCCCAACTCTATTTTCATTAACAGCCCAGTACAAAGTACTCCGGACCCCAAATCCCACCAAAGTCCAAATTCCAAGGTTATCACCACGATGAGAATACAATCTCATCCCTCGGATCCAACGACTCCAAATATCGGATTTAAAAATCCCCGAGAGTCTAAAACCGCAATTAATTCATAATTGCCACAAATAAAATCCATTAAGGATTATTACCACACCGGGATTAACACCATTAATCCCCGGGTATCACAATTATCCCCCACTAATAAAATTTCATCCTCGAAATTTGCACGGCGTACTCCGCGTAACGCCGAGAACACGCAATCCAAACGGATCCACGATGTCGAATCATGAACATAAAATGAACGACACACCAACCGCGAGGATACCGACCTCGCACGAAACCTGGAATGGAGTAACCTCTCCAACCGACACAAATCCAAGGAAGACATCAGCATTCCCCGATGCTAACTGTCTCAAAGGCAGTCAACCAAACATAACTGCAAATTAAACGAATCATTCGTGATTCTAAAATAGATATCGTCTCGATGATATCTCCACGATTTAGCCTACGATGGTAATCACACATCGTTGCCAAGGAAACCACCAGTACACTACAGTGTACTTATACTATATCCGGTTCCCATATCCCAATTCCACCTCCACCAAAGGAGCAGTTGCACCACTTTGCAACATGGATCGGGCCACTCACGGCCACCGTTCAACACAAACACATCTCCAAAGATGTCTACATCAGTGTGTCCCAAGAAATCACATCTTGATCCGAACACATCATCGAGACTCCACAAGGTCTCAAATTTCCGAAAGGACATGCAAAACAATCAATCGCATTCCGCCCCACGTGTCAACCACGACACTGAGCCAATCCGAAATCTGGCCATTCCTCGTTTACCCTAGGATTCAACAATCCTAACACAAGGAAGCTATCGAATTAACCAGCAAGAATTACCATGGTCCCAAAACACGACAATCCCTCCTCACGGGAAGTCAACTGGACCTCACGATTATTCCTCAGAATACATCGTGCCATCGAGATTACCAATCTCAATGTGCCACAATGTCACCGGAGATTCATTCATCAAAGCATATAAATCCGATGCTCGACGAGTACCAAGAAAATGCTGGCAGTCGTATACCCACACCGGCATACACACCCAAGCACTAACACCACATGCATACTCGATGCAATAGACTCGGGTATCTCCTATCATACCCAAAATCCCAAAACCAACTGTCAATCCTCAATTATTCTCACTCCACGGAGAATGATGGTTGACAAACCAAAAAAAGTGTGATTTTAACATCAACCCTACACAACAAAATCAACGAATCTCCCAAAACATTCAACTGGTAGCTATATCAATACCGTCTTCCTCACAAGGAAAGTGTCATGAATCCATGACCCTCCAACCTCGAACCGCCGTTCGGAAAACCTGGATATATTTATACCAAAACATATCCCGGAACCAACAACAAGATGACTGGTTCAGAATAGTGCATCCCTGCAACTATTACCAGTCTGAAACCCGTATACTCCATGTATACTCATCCTAGAGATGCTCTTGTACTAATACCATAGTACTCCCCAAAACTGAGCATTTCCCCAGAGATGTCTCCTCGAACGTCTAACCGAAAGGTAAGGAGTCCATTACTCGGTCCAACACCAGTAATGATTATCATGGCTGATTCACAATCAACCCACGACCGATACCAGCTGTTCCATGACAGTACAATCCAAATCTCTCCAAGAGATAAAATCAATATAGTAGTGTTACCCACTAACTATATCCCACAATTCCAATTGTGACTCCCGTTGCATTTCACATGCAAAGATGCCCAACCAGAGCTAACAACGACTTGTCGACACTCACGTGGGTATTCCCAACAAAATAGAGTTGTCCCAATACAAGTCCCTCAAAATTCGACGTATAAACGTCCCCGTGAGGTATTCCCTGCCTCAATCACCATGCCACATAGAGACTACAAGAGTCTACCATAAACCCTCATTGTATCACCATACGATTCACCAAACTCGGTTCCAGCGAGCAGTGTAATGGCTACAACAAGCACACTATATCACTGCAACAATACATGGCCAGCAAAGCGCTGCCTCCATAGGCTTATACCAAGCCTACCAACGCATCATACGTTCCACTCGGTATACCATACCGTAACAAGCCATTTGAGTAGTGGGTCATCACCCAAGATATCTCTAAAACACCAAAGCATAATAGAAATCCCGGTGTCCTTACTCAACCATGCTGCAATCCTAATCCATTAGGAATTATTCCACACCCTAAGGGTGGGTGTGACCCTGTCTATCACACATCGCAATGACAAGCAAGTAGTTTCCTCAATGACTACTCTTACCACCAAACACCTGGCCTTAGCCATCCCAGCGAGTATACCCAAAGGTACCACTACTCGATAGTATTTACCTCTATTACATGATGCGGTACACTCACCGGTACAATGCATCCAAAAATCCATCGAGCAAACCCGCTCGGCGTAATAGTCTTGTCAACCAGTGACGTAGACACCATATGGTGCTCATCAACGGCACTCAAACCATATGATTAAATACGTACACCCAGGCATATTATTCATCAAGACGACGCTACACGTCTACATAGAACATCCACTATGTCATCGTCATCCCGTGACGGTATATGTCAACATATGACATCCAAGTAACATTGTCAACTCTTGACGGTATTTGTCGATACACGACACCCATAATCTCATCGTCAAACACATGACGGTACACAACAACACATGGTATTCACAATAATGCTAACAAAATAGTAATATACCATACCTCATCGCTATCAAGATGGCGGCATACATGTATCCATCGTCCACCAGCGGTACACAAGCAGCACCCATCGCTCGTAGGCGGCATAATCTAGTGCTATGTACATAGCGGTATAACCCATCGCTATAGAATCAGCGGCATGATCCCTCACCATAGAGTCAGCGGCATAAAACATCGCTATAGATATCCGACGGTATGAGCCATCACATAGATGCAGCGGAATGTACCATCGCTATATAATACCTGGAGGCATGAACCATCCCATAGATGTAGCGGAATGACTCATCGCTATGTAATACCCGGCGGCATGAACCATCGCCAATAGAATAGCGGGATGAACCATCGCTATGAATACCCGACGGAATGAACCATCGCCAATAGAATAGTGGAATGAACCATCGCCAATAGAATAGCGAAATGAACCATCGCTATATAGATACCCGGCGGCATGAACCATCGCCAATAGAATAGGGGAATGAACCATCGCTATGAATACCCGGCGGCATGAACCATCGCCAATAGAATAGCGGAATGAACCATCGCTATGAATACCCGGCGACATGAACCATCACCAATAGAATAACGGAATAAACCATCGCTATGAATACCCGGTGGCATAAACCATCGCCAACAAACTAGCGGAATGATATCCCTCGCTATAATATGACAGCGGTCGTGTTCTTCGCTTCATATGAGCGACAAATATCCTTCATCGCTACCTCGCTTCGACATACCAGCGGCAAATAATATCCCTTGCTATAATATGACAGCGGCCGTGTTCATCGCTTCATATCAGCGGTAAATATTCTCTCATCGCTACGGTATGACGGCAGCACCATTACTCCTCGTTTTAATCATGACAGCAAAAATACCCCTCACGTTACATGACAGCGGAAATACCCATCGCTTAGACAATACCTACGGAAAATAATATCCCTCGCTAAGATATGACAGCGGTCGTGTTCTTCGCTTCATATCCAGCGCAAATATTCTCTAATCGCTACGGTATGACAACGGCAAGTATTTACATCGCTACGCCATGAAGCGGCAAGTATTCACATCGCTACGCCATGCATAACCCGTATTCCAATAAACATCGCCATGAGTATATTTTATGCACCTCGCTTCAAATGTGACATGCGGAATTTTACCATCGCTTCAACATTTAGCGGCAAAGAATTAAAATCATCACTCCGATATATATGCAACCGTAATGCATAATCCATGTCTAATATGACCCTGCAACCACCATGGTTAGCAACAACATATTCCAATTATGAACACATATCATAAACGCACATAAGCAATATAGTTGTGCCACACAACACTAACTATCATCATGCATAAGTATGTGTTTCTCATTCTCATTAACATGTTCCTAGGCCCTCAACAGCCCCAAAGAGCAAACCACTGCTCTGATACCACTAATGTAAGGACCCCCGTGCCCTTAACCCGTTATTAGTGTATTAATCCATACCATTAGTGCATATAAACATACTATCATAGGGAAAAAGCCATATGCAAGTGTAACACCATATGCTATCCAGAAAATTTCTTGCATTTGATCCACATAATATTCAAATTCCCCAACCAAGATCACTTACATAGCATGCACCCTTATGATACACTAACAAGCTCTCAATTCATTTAGCAATTCCATATTTAATTACATGAAAACTATAAATGAAGAGAGAAAAGCCATAGCCCATTTATACATTCCATATACTCGTAAAAACGTACTCACATATGAGCACCCGATGAATAAGCGTGTATCTAATGTATAAAATACTCTACCAGATACCGTTACTAGTACTTCAATCCTGGAAGCACCTCCCAAGCACAACTCGATCTCAACTCTGGATCTGTGTACTTATTCAACCAGCTCTGGTACCTCGATCCTGGAAGTACCTCTAATCAACAGCCCGAGCTCAACTCCAAAGCTGCTGCTACACCTGTATCACCTGCCCCAACAGAGACAGCCCCCACACGGGGTGAGCATACCAATACCACCAATCCAATAATCATAATATTACAATTCATAATTTACAGAATGTAAATGCCATGAATTTAAATGATACTCCCTGGATGGTATCTTCCTCATCCGGGATCCCATGTATTGTCCCTGTTCTAAAAATAACCAAACCATTAAATTCTCAAAGCCAGTTGATCATCTCATTGATCAACTCAAACCATCCCTGCTATACCAGTTCCATAATCAAATATGATTAAGTCATTAAATAGGGTACTACATATATCACATGTATCTAGCCAATTATTCCATATTTCTGTTTCATAGCTCGCTCCACAATAGCGACATTTTAACCCCACGCACGCTCAACAATAGTGCGTCATGACCGATGGTCGCTCAACGGCGACAACATCCCAAATCATTGCTCGCACAATAGCGGCACCGTATGGTTCCCAATGTATGTCCATTTAACCCAATTACCATCTACCATGCATATCACTATCCATTTATAGCAAGTACCATATACCATGCATTTCAATATCCATTTATTGCAAACACCACATACCATGCATTTCAATGTCCATTTATTGCAATTACCTCATACCATGCATTTTACAGTTGAAACATTATAATATACTATGCTCGTTCGTCATACGTACCTTATACTTCCGTAGTTCGAGTCCGACCTCGCCCGAGTCCCACGACCCGATGAATTATGTGCTAACACATAAATAGCTCACAATTAAACACAAGCATGCAACCACATGCCCAAGCACGTTCATAACCCCCAAACATATCGTCAATCCATGACGATTACCAAAATAAAAGCTCCCGGCTAAGCATGCATAATACCCAGAATATTCAATTTTTCATGTTTAAGAGATAGCCAAAAAAACCAACCCGAGAATTCCACTTTATTAAATTTTTGGCTCCAACCAATCCATTTTAAAAGTATAGCATTCCCATTGGAATGTAGACATTACCCCGGAAATGGGCTAATTAAACCTCGATTCCAAAATCCTTACATTTTTCCAAAATTCCGACATTTTTCCAAAATTCCGACATTTTTCCAACCTTTGAAAAAAACATAACACTACGGGCCGCGATCGATCGCCGCTTCTGTCGCGGTCGATCGCTCGCACCTGATGCCAAACATAATCCTTTCGCGATCGATCGCGCGTCTCCACGATCGATCGCCAATCCCCTCGCGATTGAACGCCGAGACTTGGCGATCGATCGCCAGCACTGTACATCGTCACCAATTTACAGCTGCTCGTCGTGATCGATCGGCGCTCCTCGGCGATCGATCGCGACCTACGATTTTCCAAAAAACTCGAGTTTCCATGGTGTTTTTGACACCCAAACTCAAAACCAACACCCCAAACTTCCTCAACACATCCAATATACCATTTGGAACCAATAAAAACACTAAAAACTCATCTTTGAATTTTTAACCAAAAATCCCCAAACCCCATAACCAACCAAATCCTCAACCAAAATCTACCATACCACTACTAAATCGAAGACAATGGTGAGGGGGAGATGAATACCTGATTATCTTCGAGAAATCCAGCTCCCGAGTCAAGCCACCAACGATTTCTCCTCCAAGGGAGAAAAGAGGGAAATGGGAGAGGGTTTGGGCGCATAGAGAGAGAGGGAAAGAGAGAGGGAATTCATCCAAATGACGGAATACCGTGTCCACTTGGTATTTATAGTACCAAAACTCGAAAATACCAACCCTTCCACAAATACATCATGACTCATTAAAAATCATCTATTTTCAATAATTACCTCCCAAACTCTATTTCCATTAACAGCCCCAGTACAAAGTACTCCGGACCCCAAATCCCACCAAAGTACAAATTCCAAGGTTATCACCACGATGAGAATACAATCTCATCCCTCGGATCCAACGACTCAAAATATCGGAGTTAAAAATCCCCGAGAGTCTAGAAACCGCAATTAATTCATAATTGCCAAATAAAATGCATTAAGGATTATTACCACACCGGGATTAACACCATTAATCCCCGGGTATCACATCATTTCCCTCTCTCTCTTGTAAGTAACCCCATGAGCATACAACGCAGCGGAATAAAATTTTGGGATTACAAACCAGCGATCTATACATAGGGATTCATATCGGATTAGAGAATTACAAGTGTCTTACCCTTGTAGCGCGTTTGAAGCAGAATCCACGGAGCTGCACCACGCCCTACGCCTTCTCCGAGTCACTAAGCAAAACTCGATTGGTTTTGCCTCAACGGTATCCACACGATCAAATCGGGTGAAGGGACGGATTAATAACACGATGCTAGACAAGTTATTAATCCGATACACAAAGCAAGCTCGATTCACAATCGAAAGAATTGACCAAAACCACCAAGAACACCTTCGACTTTTGATGGCCGAGAGTGATTCAATGGTGCGGCCGTTTCCTCCTTGGCTTGTGTAGGGTTTTTGATATGAAAATTGTCTTGCAATAAAACACCATGCAATCATATTAAATATGATTAATTAAAGGCTTTCTTAAAGCTTCATGGGCTTAAGCCCATGATTTAATTAATCCTTATGATTATTAATTAAGACTCCTCTTAATTATTTAATTCATCCCATGAATTTAATTTCCCTTCTCGATTTAATCTTTTGTGCGACCCGATAGGATCTCGTAATGTTGGCAGTGACATAAAATCTCATTTTATGTCGCAAGCATCGAGCGGTATCTAGCAACACATCGATGCTACCCAAATTACGAGAATGTCAATGACTCGACATAACCTTTAGAACTTGTGATAATATTAATCATGTAACTTAATCCCTTTGTCCTTTGTGTTTAGATTGAACACGAGTCATGGAATAGTCATACTCGTATATTCAATCTTCATTTCTTGATCCCCTAGTAGAACTAGAATAAACGAATAAGCTCGATATCTCATATCGACTCATTCGAGCATGGCCATGCATTTTAGTTCTCACTTGATCAAGGGCCAAACACATCTCCTGTTATATAGGAGGGACAAATCCTATCTCGATCAGTCAACATCCCGCTACATAATTCGTAGTGTATCCAATAGTCGCCTTTATAGATTACCCTGTTACGGGTAACGTTTGACGATATCAAGATACATAACTCCTTATGTTGGGATCTCTGATGATCACAAGTCGTAAGGATTGTATACATTATTATCACTATGAGAATTGCATATGACGATCATATAACTATCCATGTTGCATTCTCATGGTGGGTCTGTCCAGTACATCGTTCTCTAACATGTACCCATATGTTGATTTGATATCTCATATCAATGAACAATTCATCGATCAACATATACTAGTCTCTACGTATTATCATTATCCCTATTCATGATAATACTTGACTAGGGACATCTTTAAGAATAATACAATATTATTCTAAGGACATTAACATATATATTAATTCACAATGCACAGTTAAAAGAATAATATATAATAATGAATTGCCATTCATAAATCAATAAACATTGTATGTCTTAAACAATCATCTAATGACTTGTCTTAGGGCATATCCCAACAAATCTCCCACTTGCACTAAGACCACTCAGACATATACCTAATGCCTAGGGATCTAGTATGACGATCATGCTTCTGCTGTGACAGCGGCTTCGTCAATGGGTCAGATACATTATCATCTGTTGGTACTTTGCATATTTTAACATCTCCCCTTTCAACGATTTCTCGAATGAAATGGAAGCGCCTAAGTATGTGCTTGGATCTTTGGTGAGATCTTGGTTCCTTAGCCAATGCGATCGCTCCATTGTTGTCACAATAGAGTTCTATCGGATCTTTAATGCTAGGCACCACTCCCAGTTCAGAAATGAACTTCCTCATCCAAACAGCTTCCTTTGCTGCATCCGAGGCAGCAATATACTCAGCTTCCGTTGTAGAATCGGCTACTGTTTCTTGCTTTGAACTCTTCCAGCTCACAGCACCCCCATTTAGGCAATACACATATCCAGATTGCGATCGAAAATCATCTTTGTCGGTTTGGAAGCTAGCATCAGTGTAACCCATTACATTGAGCTCTTCCTCACCTCCATAAATCAAGAATGTATCCTTAGTCCTTCTCAAGTACTTCAGGATATTCTTGACAGCAATCCAGTGACCTTCACCTGGATCAACTTGATATCTGCTCGTCATGCTCAAAGCATACGATACATCGGGACGAGTACATATCATGGCATACATGATAGATCCAATAGCTGACGCGTATGGAATCTTACTCATGCGTTGTCTCTCATCTGGTGTTGAAGGACACTGTTCCTTCGAGAGATAAATACCATGTGTCATAGGCACGAATCCTTTCTTGGATTCTTGCATGCTAAACCTTTTAAGCACCTTGTCTATGTACGTACTTTGACTTAGACCAAGAAGCCTTCTCGATCTATCTCTATAGATCTTGATTCCTAATACATAGGTGGCTTCTCCTAAATCTTTCATCGAAAAGCAGTTCCCTAGCCAAATCTTTACAGATTGCAAGGCAGGGATATCATTTCCAATAAGAAGTATGTCATCTACATACAACACTAGGAAAATGATTACGCTCCCACTGACCTTCTTGTAGACACAAGGTTCATCTTCATTTTTGATAAAACCAAACTCTTTGATTGCATCATCAAAACGAAGATTCCAACTCCGAGAAGCTTGCTTCAATCCATAAATGGATCGTTGTAGCTTGCATATCTTTCCAGCATCCTTTGGATCGACAAAACCCTCGGGCTGTGTCATGTACACATCCTCGAGCAGATTTCCATTAAGGAAAGCTGTTTTGACATCCATCTGCCAGATTTCATAATCATGAAATGCAGCTATTGCAAGTAAGATCCTTATGGATTTAACCATGGCCACTGGTGAAAAGGTTTCATCATAGTCAATACCATGAATTTGTTTGAATCCTTTTGCAACCAGCCGACCTTTATAGGTTTGTACGTTACCATCCATATCGGTCTTTTTCTTGAAAATCCATTTGCACCCTATGGGTCGTACCCCTTCAGGTGGATCAATCAAAGTCCATACTTGGTTTGCATACATGGATTCCATCTCAGATTTCATGGCCTCTTGCCATTTCTCAGAATCATTGCCCATAATAGCTTGTTGATAAGATGACGGCTCATCCTCATCAATAAGTAGTAAGTCACCTTGTTGAGTCACAAGAAATCCATATCTCTGTGGCTCCCGGTGTTCTCTTACAGACTTACGCTGGGCTTGTGTCTCTTGAGCAGGTACTTCTTCCACAACAGCTTGTGGTGCCTGCTCTGTTTCCATCTCAATCTCAGGTTCAGTGTTTTCTTGTGGTTGAACTTCACTAAGTTCTATTTTTCTCCCACTGGTTTTTCTAGAAATAAATTCTCTTTCAAGAAATACACCAGTCCGAGCAACAACTACTTTGTTCTCGGTGGGATAATAGAAATAGTACCCTTTCGTTTCCTTAGGATACCCCACAAATAAACACTTATCAGATTTGGGTCCAAGTTTGTTAGTGGCGTGACGTCTAACGAAAGCCTCACAACCCCAAATCTTCATAAAAGACATACTAGGACGCTTCCCAGTCCATATCTCATATGGTGTCTTTTCCACTGATTTAGATGGAACACGGTTCAGTAAGAAAATTGCTGTTTCTAGAGCGTGTCCCCAAAATGATATCGGAAGATCTGCATGACTCATCATTGATCTAACCATGTCTAACAAGGTTCGATTTCTCCTCTCGGATACACCATTCCATTGTGGAGTATACGGAGGAGTGAGTTGTGGGACTATCCCACACTCCTTTAGATAGTCATGAAACTCTTGGCTTAAGTATTCACCTCCTCGATCTGATCGAAGGATTTTGATACTTTTGCCAAGTTGGTTTTGTACTTCATTCTTGAAATCTTTGAACTTTTCAAAGGTTTCATGTTTATGTTTCATTAGGTACACATACCCATATCTACTGAGGTCATCAGTAAATATAACGAAGTATTGAAAACCACCTCTAGCTTGCGTACTTATTGGTCAACATACATCACTATGTATTAGTCCCAATAAAACATTTGCCCTTTCAACATGTCCCTTGAAAGGGGCTTTAGTCATCTTGCCCATTAAACAAGATTCGCATGTTTCATATGATTCAAAATCAAATGAATCTAATACTCCATCCTTATGAAGTTTAGATATGCGGTTCTCGTTTATGTGGCCCAAGCGACAGTGCCAGAGATAAGTCGGATTACAATCATTATTTTTAATCCTTTTAGTATTTATGTTATAGATAGGCATATCAAGATTTAATACATAAAGACCATTCACCATTTGTGCACTAGCATAAAACATATCATTTAAATAAATAGAACAACAATTGTCCTTTATTATAAATGAAAAACCATACTTGTCTAAACAAGAAATAGAAATAATGTTTTTAGTAATTGAAGGCACAAAATAACAGTCTTTTAAAATCAGTGATAAACCAGAAGGTAAAGCTAAATGATAATCTCCTATAGCTAATGCAGCAACTCTTGCTCCATTTCCAACTCGGAGATCAACTTCTCCTTTCGCCAATGTCCTACTCCTTTTGAGATCCTGCACATTTACACAAATGTGAGATCCACATCCAGTATCTAATACCCATGATGAAGAAGTAGATAAATTGACTTCTATAACAAAAATACCTGAAGCGGAAGTCACACTTCCTTTCTTTAGATCCTCCAGATATACTTTGCAGTTTCTTTTCCAATGACCGGTCTCACCGCAATGGAAACAGTTCCCTTCTTTTGCTATCCCTCCCTTTGGTTTCAGTGCATGAGACTTTGGCTTAGATTTAGCAAAGACCTTCTTTGCTTTCTTGTTGCCTTTAGCTTTGGCCCTTCCTTTGCCCTTATTCACAATAAGGACATTAGTGGCCTTAGTCTTCTTAGTATTTGCTTCATATGTTCTCAACATACCAAGCAACTGTGGTAGAGTCTTTTCCATGTCAGTCATATTGTAATTTACTACAAATTGACTGAAGCTCTCAGGCAACGATTGCAAGATTACATCGGTGGCCAACTCTTGGTCCAATGGAAAACCCAGCTTGTCCAGATTCTCAATGTACCCAATCATCTTGAGCACATGAGTTCCAACTAAGCTTCCTTCTACCATCCTGCACTGGAATAACGCTTTAGAGACGTCATACCTCTCTTGTCTAGCTTGCTGTTGGTACAACTGCTTTAAGTGTTCGATCATATCGAACGCCTCCATTTCCTCATGTTGCTTCTGAAGCTCAGAGTTCATGGTGGCAAGCATGAGGCACCCAACATCAAGTGCGTCACTCTGATGCTTCTTGTAAGCATCTTTTTCGGTTCTTGTAGCCGTTAGGGGAGGTTCCTCAGCGGGTAAGGGTTCCTCTAGGACATATTGTTTCTTTTCTTGTTTGAGGACTATCCTCAAGTTCCTATGCCAGTCTAGGAAATTCGTCCCATTTAATTTGTCCTTCTCAAGGACTGATCGCAGTGATAAAGTGCTAGTAACGTTGTTAGTTGCCATGGATATCTACAATATAAATATGCAAAATAAGTTTATGATTTAAATCATTTAACATGGTCTTATATTAAATGATACTCCCACTATTTTGTTTGAAAAATATCAACCCTCGAAATCTTTAGTGGGCCAAGATCCATATTTCACTTAATCTTGAGTTAGCTTTGGCTAATCGCCCAAGACTCGGTTATTTAGGTAGACAACACTTTGTCAATTACATCACATATAATTCTTGGATAGTTGGACGAACAACACTTTGTTCAATTCATCAAATGAATTATGATCCAACCCATGCCTCTAGGTTCCCAATCCTATTGAGATAACCTAGTTAAGTCGTACCCAATTAAAGTATAACGGATATCACTTTTATCCTTTCGCGCCTTACTAAGATTGCCACGGTGCTTTGCTTTGGCAAACCCACACATGTACAATCGAAGTTATTGACGAGTACTTTTATTTGGAAGGCATCTAAAACTTAATATTTTAGAGGGATTTATTGATCTCATGATTAATTTGATAATTTAAAATATGTCCACTACATATAGTTGTATACATATCTACATATATGTGTAATACTATTATCAAACTAAAACATAAGATAAATCATGCATCAACATACATAATTAAAACGTGACATGGTTATAGCCCCTACTAATGAGTTTCTCAAGCCAATGAGAAACTCCTATGAGTCAACCTAAGGTAACTTCATAAGCTCCTTCCTTTGGCTCCAATTTGTGAATGGCCTCCTCTTCCCGGCACGATGCTCCATCTTCATTGATCACCATCAATAAAATAAACTATACTATTTACAAGATATAGAATTCCTCGATTCACATTCGAGGGGAACATAGGGGAGGGATTACATTTAGAATAAAATAGAGAAAGGCACGACTCGCAGGTCGTATTATAAATTACAATCATTCACAAATCCTATCTAATAGGTCAAAGGGCTATAACCACGCACCATGCTCAAACAACACATAAAGCATGCATTAACATTTAATTAATTAAATTCTAAACAATTTAAATTTAATTCTAATTAAAACTGTAATATAATTTTTGAAAAATTATCGTACGCTCGGGACATCACATGCCACGAACTAAAGCGACTAAAACACGAATCACCATGGTTCGAACCAAAACCCACGGCTGGACCAATAGTGGGCCTAGGGTTCGAAACCCTAGCCCATGGCCGAGCCATGGTCCATGCGGCGGCTTGGGTGCGGCGCTGCTAGGGTTCCAAACCCTAGCCGCCTTGCACCATGTTGATTCTATCGAGCCAACTTGCACCTTTTCAATACTTTATCGAGCCAATAGAGTTCAAAACCCTAGATAGTGCAACGGCTTGACCCATGCTCGAGCCAGGGTCCGAACCCTAACTCTCAAGCGGCGGCCGAGAGGCTTATGTGACTAGGGCTCAAAACCCTAGCCTATTTGAAGCGGCGGCCAAGCCATGGTGACTAGGGTTCGAAACCCTAGCACCTAGGTGGCGTTGGCCGTGAGCCATACTCGAGCTAATGTTCCGGTTTTTGATCACGAATTATCATATATTTCGATCCGTCAATTATATCATATATATTATCATACGATGATTTTCACAAAATCAATTTTTCCATATCATATATGAAAATACAGTTTTAAATAGCATGCAATATTAATTCTAACATGATTAAACTATTTAACCACATAAATCCGATATGAGCCTTGTACACGGCTCTGATACCACTGTAAGTAACCCCATGAGCATACAACGCAGCGGAATAAAATTTTGGGATTACAAACCAGCGATCTATACATAGGGATTCATATCGGATTAGAGAATTACAAGTGTCTTACCCTTGTAGCGCGTTTGAAGCAGAATCCACGGAGCTGCACCACGTCCTACGCCTTCTCCGAGTCACTAAGCAAAACTCGATTGGTTTTGCCTCAACGGTATCCACACGATCAAATTGGGTGAAGGGACGGATTAATAACACATTGCTAGACAAGTTATTAATCCGATACACAAAGCAAGCTCGATTCACAATCGAAAGAATTGACCAAAACCACCAAGAACACCTTCGACTTTTGATGGCCGAGAGTGATTCAATGGTGCGGCCGTTTCCTCCTTGGCTTGTGTAGGGTTTTTGATATGAAAATTGTCTTGCAATAAAACACCATGCAATCATATTAAATATGATTAATTAAAGGCTTTCTTAAAGCTTCATGGGCTTAAGCCCATGATTTAATTAATCCTTATGATTATTAATTAAGACTCCTCTTAATTATTTAATTCATCCCATGAATTTAATTTCCCTTCTCGATTTAATCTTTTGTGCGACCCGATAGGATCTCGTAATGTTGGCAGTGACATAAAATCTCATTTTATGTCGCAAGCATCGAGCGGTATCTAGCAACACATCGATGCTACCAAAATTACGAGAATGTCAATGACTCGACATAACCTTTAGAACTTGTGATAATATTAATCATGTAACTTAATCCCTTTGTCCTTTGTGTTTAGATTGAACACGAGTCATGTAATAGTCATACTCGTATATTCAATCTTCATTTCTTGATCCCCTAGTAGAACTAGAATAAACGAATAAGCTCGATATCTCATATTGACTCATTCGAGCATGGCCATGCATTTTAGTTCTCACTTGATCAAGGGCCAAACACATCTCCTGTTATATAGGAGGGACAAATCCTATCTCGATCAGTCAACATCCCGCTACATAATTCGTAGTGTATCCAATAGTCGCCTTTATAGATTACCCTGTTACGGGTAACGTTTGACGATATCAAGATACATAACTCCTTATGTTGGGATCTCTGATGATCACAAGTCGTAAGGATTGTATACATTATTATCACTATGAGAATTGCATATGACGATCATATAACTATCCATGTTGCATTCTCATGGTGGGTCTGTCCAGTACATCGTTCTCTAACATGTACCCA
Organism: Haberlea rhodopensis; assembly: GCA_907163345.1. Taxonomy (NCBI): domain Eukaryota; kingdom Viridiplantae; phylum Streptophyta; class Magnoliopsida; order Lamiales; family Gesneriaceae; genus Haberlea; species Haberlea rhodopensis. The sequence goes on along the minus strand of CAJQUN010000073.1, from coordinate 2,224,515 downwards.
TATGTTGATTTGATATCTCATATCAATGAACAATTCATCGATCAACATATACTAGTCTCTACGTATTATCATTATCCCTATTCATGATAATACTTGACTAGGGACATCTTTAAGAATAATACAATATTATTCTAAGGACATTAACATATATATTAATTCACAATGCACAGTTAAAAGAATAATATATAATAATGAATTGCCATTCATAAATCAATAAACATTGTATGTCTTAAACAATCATCTAATGACTTGTCTTAGGGCATATCCCAACATCTCTCTCTCCTCTCATCCACGCCTCTCTCTTTCTCCCCAAACCCTCTTTTTCTCCCTTTGGTGAAAAATGGCTAGAAGCTCGGCTCGAGAGCCGAATTTCTCTAAGATAATCAGGTATTATTCTTCCCCTCGTCCTTATCTTCGATTTGATAGTAGTATTGTAGAGTTTGGTTGAGTTTTGGGTTGATTATGGAATTTGGGGATTTTTGGTTAAAGTCCAATGTTGTGTTTTTGTTGTTTTTATTGGTTTTACATGGAGTATTGGAGGTGTTGAAGGTGTATGGGGTGTTGATGTTGAGTTTGGGTGTGAAAAACCCCATTAAAGCTCGAGTTTTTCGGAATATTGCAGGTCGCGATCGATCGCGGCTTGGAGTCGATCGACCGCGACCAAAATCTGGAAATTGGGTGATGATTAATAGTACCCGCGATCGATCGCGAGATAACACCGATCGACCGCAAGGAATCAGTAAAAGTTAGCGATCGTTCGGTGTTATTAGAGATCGGTCGCGACTTTAATATTTTCGGGCAGTAGACTTGCGCGATCGACCGCGTCTGATCGGCGATCGATCGCGGCCCTACTCCTTGTGTTTTTTTTGGAAATTTTGGCAAATGTTGGGATTTTGGAATCGAGGTTTAATTAGCCGATTTTTGAGGCAATGTCTACATTCCAAGGGGAATGCTATACTTTTAAAATGAAATTGTTGGAGCCAAATTTTTAATAAGAAAATGGAATACTCGATTGAGTAATTGGTTAACCTTTGTACAACTTAAAATAGAATATTTTGGGTATTATGCATGCTTAACCCGATTCTTTTAAAATGGTAAATCGTCATGGATTGACGATATATTTGGGGGTTGTATACGTACTTGGGCACGTGGTTGCATGCTTATATTTGATTGTGAGTTATTTTATGTGGTAGCACATAATTCATCGGGTCGCGGGACTCAGTCAAGGTTTGGTTCGGACTGCGGAATCATAAGGTACGTGTAACGTACGAGCATAGCCTTTTAATATTATTGCAACTATGAAATGCATGTTACATGGTATTTGCAATAGATGGATATATATATTGGGAATTTTATGGTGCCGCTTTTGAGCGAGCAATGATAGGTATGTTCTCGCTATTGAGCGAACATCGGTTATGACGCCGCCGCTGTTGAGCGTACGGGGGGTTAAAATGCCGCTATTGTGGAGCGAGCTATGAAATAGAACTATGGAATCATTGGTTGGATATATGTGATATCTGTGGTCCTTTACTTAATGATTTAATCATATTTGATTATGGAACTGGTATGACAGGAATGGTTTTAGTTAATCAATGTGGTGATTAACTGGCTTTGAGAATTTGATGGTTTTGGTTAATTTGAGAACAGGGACAGTACGCGAAATCCTATGTGGTAACAATACTATACAGGGAGTGAATTACGTACTGTGATTATTGGAATGATGGTATTGGTATGCTTACCCCGTGTGGGGGTTGTCTCTGATGGGCAGGTTGAACAGGTACAGCGGTAGCTCCGGAGTTGAGATCGAGCTATGAATGTGTGGTGCTTCCATGAACAAAGTAACCGTGACGGTATTGAGCACAATACTTATACATTTGATACACAATACATTCATTGATGCTCGCATGTGAGCACTGTTATATGTGTTTATGGTTTGTATAAAAAGGGCATGGGCCTTTCTCTCTTCATTTATTGTTACATGCAATTAATTATGGATTGCAAAATGAATTGAGATCATGTTAGTGTATTATAAGATGCATACATTGTAGTTGAATGGTATGTGGATTTGGGCATTAAGTTATTAATGCAAGAAATTTTATTACTGGTATATTATGCTGTGTCAGCATGTAGTTGTTTCCCCCATGATTATATGATTGTATGCACTAATTACATAGGTTAATACACCAATAATGTGTTAAGGGCACGGGGGTCCTTACATAAACAGTGCTCACATGCGAGCATCAACGAATGTATGTATATCATATGTATAAAATTGTAAGGACCCCCGTACCCTTAACCCGTTATTAGTGTATTAATCCATGCCATTAGTGCATACAATCATACATGTAGGGGAAAAACCACTTATCATCATAGCCAATCATGCATGTAATAAAAATTCTTTACATTATTCCATATAATGTCTAGTTTTCCCCAACCAAGTCCACATACATCTCATGCACCAATATAATACACTAACATGTTCTCAGTTCATTTAGCAATTCAATAAATAATTGTATGCTACTCATAAATGAAGAGAGAAAGGCCCTTGCATTTTTATACATGTCATATACACATAATAGTGCTCACATACGAGCATCAAATAAGTATGTGTGTATCAATGTATAAAACACGGTGCTCAATACCGTCATTGGTATTTCGATTCCTGGTAGCACCTCCAATCCATAGCTCGAGCTCATCTCCAAAGCCATCGATGTACCTAATCACCTGCCCCAACAGAGACAGACCCCACACGGGGTGAGCAACCAATATCCCAATCCAATAATCACAATAATACAATTCATAATTTACAACAATGTAAATTCTATGAAATACAAAATATACTACTTGGATGGTATCATCCTCATCCGGGATTCCCTGTACTGTCCATGTTCTCAAAACAACTGAAACCATCAAATTCCCAAATGCCAGTTAATCATTACATTGATTAACAAGTCCATTTGCTATATACCGATATCATAATCAATAATACCAAATCATTAAACAATGATTACAGATATTCCGATTATCTCACTTATGGTTCCATAGTTCTATTCCATTGCTCGCTCTACAATAGCGGCATTTCATTCTCACGCATGCTCAACAGCAGTAGCGTTATAACCGATGTTCTCTCAAAGGCGACAACATCCGAATCATTGCTCGCTCAAAAGCGGCACCATATAAATCCCAATGCATATATATACACATTTTTAGCAAATGCCATAAACCATGCATTTTAATATACGTTTATTGCTAATACCATATATCGTGCGTTCCCATACACATTCATTGCAATACAGTGTACCAAGCACTCAACAATTGCAATTATATTAAAGGGCTATGCTCGTACGTCATACGTACCTTATAGTTCCGTAGCTCGAGTCCGACCTCGCCTGAGTCCCACGACCCGATGAGTTAAGTGCTAACATGCAAATAACTCCCAATTAAACATAGGCATGCAGTCAAGTGCTCAAGCACGTTCACAACTTCCAAACCTATCGTCTTTCCATGACGATTTCCAAAATAAAAGCCCCCCGGCTAAGCATGCATAATACCCAAAATATACAATTTTAAAAGTTTAATAGATAGTCAAAGGCTCAACCGAGAATCCCATTTTATTAAACTTTGGCTCTAATAAATCCATTTTAAAAATATGGCATTCCCATTGGAATATAGACATTGCCCCGAAAATCGGTTAATTAAACCTCGATTCCAAAATCCCGATATTTCCAAAATTTTCGAAAAATTAAAGGTGAACAGTTTCCCGATCGATCGGCGCCCGATCGATCGGCGCCAAGCCGCGATCGATCGCCACATCTCACTGCCCGAAAACATAGAGCCGCGATCGATTGCCTACACACGCCGATCGATCGCCAACTTTCTCTGTCACTCGCGATCGATCGGTAACATCTCGCAATCGATCGCGAGTACTATTCATCGTCACCCAATTTCCAAAATTATGTCGCGATCAATCGGCGCCAAGCCGCGATCTATCGCGACCTGCAATATTCCAAAAAACTCGAGTTTTAATGGGGGTTTTCACACCCAAACTCAAAACCAACACCCCAAACACCTCCAACACCTCCAAAACACCATTTAAAACAAATAAAAACTCCAAAACTCAACTTGGGATTTTTAACCAAAAATCCCCAAATTTTAATCCAACCCAAACCTTAACCAAAAATCAACAATACCACAATGAAATCGAAGCTAAAGGCGAGGGGAAGATGATTACCAACTTTTCTTGAAGAAATTCGGCTCGCGAGCCAAGCTTCCAGCCACTTTTCTCCAAAGAGAAAGGAGAAGGGTTTGGGGAAGGAGGTGGAGTGCGAAGAGAGAAGGAAGAGAGATGAGAGATTCCATGCAGTGACGGAATACCGAGTCTACTTGGTATATATAGTACTAAAACTCCAAAATACCAACTCCTCCACAAATACATCATGACTCATTAAAAATCATCTGTTTTCAATAATTATCTCTCCAACTCAAATTCCATTACCAGCCCCAGTACGAAGTACTCCGGACCCCAGATCCCACCAAGAACCAAATTCCAAGGTTATCACCACGATGAGAATACAATCTCATCCATTGGATCCAACGACTCCAGAAACCGGATTTAAAATCCCCGGAAGTCCCAAATCGCAATTAATTCATAATTGCCACCACTAAAATCCATTAAGGATTATTACTACACCGGGATTAACACTATTAATCCCCGGGCATCACAAAAATACTGTGCTCAATACCGTCACTGGTACTTTGATTCTGGAAGCACCTCCAATCCATAGCTCGAGCTCAATTCCAAAGCCATCGATCTACCTATTCACCTGCCCCAACAGAGACAATCCCTACATGGGGTGAGCATACCAATACCACCAATCCAATAAGCACAATATTACAATTCATAATTTACATAATGTAAAGGCTATGAATATTAAAAGACACTCCCTGGATGTCATCATCCTCATCCGGGATCCCCTGTGCTGTTCATGTTCTCAAAATAATCGAAACAATCAAATTCCCAAAAGCCAGTTAATCATTACATTGATTAACAAATCCGTTCCCCATATACTGATACCATAATCAATAAAATCAAATTATTAAATAATGATTACAGATATTCCACATATCTCACTAATAGTTCCATAATTCTATTTCATCGCTCGCTCCACAATAGGGGCATTTTAATCTCACGCACGCTCAACAGCGGCGGCATCATAACCGATGTTCGCTCAACAACGACATCATCGTAATCATTGCTCGCTCAAAAAAGGCACCATATAATTCCCAATATAGGTCCATTCATTGCAAATACAAATAACCATGTATTTCATAGTTGCAATAATATGAAAGGCTATGCTCGTATGTTATACGTACCTTATGATTGTGTAGTCCGAACCAAATCTTGATTGAGTCCTGCGACCCGAAACACAAGCATGCAACCACGTGCCCAAGCACGTTCACAACCTTCAAACCTATCGTCAATCCATGACGATTTACCATTTTAAAAGACTCCGGCTAAGCATGCATAATACCCAAAATATTCCATTTTATAAGTTCAAAGGTTAACCAAGTACTAAATCGAGTATTCCAATTTTTATTAAAACTTGGCCCCAACCATTCCATTTTAAAGGTATAGCATTCCCATTGGAATGTAGACATTGCCCCGAAAATTGGCTAAGTAAATCTCGATTCCAAAATCCTGACATTTCCAAAATTTTCGAAAAATCGAAGGAAACAGGGCCGCGATCGATAGCCAAGACACCCGCGATTGATCGCCCATTATTCGCGATCGATCACCACGACTGTTCATCGTCACTCCAAAATCAGTATCATGTCGCGATCGATCGGCGCCAAGCCGCGATCGATCGCGACCTGCAGGTTTTCGAAAAATTCGAGCTTTAATGGTGTTTTTCACACCCAAACTCAAAACCAACACCCCACACACCTTCAACACCTCCAATACTCCATTTAAAACCAATAGAAACACCAAAAACATAACTTTGGATTTCTTCCAAAAATCCCCAATTTCCAAACCCAACATAATTCTTAACCAAAAGCCATAATACTACTACCAAATCGAAGGCAAAGAAGGATAATACCTGATTATCTTCGAGGAATCCGGCTCCCGAGCCGTGCTTCCAGCCATTTTCTCCCAAAAGGAAAAAAGAGCAGTTTGGGGAGAGGGGAAATCGCGGGTGAGAGGAGAGAGAGAGGGAGGAGAGTTCGTGCAATGACGAAACATCGAGTCCACTTGGTATATATAGTACCAAGACTCCAAAATACAAATTCCTCCACAATTACATAATGGCTCATTAAAAATCATCTGTTTTCAATAATTATCTCTCAAATCTCAATTTCTAATACCAGCCCCAATACAAAGTACCTCGGACCCCAAATACCACCAAAAACCAAATTCCAAGGTTTTTCACCACGATGAGAATACTATCTCAACCCTTGGATCCAACGATCCCATCCTCGGGTGTTCCAACACCGTAATTAATTCATAATTGCAACAATTAAAAACCATTGAGGGTCATTACCACACCGGGATAATACCATTAATTCCCAGGCATCACACAAACACGCACCCACGCAGAACACGCGCACTCACACACAGTAAAGCCCACATAAGCACACACCGAACTCCACATTACACAATCCAACCTAATAATGATAAAAATCCAAGTAGAACATATTCCACAAGAAACAAATCGATCGAAATAGGTTAAACTTCCCTCCCATAGTAGAACCAGTTCAGTTCGAGAATCCCTCCCCAAAACAGCAAGAAAAATACCGACCAATACCCAATATAACCGAAGAAGAACAATTTAAGGCAAGAGACAATGATACCTACACTAACCTGAACGAAAATTGTAAGAAGGATGAAGGGGAAATCATCTTTCGGTTGAGGGGAGGCTACGCAGAGAGAATGGGGAGAGGGAAGAAGAATTCGACTTTTGTGTGCATATTTGGTGTTGTGCGTGTTTATTAATCCAACCCTAATTTAAAGTCAATCACATACCATCACATTTTATTCCTTAAATATCACCACTAAAAGTGTCAAAAACCCTCCTATAAATTTTTATTCAAAATACAACTCATCCCAAAATATTTAAGAATCTCCAAGAATTTAATTAAACAATGCCAATTCAATCCCGGAATCACTTTACTTTATTCCAACATTAGCATTCAACGAGCTAACTTATATTAATACCACTATCATGTAGATTAAAAAAGATCAATCATCATCATCATATTTAAGTTATTCGGCAACCTACACTCCTGAATGATCAATCATCGTATTCACATATTTACCATGGATTGAATATTTTATACATTCTCTCTCGCTACCAGCTGTTCATAAAGTATTGAAAGGGTTTGACTATGTTCCTCTGTAACATCTATGCAACAATAGATCTTATGAAAATAATCAATCCCCTTTTTCACGTTCATTTGCCTATCTCATTATTAAATTTTTTTTTGTAGCATATAGATTTTAGTTCAAGTCATTCGTTTCAATCCACCATGTTACATGTATTCAGTTTCAGTAATCGTTTACGTTAATTCAATAATATGACATTCAATATCACAAAAACTGTTGGGATATGCCCTAAGACAAGTCATTAGATGATTGTTTATGACATACAATGTATTATGATTTTATTAATGGCAAATCATTATTATATCTTATTCGAATATCTGTGCAATATGAATTGATATATAAGTTAATGTCCTTAGGATAATAATGTATTGTTCTTAAAGATTGTCCCTAGTCAAGTATTATCATGAATTGGGATAATGATAATGCATTGAGACTAGTATGTTTTGATTGATGAATTGTTCATAGATATGAGATATCAAATCAACACATGGTTACATGTTAGAGAACGATGTACTGGACAGACCCACCATGAGAATGCTACATGGATAGTTATATGAGTGTCATAAGCAATTCTCATAGTGATAATAATGTATGTAATCCTTACGACTTGAGATCATCAGAGATCCCAACATAAGGAGTTATGTATCTTGATATTGTCAAACGTTACCTGTAACAGGGTAAACTATAAAGGCAAATATTGGGTACACTACGAATTATGTAGAGGGGTGTTGATTGATCAAGAAAGGATTTGTCCCTCCCATATAACAGGAGAAGTGTTTGGGCCCTTGATCAAGTAAGACTAAAATGCATGGCCATGCTCGAATGAGTCGATATGTGATATCGAGCTTATTCGTTTATTCTAGTTCTACTTGGGGATCAAGAAATAAAGATTGAATATACGAGTATGACTATTCCATGACTCGTGTTCAATCTAAACGTATTGGACAAAGGGATTAAGTTACATGGTTAATATTATCACAAGTTCTTAGGTTATGTCGAGTCAATGACATTCTTGTAATTTGGGTAGCCTTGATGTGTTGCTAGATACCGCTCATTGCTTGTGACATAAAATGAGATTTTATGTCATTGCCAACATTGCAAGATCCTATCGGGTCGCACAAAAGATTAAATCGATAAAGGGAAATTAAATTCATTGGATGAATTAATTAATTAAGAAGAGTCTTAATTACATGATTATAAGGATTTAATTAAATCATGGGTTTGGGCCCATGAAGCTTTATGAAAGTCTTGAACCTTTAATTAAATCTAATCTATAAATGATATCAAGGTTAATTAAGAATTAATCCTACATATCACAAAACCTAAATAGCCACCATTTGAAGAGCTCTCAGCCGCCGACATTAAGCATCACTCTCGCCGCCACAGCCGTGGGTTTATGAGCTTTTTGATTGGTCGTCGTTGATCGGTTTTGAACTGTGAGTTCAATTTTGGTTTAAGAACAAGTCTAGCAACTTGTTCTTGAACACCCTTTCGATTTGATCGTGTGGATACCGTAGAGACGAAGGTAAAAATTTACGTTCGTGACTCGTGGTGCTACAACGTGGAATCTGCTTCAAACACGCTACAAGGGTGAGACTTTTTTAATCATTCCGATATGAATACTCTGTATTGGTCCTCGGTTAGGAATCCATTGTTTTATTTCCGCTGTGCACTTGTGTGTTGGATTCCTTACAATAACATCATACTGGCCCTGTTCAACTTTATTTACATTTTAGAAACTTATTCCTATGAATAACTTACAAGAAAATCGCCTTAATTCGTAAAAGTCACACTTACAGTGTTTAATCATCAAGCTTCTTTGTCATTGATCGCTTTTATTTTAAACAATTAATTTCAGTGTAGCGATTTTAGACCGCAAATGTACGGTGTCAAGTTTTAGTATAGTGATTTGGAAATAGGGATGTCGTACCCACAGGGACTAACGTATAAGTACCAAATAAAATTAGAAAAATTATATTTAGCCTACGAAATATATGAATAATTATCTAATTAAACTAAAAACTTAAAAACTCAAAATTTAATCAACTCCTTTGAAGATGCGAAGGAATTCCACTCAAGAAATTTATCAAGATGTCGGTTCACTTGTGTTATCGTCAATGATTTGTTTGTAAAAATAATTACTAATCAATTAATTCTTAAGATGACGGATTCCCTAATATAATCAATATACTTTCTCAAGCTATATGGAAACTAATATTAAATTGAAGCAAGTAACTCTCGTTCACTTAAACCAATTTAATATTGATTAAATCTCGATGAAAACCGTTAACTTTAAATCTTTTCATTCAAAGTGATCACGTATGTGATATAATCTCTCGATCTAAATCTTTAACATACAACATGAATTATTATAGCGTATTATAATTTTATCTCTCGATGTCAATTATAATTCACAAATTCAATCAAAGTTAGCAAGGCTTTGATAGCATTAAGATTATAATTCATGCACAAAAGAATTAATCCACTCAAACAACATTCAAATCAATGACTAAATCACAATCTTCCCTGACTTTGATAAAATAAACTTAATTTATGTTCAAATCAAACTAACATGATGAATAATTGTTTCTCAACCTCATAAACATCAATAAGTTCGAAAATCAAAATAAATAAAGCTTAGAAGTACGATAACGTAGGAGTTGAATCCGTGCGTTGAAACGTTACTTCTTCCCTTGCTTCCTTCCTTACACTTCAAAGGCTTTTTCCCTAAATTTGTATGGTTGTTGGAGGATAAAGGAGGCTGATATATGGTGTATGATATGATATTGGTTCCCTTGAATTCGTGCCCTAGGTCCCTTATTTATCGAAGAGGAGGTGGATGGAAGTGTTCCCAATAGATCAAACTCAATCAAGTCTTTTATTTCTGAAAATTCTGCTGCTCGATTGATCGGAAAAATTGTCTCGATCGATCGAGCCTTCTCTTTTCTCATCCAGGAATTCTTCTGCCTCGCTCGATCGATCGAGCTTCATCTTCCGATTGATCGAGCTTTCTTCAATCTCGCTCAACAAATCTTCTGCCATGCTCGATCGATCGAGCATAATCTTCCGATCGATCGAGCTCCACTTTTTCTTGTTGGCCAAAACTCTGTCTCCTTCGATCTATCGCGCTCCACTACCTATCGATCGGTTATGTCAGAATTCAAATTCTTCAATTCTTGCCTCAGTATCATCCGTTTTCTTCCTTCTAGCTTAATTCTTCCACTTTCCACATAGATTCCTGAAACAAACAAATAAATACCAAAAAGCGTAACATCATCCAGGAATCAAGACGAACATATATACATATCATTGCAAAAATACACGTAATATTCATCCTTATCAACTCTCCCAAACTTGGACTTGATCGTCCTCGAGCAAGCATTAAGATCAAAATGCTAAGTTCATCATTAATACTTTAAATGAATTAACTTAGCAACTCAAATGCAAAAGCTCAGAAATCCCACTCACACATCAACCATAAGTCAATCCAAAACTCAACAAGAAGTGTTTTCTCCTAAGCCAAGCAATATATCACAAAATCGGAACGTGCGTGTGTGTTAATGTCAATCTTGAGTTTCATATATACTTTCATGATCAAATAATGCTATCAAACTCAAAGTCAATATTACTCTTAAACACTCCATAATCCTACTTTTCAAGCACTTCTCCACTAATGTAATTATTCCATAGACTTGGATCAATAGGTATTTTAAAGCTTGTAATGTTAGGCCTAGGTGTTTGGCTTCAAAGAAAAGATAGGGTAACACAAAGAAGAGAGTATAATCATATAAAATTCAAATTTTTAGCACAACTTGAGCTTCTCTTCTTTTTTTCTTTTAGCCTTGACCACTTTGGGTCTTATTTAGTCACTTTTTTCTCAAGGCTTTATATCTATCTTTTTCTTTTCTCATTCATAATTTTTTATCAATAATAAGCTCATCAACATATAGCAATTTATGTGCATCTAATGAGATTCATTATACTCCCTTTAGGTAAGGATGAATTCTTTCAATTTAAGCTCATAAAGGTGGATATAATGAGTTGCCAAATAAAATTGTTGAATGGGGGCTAATAGTATGTTAAGCATACTCCATTCTTTTTCAATTAGGCTCAAATTGGGATACTAGAGATTGATATATACATGGTAAGCTTGAAAGGCTCAAAAGTTCCAAAGATCGCCTAAATCATGTCCAAGTCAAGTTCCTAATTATAAAATTTCGCCTCAAAGTGCCCTCAAATAGGTTCTAGAGTGTTTTAAGACCCTCAAGACAAATCATAGTTAACAAAATTTTTCCAATATATATTTCCCTCAATCATGACTCAAAAGTGCTCAAGATGTTCCTCAATTTTGGAATATTAACTCAACCGCAGATATTCACAAACAAGTCAAAAATCTTCAAGACTTTAGTTGAGATGGGGATTAATATCATCATGCACATTATTTCTTAATGATTAACTCATTTTTCAAATTTTTTTTTGTGTGCTAAAAAACAATCTAATCTCATGATAGACTAGGCATGCAAGATAAGTAACAAGAGAAAACAACAGATACCAGTAAACACCCCCCCAAACTTAGTGCATGCATTGCCCTCAATGTAAAGTAAACAATAATCGCAAAATCAAAACACATACCTCGACGACGATCGTCAGTGATCGTCATCCTCATCATGCTCCGGTGGGGGTACTGAATAGTAATGCTCCTCTGGCTGGTACGATGGATATGGCGGATAATCAGGTGGTGGTGGTTGGTATGGCTGGTACTCAGGTGGTGGTGTTGGTGGTTGGTATGGCTAGTACTCAGGTGGTGGTGGTTGGTATGGCTGAAATTGCGGCTCGGGTGGAAACTGGATAGCTGGGAAACCTTGGCCCAAGGCATTGTTCCATGCACATTGATATTGTAGGAACTCCATTTGGTGATGACTTATCTGCGATGGCCCAACTGTATTTCCCTTTGTAGATTTTGGATGCTTTGCCGCTCCAGGCGTATGTCTTGGAGATCCCTATGGAGGGAGCCCAAGGTGATAAATGAATGCTCTGGAGCGGAAGATGAGGATGGCCCAGCAATTCTGCTGCTCGAAGACCATGGTTCGGCCCTATCCATTTGGTGGTAGGAGTTCTTCATCGGCACCCCCCTTCACTCCGCATCTCTTGCAAAGGGCATTGATAGTAGATAGAAAAGGTGATGCAGAGGTGGGCGGACTCCTGCCGATGTCACTGATGTGGTCATTTATAATGTACCCCAAATCCACTGTTTGCCCACTGAGTATGGCAAATTCCAGGGTAGCTCTCTCCTTGGTGACCTCAGAAGTGTGGGTCGATGGCATGGCCCGGGAGGCTATGAAGGAAAACCATGCTTGTGCCTCTGGTTCAAATGTTTCTTTAGGACCAACTGGGGCTCTCCATTGTTGTTCCTTTGCCAATCAATCCCCTCAACACTGATTACAGAGAGTAACTCATCATAGTTGATTTGGCTCATCTTGAAAGCTTTGTACTCACTGTTCTTTATTGACGGCATCCGAAAAATTGCATTGATTTTAAACTGATCATCCTTACCTCGTACAAACACAACCTCCCTTGAATTTTGGTGGACTGTCCTTAGATTTGCATAGAATTCCCTCACAACAGGGACCACCACATCAATAGGCTGTTGAATAAACTCCCTTGCTTCTTGAATTACAGGGCATTCAAGTCGTTCTAGACTCATTCCCCTTTCGCGACTGAGGGGTTTCCGATGATAACTGGGGTATAATTTCGCCGCTACGGAATTCACAAATCGACGCTCATCATAATCTTGAGACGAAGTGGTGGCTTCGACTTGCTTTTGTTTTTCTTTGGAGCCATTTATCAGTTCACAATTCACACAGCTTCAATCCCAACCACAACAAGAACTCACCAATATAACCAACCAACACTTCAATTCCCAAAAATCAGCTACTCAACTATCTTAATTTCACCAAATTCACCAAAACTCCAATCCTTGTATACCCAAACAAAAAAATTCACTAATTTATGGATATGTAGAAGGGTTGAAGCCAAATACCATGGAAATCTAGGTGATATTGTAGCATAGGCTTGAGTTCCTCCTTTATGATGAATTTTCCAATTCAGCTTTGGATCTTCAAATATGTTGCCAAAAGTGGAATTAGGAGAAGCTTTGATGCATAAATTGTAAGATTTGTGAGTTGTGGGAAAGATTATAGAAGGAATTTGAGGATTAGGGCAAAGAATTCGATTTTTTCTGTGATTTTACTGAGAGGGTTTTGTAAGAAATCTGCTGAAATCGATTTTAAAAACAAATTTATATGTTGCTCGATCGATCGAGAGTTTCTTCTTGATCAATCGAGCGAGACAGAAAAGTTTTTTTCTTTTTATTACCTTCCTCGATCGATCGAGCGTGGTCTCTCGATCGATCGACGACTCCAGAAAAAAAAATTCTTTGTAACCCATGGTCGATCGATCGAGCCCTCTTTTCGATCGATCGACCATTCCAGAACAATTTTCACCCATAATTTTTTTTCAATGTTCGGTCCGCCCCACCAATTTGATTCATTCCATTTTTCTGAATTTAAAATTAACGCACGGAGTTAGGCTCGAAAAATTAAAATAACAAGAAAGAAAATGAACAATTGAACAAAAAATAAAAAAACAAACAAGAGATAGATAGAAGAAAGTTCTTAATTTATAGTCCCAAGCTGGACTGCCACCTCCTTCTCAGTGGTCCAATTTTTCTTGCTCCTTCGCGTTTTTCACTCTATCAGTAGGTAGTGTCCCTTGAGCTCGTCCATGAATTATTGATGCAAGTTGCCCACTTGTACCTCCAAGTTTTTTATAGATGCATCCTGATTTTGCATCCTAGTTTCTGTCGATGATATTAACTTGGTCAAGAGCTCCTCCATACTCGGCTTAGGTACATATCCCGGTTGTTGTTGTGGGTTCAACACGTTGTTTTGGTTGGACCATTGCAAATTTGGATGATTCCTCCATCCCGGGTTGTAAGTGTTTGAGTACGGGTTATTGGGCTTCCTGTTCCCTACATAATTAGCAGACTCATTAGACTGTGTAAATGGATTACCTGCCCGACATTCGATGCTTGGATGATTGCTTCCACATAAGTCACAAGTGATAACTTGAGCTTGCATTGCTGTCATGCTCATGCTATGTAAGGCCCCAACACTTAAACTCGTCTTTAGTTCATTTACGACGTCGTATGTGTATAAAGACGAGTTTAAGTGTTGGGGCCTTACATTAGTGGTATCAGAGCAGTGGTTGCTCATTGGGACTGTTAAGGGCCTAGGAACTTGTTGATAGGAATTGGTAGCATATATTTTTCCATGATGGTATTAATGTTGTGTGACACAACTAATTGCTTATGTGCTTTTACGATATGGAAAGTGGTATTACTAATCATTGTGGTTGTAGGAATCGTGTAGAATGTGATGGGATGACATTAATGGTGATGTCTGGCACTTCATGCATTATGTGTTAAGGGATCTGATTTTGTAGGAAAATCAGGAAATGTGAGACGTACGGGCTTCGGACAGTAAAACGTATTACACCTTTGATTATGTATATCGTGGATAGTGAATCCTTACCTGTGATGGTATATGTGAAATGATAGTGATATATTTTGATAATGGAATCAACTGTTGTGTTCGATTATTGTGGTAGAATTGATGAAAGTTCCGGTAGCCTTTATCTCCGAGCGAGGGAGGTACTTGCCGCTATCATATGAAGCGATGGTAGTATGATATTTGCCGCTGTCATGTCTAAGCGAGGTAACATGCCGCTGTCATTGTCAAAGCGAGGGATATCATATGATGCCGCTATATGTCAAAGCGAGGGGTCCTAAAATTCCACTGTTGTATTGGGACCGGAACAGTCACAATTCTAGTGATTAATGTGGAATATTGTGGTTATAACTGGAACGTGGTATCGATCATTATATTTGTGAACTGTTGTATTAACCTGGATGCAGGTACATGGACCTAGTGGAAGTTCCGGTAGTTGTTATATTCGAGCGAGGCAGGTACTTGCCGCTGTCATATGAAGCGATGGTAATATGATATTTGCCGCTGTCATGTCTAAGCGAGGTAACATGCCGCTGTCATTGTCGAAGCGAGGGATATCATATGATGCCGCTATATGTCGAAGCGAGGGGTCCTAAAATTCCGCTGCTATAACAAGACCGGAACAACCACATTATCGATATTGATAGCGATGTCTCATTCCGCTATATTGGTTGGCGATGGTTCATGCCGCCTTGTGTATTGATAGCAATGTCTCATTCCGCTATATTGGTTGGCGATGGTTCATGCCGCCAGGTATATTGATAGCAATGTCTCATTCCGCTATATTGATTGGCGATGGTTTATGCCGCCAGGTACATGTATAGCGATGCCTCTTTCCGCTATGTCAATGGCGATGGCTCATGCCGCCAGACATGTGTTTATTGATGGTGCATTCCGCTGATTCCATGGCGATGGTTCTTGCCGCCGATTATATATATAGCGACGTCTCATTCCGCTATTCTGTTGATGGTGAGTATATCAATTTGTGTATTGATATGAAATCATATTTTGTGGAATATTTGTGTTGAGAGCAGGGACAATTTAAAGGATCAAGTGTGGATCAACTGTGTACAGTAAGTGTTATTACATCTGGTTGTTTTAAAAATGTATATTCATTGTGATTATGGATATTATGTATGCCAGCGTTGGCGATGAGTATTATGTACCGCCGTAGGGCGATGAAGATTAATATATTGCTATTGCGTTAGCAATTAATATTTTTAGTACCGCTATTGTGATTAGCAATGAATGCTGTTGTACCGCAATTGTGTTAGCAATGAGTATTGATGATGCTTTGATTGCAGATGGCAATAGAAGTTGTGCTATATACAGTTATGTTATTGTTCCTTGGGTACATGTGATTAGGCCCAAGAGGATATTGGATCGATCCAGGAGGACGAAATATCGAGGTAAACCGTTTCAGTTGGTTAAACATATTGATATATGTTGATTTGAGTTATTTTGTTGAATTATATTGATTTTGAAATCATGTACATGTAAAAAAGTTGATAATGGAATTGAAGTGAAACCTAGATGTGTCATAATCATATTTTGTGTTGCGGTAACGAGGCAAGAAGGAGTGTAACCTCTGTGATAACACTCTCATATCTACGTTGTAGTGATGAGATATTGAAAATAGATGTTAATCATTTTGTGATGATAATTATTGCTGTGAAAGCATGCTAGTTTTGTATGTGGTAGGATTAATAATTGATTAATCACCTATCATGATGAATGGAATACAATCAGATAGACATGAGTTTAATGAGTGTGTCACGGGATGGCATGAGTATGTCACGGGATGACGCGTGATTATGACGAATGTCGTGTGTGGACATGTGTTCATTGTGAATATTCATGGTTAATGAATTATTATGTTTCGAGGATGAGTTAAAGATTAATATAAATTTCGTCATTAAAGCATGCAATTGATTCTTATGTTAAATTTCAATCACCCTATGTGATAGTGTGCAGTAGCATGTTGTGTATAGAACTGCGTGAAACCTTTGATGCAGGGAATTAATGTTTGATGAGAGAAACATTATGAATATCAAAATGCGTAAATGACAAGGTATGTGTTATCTTATGAGTATTTGAGAAATACTAACGAGATTATTTTGTACTTGCCCTATGACAGATAATAATTGGGCGAAGTAATGTGGAAATGTTGATACTTAAGAGTATGTGAGTGCTGTGATTAATATGATATTATGATGCCATTGTGTATTGTAGATGATTCCATCTACAAAGGTATGTCACGAACTATTCGATATTGACGTTGATGCCTTGTGTTAGATGAGTATAATCGTGACATGGAAATATTGGTGTTAAGCCATTTATCATGATTTGATACTGATGGTCTGTGGCTGTTGGTGTGTATAATGTGTAAATACGTATGTGAGAATGACTAATGGGTTTTCTAGTCATTACCTTGCACCAGATAATAGGCAGGAGATGATATATGAAAGATTGATGCGTAAAGGCTCAAGAGTACCGTTACTTCATATGGACGATGGTGATGATGTGCAGATAAGTTGCATACATTTGCAACGACACATGTATGAAGTTGATTAAGATAAATGTGGTGTATTGTCATATATTCTTGAATATACATGAAAGCATGGATTGCATGATTTAACGAGATTATATGATGGGTACTGTGATAAAAGTATATGACGGGAAATAAGATTGTGCAATGGAATTGTGTCGATGAAAGTACACAGGTAGTGAGATATGACAAAGAAGCTTGACGATTAAACACTTCTTGCGATCGTTGGTGCAATGGGGCACATGTGTAAGCCATGATGATTCCGATGACTGTCGCTTTATGGATGGTAAAGTCACTATCTTGAGCTATATACGGTACGTAAATTTTACAGTTGGCTTTTATGGTAAGCATGCGTTGAAATTTCGAGGACGAAATTTTATATGTTGGGGAGAATTGTGATGTCCAGATTATTATTAATCATTTGTTGGACTAAATATGATTTGGATTTTATTGATAATTAATTTTAGAATTAATTAATTAGAAGTGGAATTGACCAAGTGAAGGTCAACTGACAAGTTAATCGGATCCTAAAATATTTTGAGATTGTAAAATATACTCCGATAATATTTTAGAGATAAATTAATTAAAATGAAGAATTTAAGTTTTGGGTTTTTGGAGTGTGTATAAATCCCAATCGTTGTTTATAAATAATATATCAGTGCACCGGCGACACTTCGATGTACAAAACCGGGTCAGGGTACAAAAATAAATATGTTATGTTGGGCATTTTTGGACACACATTAAAATGTGTAAAAACACGCACAAAAACCCGATCCCCTCTTTTCTTTCTGCATCACCGCGCGATGCCTGACCCTCGCCGCTAAATCGCGCGCGCCCGCCGCCGTCCGAGATCCTTCCGGCGCTTCCGAACCGCCATCGCCTTCGTCTCTCCCAGGCGCTTCTTTCCATACCAAGAACATGAAGTTTCGTCGCGGATTGCGTCCGGATCTTGCAAGGAAGCGCAGCGGTAAAAATCGCGAATTCGTCCGTTATGGGGACGATTTTCTTCCAATTTTTTTGTGGGTAATCTTCCTCGTCCCTCAGTCGTTATTCACCTGAAATCCCTCGAATTTTTGATGAACTTTGGTTCGATTTTGCTGGCATTTTTGGAAGGGTTTGCTATTGTGTGTTTGAGTGTGTGCGTGTGTGTGCTGCGGTGTGCGTGAGTGTGTACTGTGCGTGTATGAGTGTGTGTATTTGTGTGCTGATTACATGTATTTGTGAGTGTTTCAGTGTATATTAGTGTGTATATTATATATACACACATATATATATATGAACTTTCCAGCTTGTGTTGGTATGAGTTAATGTTGTATGCTCATATGTGAAGGTGTCCCAGCACATGTTAGTGGGTGTGCGTTAAAGATTTTAGTGCTGCCCGGAAATCGTTACATCTTGATTAATTACCTTTGTTATGAAGATATTAGATGAGAGTTTGAATACTTGTTCTAATCTTATCATAGATGTTGAAATTGATAAAAATGTGATTTTATTGATGTTAAACTTGATACTATATATATTTTAGTCGTGGAGGGTGTCTATGACTCGATTTTAGGGCTGTCTGGGTTGATTATAAAAGCCAACTTCAACTTGAAAATAATGCTCATAAAGTGTTTGATATAATGTTTAAGTGGAGTTCAAGTGTAACCAAAAGCTATACTAAATGTGGGAATAAATGGGTTAGATGCATGGTAGTGTAAGTTATGACATGGAACAAGATTGTGGTGATGTGTATGCTTGAATGGGCATTATGAGTTTAGATTGAAATTCAATACATATTTAATTTGTTTAAGTTGAATTTAATCAAACAAATGACTTTATGTTGGGATTAAGGGGATTAGATTTAAAAGGGTAGAATCTTGTATCTACATGGATCCCTTCTTTCGTGTCTTGGTTTGAATCACCTCGGTGTGGGTTCGAATGTTTGGAACATGTTAATTGGCTTAATTGGATTGTTTTAGTTAGACACTATTTGTATATTATTATACATACACCCTTGCACTTTCTTTCCCTCTGTTGAATTTGCGTGTCTAGTGAACTGCTATAGTGAGTTAGGCGTGATCTTGCACGTATGGGTGTGTGTATCCCGCATCATGTGTGTAATGTAGCGGATGGTGGGAGATGATGGGGTTTTGCATTACCAATGTTATATCATGATTAATGTGAGGATGTGTGCATCCAAAGTATTGATTATGATTTGATTCATAATATTGAGTTATTGATTTGTGATATGGAAATGAAAGTAAGAACTATTTGATGGATGTTCATTGCTGGGATTATGAGCTAATATTGAATTGATGTTCGCTATAGACTCTACAGGAGACTTCGGACGTTGATGATAGCTTGTTCATGTTGTCTACTATAAGGTACGTAGTGACGTACGAGCAGGTATATCTAGTATCTATACATTCATGTATACATGCAATTTTGAATATGATGATTCAGGTAAGTGGTTGACTTTAATAATTGAGTTTCGTATACGAGTTATGGGGGACACATAGTGGTATGTGATCCGACTTTCCTTGTTGAGTAGTGATGTCGTGGGCATGGGCGATATGAGAAAATATCGAGAATGAGATGGTGGGATAACCAGGTTTACATTGGGATAACCAGGTTTACATTGATGTTGAACTATTTATGTTTGAGCATAAATAATATATTGTCATTGTATTGAATTCATAAGCGTTGTTGAGTATTACATTTTCAGTGACAATACTAAACTTGACATTATGAAGTGCGTGAGTTCGAAACAGGAACAGTGTGTGGAAGACATACAAACTCGGAATTGTACAGGGAGTATATTTTATGAGTTTTGAATAATCTAAATTATTGCATTATGATTTTGTATGTTGATTTGTGATTGAATATTGAGTGGGAGTGTGCTCACCCTGTGTGGGGGCTGTTTCTGTTGAAACAGGTACAACAGGTACGATGCTGCTTTGGAGTGCTAGGCTCGAACCTTGTTGGATGATGCTTCCAGAAGCGTAGTATGAGATTGAGCCGATATACGAGGTTGAGCTGTGGGTAAAAATTAATTATGCATCCGGATGAGTATCCGTTATTCGTTGCTCTTCTGTGAGCACTTGTATCTGTATATGGACTGTATAAGGGTGTTGAAACCCACTTTTGCTGTCTTATTAGTGTGGTGTCTTCCCTGGCTGGGAATTTACTTAGTGTTTCTGTATTCTGCTTAGTATTGTTTTGTCCCTGGTCGGGAGGTATATTATGTGATGTGTTTTATTTCCGGATAGCTCAGTTTGTGGGGAGACTCTGCCCAAATTTTTATAAAAACCCACAATGTAAAAGTGGTGTAATGGGGATGGTATTGGGTGAAACCCCTGAGTCCGTTTGTTGGTCGAGATGATCATATAATGTTGAACATTGGTTATGACATAGGAAACATGTAATGATTCTTTTTAAAGAATGAAACGAAAGTGAAAAATTTATACACATACGACGTCGTAAATGAACTAAAGACGAGTTTAAGTGTTGGGGCCTTACATGCTATCTATCTTTTTGTTCAATGCTTCCAACTGTGTCGAAAGAGCAGTGATGTCGTCAATTTGATGAACTCCACTCGGTTTCTTTGGCACATTCCTCTCTGATTGCCATTGATAGCTATTAGAAACCATCTCTTCCAAGAGTTCATAAGATGCTTCCGGTGTTTTCCGCATGATGGATCCTCCTGAGGCTGCATCAATCATAGAACGGTTAGATGAAAATAAACAGTTATAAAAGGTTTGTACCTGGAGCAAAATAGGAAGACCATGATGTGGGCATCTCCTAAGCAAGTCCTTGAAATGATCCAACGCCTCATATTAAGTTTCAGGATCATATTGCCCAAAGGTGGAGATATCGTTTCTCAGCTTCGCAGTTTTGGAAGGGGGAAAATATTTAGACAAGAACGCTTGTGTCATCCCCTCCCAAGTTGTAATAGATCCTGCAGGTAAGGAAATTAACCATGCTTTAGCTTTATGTAAGGACCCTCGTGCCCTTAACCCCTTTATTAGCGTATTTATCCATGCCATTAGTGCATACAATCATGTTGTCAGAGGGAAAAAGGCTACATGCAACCCTAGCATGAAATACTGTGATATCCCCGAAAGGATTATGTGTAAACATGCTTTGATGTATTAATTTGATTATGTGTTAAAGGCATGTTTTAATTTAGGGTTTTGGGTTATGCTTTATGTGATAAATGCATGTAATTATGTTAGGGAATTAAGGAATGTGGTTGGTATTTTTATTTTGATGATATGGTTTAGGAGGCATGTTAGGTGTTTTTGATGATGTATTGATGTGGTAAGATTATAAAACATCAAAGAGGGATATTTTAATACATCGTATGAAATACCGGGACACAATTAAAACCACGAGGCCATCCAAACGCACCACCCCCCCCCCCCCCCACTTGGCCACAACCCATGCCCCTACCCCTGTTTTTCGGAAAAGCAGAGTTGGCCAAGGAGGACTTTTGGTCCATCTGCTTTAATCATTTTCTCTCCTCCAAACTCTCCTTCTTCTCTCCAAAACCTCGAAACACACTCAGACAGCAGGTAGGAAGAAGAAGATCACGTTTTATTGTTCTTTTGCTTGAAGGAAAGTCGAGCCAAAAAGTGGTGAGGAGTCATTCATTTTTCCCAGTTTTCAGATTTCAAGCATGTGTTTTCTTTGTAGCAGATTTGGCATGCTAGTGTAGGGTTCGACGAACTCTTGTTATGAGTACTTTTATGCGATGTTTATCAAGCCCCTAGCATGTTTTGTTAAGTAACTTGCATGCTTTATGTGTTAGATTTCGAGTTGAAAAAAGGGTTCCTCGAACATCTGAGCAGGGGAAGTGCCCTGTTTTCATGTTGAGTAAGGGTTCTATCATGAATATGTGAAGCATGCTAGCTTAGGTTTTGGTTGAACCTTTGATGTGAATACGTGTATGGTAGTTTGTTGAAGATGCCAGTATATTTCCTTGAGCATGTTTCTGTATTATGTGAAGGATTTAATCATGTGAAAAGAAGTGTTCGAAAATTCTGGGCAAGGTTCTTGTGCCCTGTTTTTCTGGAATTTTGGTTGAGTGTTAAACTTTTGGAGTTATTATGATGCATGTTAGGCTAAGATTTTTTTGAAACTTTGGTTTAAGACCCTTCATGGAAGTATGGTGAAGTCCCTAGTATTTTTATTCGTGCATATTATATGTGTTATGATATGGTTTTAAGTGTATGAAAAGAGGTGCGTGCTCGGAAATTCTGGAAATCGCGCAAAGGAACAGAGTTGGCGATCGATCGCCAAGGAGGCGAGATCGATCGCGACGTTCCAGTGGGTTTTGGCAATCGATCGCCAATAAGAGGCGATCGATCGCTGATTGCATATTTTTGGTATACAAGGCAGTAACATCTCGCGATCGATCGGGGCTAAGGGGCGATCGATCGCGAGATGACATTTTAGGGTAAATGTGATTTTTATTTGAGTTTTGATTCCGTATTATTATGAGGTGCCTAATATTGTGTTGTGTGGTTATGTAGAACCATCACAGGTGCCAGCACAGCCGAGGAGATAAAGTCGGTTGACTCCTCTATCTTTTGGAAAGGTACGTAAGCGACGTACGGGCATCCCAACGGTAACATGTATTATGTGTTTATTTATTTAACACAAGGTAAAGCAAGATATGCATAAGATAGTGCATTATGATATGATACATGTTGATATGCATCGTTTTGGCATACATATGTTGTGAAATATAAGAGGTGTATTTCACGAGTCAAGGTTATCCTAGTGAGGATTTTAATGCTTACGCTAACTTCCATAAGAAGCGAGGAAGAATTCCGCTTACGTGGATTTCCATAAGAAGCGAGGAGGAATTCCGCTTACGTGGAGAAGTAAGAAGCATTAAAATACACTAATGATAAATGACTCAGGATTGAAATAAGGATTAAGAAGGAAAGATATGTCATGACATTTATTTATGAAACCATATGTTCATATAATGTGTTATTATGAGTTATGGTACAGGGACAACCAATGGGCGTTGTAAATGCTTGGAAATACAGAAAGTGCTTTGTATTTATGATTTGTGCATTTACGCTTTACATTCATATTACGTTGAATATGAAATTACGGTATGTTCATGTGTTGGGGGTTGTCTTTGTAGGTGCTTTTGATGAAGAGAACCAGGGTTGGGGTTGATATGCTGAGCTGTAAGGAGTGCTACAGGATTAGCATGTTAGAGAATTATTTTGTTTAGCTTCAACAAGATGTAGAGTAAAACTAATGTAGTACCTTTTTGTAGGAATACGTGAAATTCCTTTTTGAACTTTTGGTACTGTAATCTCTTAAGCTCAGGTTAATCAACACGACTTACTACTTTGATTTATACATATGAATGTTTAGTTCTCTTAATTGCACCTATTAGTATGTTTGAGATAACGGGGTCTCACAAATACCATTCATAAAATTTCTTACATTATTTCATATAATGTCTACACTTTCCCCCAACATAATCCATAAACATAACATGCACCTTTATACATACACTAACATGCTCTCAATTCATTTTGCAATTCCTAATCAATTGCATGCAACACGTAAATGAAAAGAGAAAGGCCCTTGCCTTCTTTATACAACCCATATACACATAATAGTGCTCACATGCGGGCATCGAATAAGTATACGTGTATCTAATGTATAAAGTATCATGCCCAATACCAGCTCTGGTACTTCGATCCTGGAAGCACCTCCAATCCATAGCTCGAGCTCAACTCCAAAGCCATCGATGTACCTATTCCCCTGCCCCAACAGAGACAGCCCCCACACGGGGTGAGCATACCAATATCCCAAATCCAATAAGCATAATATTACAATTCATAATTTACACAATGTAAATGCTATGAATAATAAAAGACACTCCCTGGATGGCATCATCCTCATCCGGATCCCCTGCACTGTTCCTGTTCTCAAAATAACCGAAACCATCAAATTTCCAAATGCCAGATAATCACCTCATTGATTAACCAAACCCATTCTTGCCATGCTCCACGGCAGTGGCATCATAACCGATGTTCGCTCAACGCGATCAGATCCAATCATTGCTCGCTCAAAAGCGGCACCATATAATTCCCAATGTCTATCCAATTATTGCAATATAATGTACCATGTATTCAACAATTGCAATTATATAAAAGGGTTGTGCTCGTACGTTATACGTACTTTTTTGATCCCGTAGATCGAACCAAACCTTGGCTGAGTCCCGCGACCGATGAATTATGTGCTAACACATAAAAAATTCACAATTAAACATAAGCATGCAACCACGTGCCCAAGCACGTTAACAACCCTCAGACCTATCGTAAATCCATGACGATTAATCACTTTAAAAGACTCCGGGTTAAGCATGCATAATACCCAAAATATTCCCTTTTACCAGTTCAAAGGCTAGCCAATTACTAAATTTAGTCATTCCAAATTCTCTTTAAAATTTGGCTCCACCCACTCCATTTTAAAAGTATAGCATTCCCATTGGAATGTAGACATTGCCCCAAAAATCGGCAAATTAAACCCCGTTTCCAAAATCCCGAAATTTTCCAAAATTTTCGAAAAAAAACTCCATCCTTCGAGCCGCGATCGATCGTTGATTCCATCGCGATTGATCTCCCCAGTCCAGTGGCCAACCAGTGCCTTCTCGCAATCGATCGTGAGTCTCCGCGATCGATCGCCAACCCTCTCGCGATCGATCCTCGAGACCTTGAGATCGATCGCCAGTATTGTCCTTCTTCAACAATTTTCAGCCGATCGATCGGCATGCCATCAGCGATCGATCGCGACCTGCATTTTTTCCGAAAAATTCGAGCTTCAATGGTGTTTTTCACGCCCAAACTCGAAACCAACACCCATACACCTTCAACACCTCAAATACTCCCTTGAAACTCAATAAAAAACTCCAATAACAAACTTTAAGATTTTTACCCAAAAATCCCCAAATCCAAACCAACATAATACCCAACCAAAATCAACAATACTACTACCAAATCGTAGACAAGGACGAGGGGAAGATTAATACCTGATTATCTACGAGAAATCCGGCTCCCGAGCCATGCTACCAACGATTTCTCCTCCAAGGGAGAAAAGAGGGAAACGTGGGGAAGGGTTGGGCGTAGAGAGAGAGGGAGAGAGAGAGGGAATCCGTGCAATGACGGAATATCGAGTCCATTTGGTATATATAGCACCAAGACTCCAAAATACCAATACCTCCGCAAATACATCATGATTCATTAAAAATCATCTGTTTTCAATAATTATCTCTCCAACTCAATTTCCATTACCAGTCCCAGTACAAAGTACTCCGGACTCCAAATCCCACCAAAAACTAAATTCCAAGGTTATCACCACGATGAGAACCGGATTTAAAATCTCCGGGAGTCCCAAAACCGCAATTAATTCATAATCGCCACAATTAAAATCCATTAAAGATCATTACTACTCCGGGATTAACACCATTATTTCCCGGGCATCACGATTATCCCCCACTAATAAAATTTCATCCTCGAAATTTGAACGGCGTACTCCACGCATTTCCGAGACTACAAAATCCCAACGGATTTACATCGTCGAATCATGAACATGTCATGAAGACACACCAACCGTGAGGATACCGACCTCGCACCAAAACCTGGAATGGGGTAAACCTCCCAAACCATCACAACCGCAATAGAACTTCAGCATACCCCAATGTTAACCACCCAAAAGCAGTCGGTCAATCCTAATTGCTAACCAAACGAATCATTCGTGATTCCAAAATAGATATCGTCCCAATGATATCTCCATGACATAGCCAACGATGTTAAACATACATCGTTACCAAAGTGACCACCAGTACACAACAGTGTACCTAAACTACATCCTGTTTCCATTTTCCAAATCTATCTCCAACAGAGGAGTAGTTGCACCACCTTGCAACACAGATCGGGCAACTTGTTGGGATATGCGCTAAGACAAGTCATTAGATGATTGTTTAAGACATACAATGTTTTATGATTTTATAAATGGCAAATCATTATTATATATTATTCGAATATCTGTGCAATATGAATTGATATATAAGTTAATGTCCTTAGGATAATAATGTATTGTTCTTAAAGATTGTCCCTAGTCAAGTATTATCATGAATTGGGATAATGATAATGCATTGAGACTAGTATGTTTTGATTGATGAATTGTTCATAGATATGAGATATCAAATCAACACATGGTTACATGTTAGAGAACGATGTACTGGACAGACCCACCATGAGAATGCTACATGGATAGTTATATGAGTGTCATAAGCAATTCTCATAGTGATAATAATGTATGTAATCCTTACGACTTGAGATCATCAGAGATCCCAACATAAGGAGTTATGTATCTTGATATTGTCAAACATTACCTGTAACAGGGTAAACTATAAAGGCAACTATTGGATACACTACGAATTATGTAGAGGGATGTTGATTGATCAAGATAGGATTTGTCCCTCCTATATAACAGGAGAAGTGTTTGGGCCCTTGATCAAGTAAGACTAAAATGCATGGCCGTGCTCGAATGAGTCGATATGTGATATCGAGCTTATTCGTTTATTCTAGTTCTACTTGGGGATCAAGAAATAGAGATTGAATATACGAGTATGACTATTCCATGACTCGTGTTCAATCTAAACACAAGGACAAAGTGATTAAGTTACATGGTTAATATTATCACAGGCCATAGGTTATGTCGAGTCAATGACATTCTTGTAACTTGGGTAGCCTTGATGTGTTGCTAGATACCGCTCATTGCTTGTGACATAAAATTAGATTTTATGTCACTGCCAACGTTGCAAGATCCTAACGGGTGACACAATAGATTAAATCGATAAAGGGGAATATAAATGGATGGATTAAGTTGATTAGGAAGAGTCCTAATCATATAATAAAATATATGATATTATTGTATGGACCGAACATATATATATATATTGGATATATATATATATGTTTAAGATTGCTATATATATATATGGGTAATTGATTATAATGGGCTTTGATGTGGTTTTGAGAAAACCTAAGCTTAATGATAATCGGCGCCTATATATACAAGAGTATTAGGTTTACGTAGGAGTTAGACGTTAATTGTGAATTAACTAAAACTCTTAACATAGCAGCCGCACGTCACTGTGTAGCTCGTCCCCTTCTCTGTTGAATAACAACTCTAGCAATTTGTTATTCAACTTCCTTTGTCGATTTGATCGGGGATACCGTAGAGGCAGAGGTGCACCATCTTTGCTCCTGACTCGAGGAACACGTTGGACGTCTTGCTGCAAGGAGGATTCTGCTCAAACACGCAACAAGGGTATGATTCTGTAAGGACCCTAATCCTTAAGTGCGGATCAAAGGCATAATTAGAGCTAATATAAATGATCAGAGTAAATTAATCGTGTTGAGGCTATGAGCCTAAAAGTTACATGCCAAAAATGAGGACTATCAATGGATTAATTACATTCCCCATCAAAAGAATGTTAATTATAGTTTTACACTACTCCTAGAGTAGACACTATACAAAATAATCCTGTCCTTCATCTACCAAAAGTGCTCTTCAAGCTCACGGTCTCAACCCGTCTTAGCCCCCTTCATATCATGCCAAAAGTACCTACAAGGACAACCCCCAAACATGAGCAATGATATCATTCATATACAACACAATATGAATATAAAGCGTAAATGCATAATCATAATAAAACACTTCCTGTTTTTCCCATGCATTTCAAAACGCTTCCAGTTTGGTTGTCCCTGTACCATAACTCATGAGTATAATCAATAGATTATTTTTAATGGTCTAGACATGTCATGACACAATACCATCTCATCAAAACCAAATACAAGTCACCAATCCCTAGTCTGTCCATCACAATGTATTTTAATGCCCCTCGCTTATTTACATATAGGCGACATAGAATAACCTCGCTTCAATGGACATGCGGTACTCCCACCCCTCGCCTCACATTGAGCGGCAAATATCCTTTCCTCGCCTATATGATAACCACGCTCAAATGTGACATGCGGCGCTCCCACCCCTCGCTTCACATTTAGCGGAACCAAAACAAATAGCGGCAAGCATTAAAATCATCAAGGGATGACCACGACTCATGGGATGTGCACCAATAATCATATGCATCTACAACCATCATGCATAATTCAACACGTATTTGCATCCACAATGCATAAACAATGAGTATATTAGATACATGTACCGTTGGGTGCCCGTACGTCCTCTACGTACCTTTTCAAAAGTGGAATGGTATGGCTTCAGTTCCTTGGTTGCGTTGCTACCTGGGATGGTTCTACACAATCACACAACACCATATTAGAAGCCAAATAATAGTCAAATACCAAAAATTCGACAAAAGAAAGCATTTCTCAAAATTTCACAGTTGGCGATCGATCGCTTGGCTGAGGCGATCGATCGCCTCGATTTTTCCTTCGCGGCGATCGATCGCGCCAAACATGGCGATCGATCGCCTAAACCTTGGATTGGCTACTGCCTCTCGGCGATCGGTCGCCTCATATCAGGCGATCGATCGCCTGTCCCGCAAATTTGGTACTGCCCTTCGGCGATCGATCGCCCCATTTCAGGCGGTCGATCGCCTCGCACAGACTCGCGATTTTTCACCATTTTTGCATACCAAAACCTTCCAATCCATACCAATACTTAAACCAACAAACCAACAACATAAATAACAACATAAACCTTCAAAATACACCTCAAAACAAGCATAAATCCAACCCTCAACCAAAACCACAACAACCCAACACAAACCCATTTTAAACCATTTCCAAAATCAAATAAAACACTACAAAATCAACAATGAGGCATCCATACCTCTTGGGAACTTCAAATCTCCCAATAAACTCCACAAAACAAGATTTTTGGAAGGGTTTCTCTCCACCTTTTTGCTTCAACTCGAAAATAGGGGGAAAGGGTTTGTGGGAAGTGATTTGGGGAAAGTGAGGTAAAGGTAGGGTGGGGTTGGGGTATAAAGGGGTTGGGTGAATTAATTAAAATGCATCCACAAACCCATGGTGTATAAAACACCCCAACATGATATTTTCAAAAGCATTAATACAAAATGCACCAAAATATCAATTAACTCATGCTTTCCAAATAATTGCTAACCATGGCAAATAAATCATGCTAAAAGCAATTTTCCCCAACATGCCCAACATGCACCCTGAAATGCACTCCCGGGTCATCCTTTCCATGTGACCATGCATTTCCACACATTAAATAAATCCAGCACAAAATCAATTAATTATCACCATGATTAACCATATAAATACAATTAATGCCCAAATTGCAATTAATAATTTCGGGGATATCACAATACTCCCCTACTTATAAGATTTCGTCCTCGAAATCACACGCACTTACCCCAAAGTGAAACTAAACATAATCACATACCAGAGAATAGTTTCGGGTAGTGCTGCACCATATGCCGCTCCGTCTCCCACGTAGCCTCCTCGACACCCCTGCGATCCCACTGAACCTTGATCATAGGTATCACTTTGTTCCGAAGTCTACGGTCTGCTCGATCCAGAATTCTAACAGGCCGTTCTACATAAGACACATCGGACTCTAACAGACTTCGGAAGGCTGTAAAACATGCGACGGATCCGGCTCATACTTCCGCAGCATAGACACATGAAACACATCATGTATACCAGATAAAGAAGGCGGCAGAGCTAGTCGGTAAGCTAAGGTTCCAATGCGCTGCAAAATCTCGTACGGTCCAACATACCTCGGAGACAGTTTCCCGCGCATCCCAAATCGTACAACGCCTCTGAAAGGCGAGATCTTCAAAAAGACCTTATCTCCCAACTGAAATTCCAACGGTCTCCGCCGTTTATTCGCATAAGCTGCCTGTCTGTCCTGGGCTGCTTTCATTTTCTGCCTTATCATCTTTATCTTCTCTTCCATCTCCCGAATCAACTCCGGTCCTCCGACCGATTTGCGGTCCAAATCATCCCAACACATGGGTGATCTACACCATCTGCCATAAAGAGCTTCAAAAGGAGCCATCTGAATACTCGCCTGGTAGCTGTTATTATAAGATAACTCTACCAAAGGCACTGAATCTTGCCAAGAAACATCGAACTCCAAAACACAAGCTCTCAACATGTCCTCGAGCGTCTGAATAGTACGCTCGGTGTGGCCATCCATCTGAGGATGATAGGCAGTGCTCAATCTAACTTCAGTTCCCAAGGCTGACTGAAGACCTTCCCAAAAATGAGATGTGAATCGCGGATCTCGATCCGACACTATGGAAATGGGGATCCCATGCAATCTCACCACATCTCGAATATACAACTGCGCCATCCTCAAAAAGGTGAAAGTCATGCTATAGGGGATGAAATGAGCTACCTTAGTCAATCGATCCACAATCACCCAAATAGCATCAAAGCCTGAAGTGCTCCTCGGCAGGTGAGTCACGAAGTCCATGGAAATGTGTTCCCACTTCCACTTCGGTATCTCCAAGCTTTTCAACTCGCCGCCAGGTCTTTGCCTCTCTGCCTTAACCTGCTGGCAGATCAAGCACCTCTTTACAAAAGCGACGACATCACTCTTCATCCTTTTCCACCAAAACTGACCACGTAGATCTTTATACATCTTCTTCCCACCTGGGTGGATGCTAAGTCTGTTACTATGAGCTCGCTCCAAGATCCCTCTACGCAACTCCGGCGTACTCGGAACCACCCAACGGTTACCCAACCTCAAAGATCCGTCATCGGCCACTCTGAATTTCGTTGGCTGACCAAGATGTACTAAAGATAACCACCTCTGAACCTCATCATCTGACCTCTGAGCTCTCCTGATGTTCTCGTAGATATCTGGCTCAGCTAACAAAGTCGATACATACACAGGTGATGCATCAATGTCAAAATCATAGCCCAGATGGCAATAGGAGGTCATCATGGCGGACAAATGGATGATGTCCTCAGCAGAACTCCTCACTTTCCGGCTCAAAGCATCTGCTGTCAAATTAGCTTTTCCGGGATGGTACTCAATCTCACAATCATAGTCCTTGAGTAAGTCCATCCACCTCCTCTGCCTCATGTTCAGCTCCGCCTGTGTGAATAAAAACTTGAGGCTCTTGTGATCCGTGTAAATGGTAAATGAAGTACCGTACAAGTAATGTCTCCAAATCTTCAGGGCGAAGATGATAGCCGCCAATTCCAAGTCATGGACTGGGTATCTGGTCTCGTGCGGCTTCAACTGCCTCGATGCATAAGCTACCACATGCCTATCTTGCATCAGTACACACCCAAGGCCCTGAAGTGATGCATCGGTATACAAAACAAATCTGGAGTTCTCCGTAGGGATCACTAACACTGGTGCCGTCGTCAAACGGTGCTTCAACTCCTGGAAGCTCTCCTCACAAGCTTCTGACCAAAAGAAAGGTACTCCTTTCTGGGTCAACTGTGTCAACGGCTTGGCAATCTTCGAAAAGCCCTCGACGAAGCGTCGATAATAACCGGCCAAACCAAGGAAGCTCCGAATCTCAAGCACAGAAGTGGGGGCAGCCCACTCCATCACGGCTTCGATCTTCCTGGGATCCACTGATATCCCACTGCTAGAAATGACATGCCCCAGAAATACTACACTGCTCAACCAGAACTCACACTTACTGAGCTTGGCATACAACTGGTGATCTCGAAGAATCTGGAGCACTATCCTCAAGTGTTTCGCGTGCTCTTCCTCACTCCGGGAATAGATGAGAATGTCGTCGATGAACACGATGACGAACTGGTCAAGATACGGCTGAAACACTCTGTTCATCAAGCTCATAAAGACCGCTGGAGCATTCGTCACACCGAACGGCATCACTAGGAACTCATAATGTCCATATCGAGTCCGAAACGCTGTCTTCTGTACATCTTCCTCTCTGACTCGAATCTGATGGTACCCGGACCTCAAATCAATCTTGCTATACAGTCTGGTACCTTGCAACTGGTCAAACAGATCATCAATCCTTGGGAGAGTATACTTGTTCTTTACTGTGGCTTTATTCAGTTGCCGGTAATCGATGCACAACCGCATCGAACCGTCCTTCTTCTTCACAAAGAGAACCGGTGCGCCCCATGGCGACGCTCGGGCGTATATATCCCTTGTCAAGGAGATCCTGCAACTGTTCCTTCAATTCCCTCAACTTCCGCCGGTGCCATCCTGTAAGGTGCACGAGAGATAGCGGATGTCCCCGGTAACAACTCGATCCCAAACTCAACTTCCCTAGCCGGTGGGAATCCTGGGATCTCTTATGGGAACACATCAGCAAACTCTGCTACCACTGGTACATCCTCAACTCTCAATTCCTTATTCTTCCCAGACGTGTCCACGACATAGATGAGATAGCCCGTGTGGCCACGTTCCAACAGCTGAGTCATCTTGATCGCTGAAATCAACGGAATCTTCGCACGAAAACCGTTGCCATAGAAAGTCCACTGACTACCCAAATCAGGTCTGAACTTCACTGTCTTCTGCCGGCAATCTACCACTGCCTGATATCTGTTCAGAACATCAATGCCCAGGATGCAGTCGAAGTCCGACATACCCAACACAATCAAGTATGCCTTCAACTCGTTGCCCTCAAAATAAATGAGGCAATCTGCCATAAACTGATCGGCAATGACATTTCTTCCAGTGGGTGTCAAGACAAGGAGAGGTGTGGGTAAAGAAGACGTGCGCATATGGTGTCTCTCCACAAAGCAAACAGATACAAAAGAGTGGGAGGCACCTGTATCTATCAAAATAAAAGCAGGGTACGTAAATAAATGACACGTACCGGCGATCACCTCCTCTGGGGCTGCCTGGGCCTGCTCTCTAGTCAGCGCATACACCTGTCCCTGGGGCGGTCCCACTGTCTGACCTCCCGATGGTCGAGGCCCAAACTGCTGCCTCTGGTGTACAGTCCTGTCATCAAACCTCGGCCTGTTGCCCTGAAACTCTGACTGTCCTCCCCGGGTGGGGCAATACCGAGAGATGTGGCCCATCTTGCCACAGCTATAACAGGCAGGGCACTTACTTGAAGAATGTGGTCCTCCACAATTGTCGCACCTTGGCTCCCCCGATCTATTCCCTTGTGAAGACCCTCGATTGGCCGACCAATTCTTCTTGTTCTCCTGTTTCTGACCAAAGAACTTCTTTCCACCAAACCGTGAAGATGAAGAGGCACCACGAGGTTTAAATGGCTCTCCCCGGGGCCTCAAGCTGTCATTAGTTTGCCTCTGTTGTGGTACTTGTGGTGGCACAGCACTAGGATAAGCTCCCACTCCAAGCTCGGCAAGCTCCGCTCTTGTGAGAGCATCATCAAAAGAAGTTGGGTTATTGGTGATAACCCGGTCATAGAGCTCCGGTCGCAACCCCTTCATAAAATTCCTCATCTTTGCGTGCCCATTGGTGGCAATGTGGGGAACATACCTCAGCAACGAAGAGTACCGCATGGCATAGTCTGACACTGTCATGTTCCCCTGTTTCAAACTTGTAAACTCGTCCTCCTTCGTCTGTCTCGCCGCTGCGGAGAAGTACCGGTTCAGAAACCGGGTCCTGAAGAGTGTCCAATCAATCACAGTACCCAGTGCTCTCAGTTCCATTACAGTGCTCCTCCACCACATTAGAGGTTTCTTTGCTAACTGGAACTCAGCCAGCCTCAGCCACGCTGTAACAGCACAAGGAGCCGATACAAATATCTGCTCAAGTCTCTCCAGCCACTCCTCAGCTTCCTCTCCTGATTCTGTTCCCTCAAACCGGGGCGGGTGGTAAGACAGAAACTGAGTCAAGCTAATCTCACCGGGTAGCAATAACTGAGCCACTGGCTCCATGCCTACTGCTGGTGGAGGTAGAGGGTTCACTTGTCCAACGCTAGCGTTCACGCTCCCAACATCGCCAACCTCTTCGTTAAGGTTCCCCGCATTCATAGCAGCCATGCTGTAACACAAAGGTTAACAACAATTCCAAAACAAATGTACATGTTATGCCGTTAGATAACAGGAATGATAATAAGAATGTTAGTATAACAGAATATACATCAATATGCACCACATGCATAAACATGCCTCAAATGTAAGCACCTAGCCAATCATGCTAAGGCTACCCTTCACTCGTTCCCGGGTTCTCTAACCACTGCTCTGATACCACTAATGTAAGGACCCTAATCCTTAAGTGCGGATCAAAGGAGGATTCTGCTCAAACACGCAACAAGGGTATGATTCTGTAAGGACCCTAATCCTTAAGTGCGGATCAAAGGCATAATTAGAGCTAATATAAATGATCAGAGTAAATTAATCGTGTTGAGGCTATGAGCCTAAAAGTTACATGCCAAAAATGAGGACTATCAATGGATTAATTACATTCCCCATCAAAAGAATGTTATCAATTATAGTTTTACACTACTCCTAGAGTAGACACTATACAAAATAATCCTGTCCTTCATCTACCAAAAGTGCTCTTCAAGCTCACGGTCTCAACCCGTCTTAGCCCCCTTCATATCATGCCAAAAGTACCTACAAGGACAACCCCCAAACATGAGCAATGATATCATTCATATACAACACAATATGAATATAAAGCGTAAATGCATAATCATAATAAAACACTTCCTGTTTTTCCCATGCATTTCAAAACGCTTCCAGTTTGGTTGTCCCTGTACCATAACTCATGAGTATAATCAATAGATTATTTTTAATGGTCTAGACATGTCATGACACAATACCATCTCATCAAAACCAAATACCAGTCACCAATCCCTAGTCTGTCCATCACAATGTATTTTAATGCCCCTCGCTTATTTACATATAGGCGGCATAGAATAACCTCGCTTCAATGGACATGCGGTACTCCCACCCCTCGCCTCACATTGAGCGGCAAATATCCTTTCCTCGCCCTATATGATAACCACGCTCAAATGTGACATGCGGCGCTCCCACCCCTCGCTTCACATTTAGCGGAACCAAAACAAATAGCGGCAAGCATTAAAATCATCAAGGGATGACCACGACTCATGGGATGTGCACCAATAATCATATGCATCTACAACCATCATGCATAATTCAACATGTATTTGCATCCACAATGCATAATCACATATATACTCGCATCCACAATGCATAAACAATGAGTATATTAGATACATGTACCGTTGGGTGCCCGTACGTCCTCTACGTACCTTTTCAAAAGTGGAATTGATATGGCTTCAGTTCCTTGGTTGCGTTGCTACCTGGGATGGTTCTACACAATCACACAACCCCATATTAGAAGCCAAATAATAGTCAAATACCAAAAATTCGACAAAAGAAAGCATTTCTCAAAATTCCACAGTTGGCGATCGATCGCTTGGCTGAGGCGATCGATCGCCTCGATTTTTCCTTCGCGGCGATCGATCGCCTAAACCTTGGATTGGCTACTGCCTCTCGGCGATCGGTCGCCTCATATCAGGCGATCGATCGCCTGTCCCGCAAATTTGGTACTGCCCTTCGGCGATCGATCGCCCCATTTCAGGCGGTCGATCGCCTCGCACAGACTCACGATTTTTCACCATTTTTGCATACCAAAACCTTCCAATCCATACCAATACTTAAACCAACAAACCAACAACATAAATAACAACATAAACCTTCAAAATACACCTCAAAACAAGCATAAATCCAACCCTCAACCAAAACCACAACAACCCAACATAAACCCATTTTAAACCATTTCCAAAATCAAATAAAACACTACAAAATCAACAATGAGGCATCCATACCTCTTGGGAACTTCAAATCTCCCAATAAACTCCACAAAAAATGATTTTTGTAAGGGTTTCTCTCCACCTTTTTGCTCCAACTCGAAAATAGGGGGAAAGGGTTTGGGGGAAGAGATTTGGGGAAAGTGAGGTAAAGGTAGGGTGAGGTTGGGGTATAAAGGGGTTGGGTGAATTAATTAAAATGCATCCACAAACCCATGGTGTATAAAACACCCCAACATGATATTTTCAAAAGCATTAATACAAAATGCACCAAAATACCAATTAACTCATGCTTTCCAAATAATTGCTAACCATGGCAAATAAATCATGCTAAAAGCAATTTTCCCCAACATGCCCAACATGCACCCTGAAATGCACTCCCGGGTCATCCTTTCCATGTGACCATGCATTTCCACACATTAAATAAATCCAGCACAAAATCAATTAATTATCACCATGATTATCCATATAAATACAATTAATGCCCAAATTGCAATTAATAATTTCGGGGATATCACAGATTCTCTTTACACCCCGATATGATTTACTCCGTATAGGTCCATGGTTAGGGAATCCAAATTTTTATTTCCGCTGCGCATTGCATGTTGGATCCCTTACAGTGGTATCAGAGTCGTGTACGAAGCTCATATCGGGGCTATGTAATTAATTGTTTAATCATGTTTTAAGTCATTTGTGCATGCTAATTAAAACTGTAAGATCAACATATATGATATGTTATAATCAAGTTTGCGAAAATTATCGTAAAAATTATATATGATATAATTAACGAATTATATGTATAAGATACATGCGTGCGCGCGACTGAACGCCTGAGGCGGGCGACCGCATAGCCGCAAGGCGCGCGACCCAGCTCACCATGACGCGCGACCAAGCCACCATGACGCGCGACCGAGCCTCTTTTGAAGGGCGACTGGTTTGGTGTCATGAAGGGCGACCGCATAGCGCAAGGGCGCGCGACCAACCCAACTTTCATCTTCAAGGCGCGCGACCGGTCCTCTTGTGAAGGGCGACCGGTTATGGCTTGTGAAGGGCGACTGATGGCTTGTGCTGGGCGACTGGTTTTGGCTTGTGAAGGGCAACCGGTTTGGCTTAAAGGGCGACTGACATGCATGGGTTGGAAACCTGTTGGGATATGCCCTAAGACAAGTCATTAGATGATTGTTTATGACATACAATGTAATATGATTTTATTTATGGCAAATCATTAGTATATATTATTCAAATATCTGTGCAATATGAATTGATATATAAGTTAATGTCCATAGAATAATATTGTATTATTCTTAAAGATGTCCCTAGTCAAGTATTATCATGAATCGGGATAATGATAATACGTTGAGACTAGTATGTCTTGATTGATGAATTGTTCATAGATATGAGATATCAAATCAACACATGGGTACATGTTAGAGAACGATGTACTGGACAGACCCACCATGAGAATGCTACATGGATAGTTATATGATTGTCATAAGCAATTCTCATAGTGATAATAATGTATGTAATCCTTACGACTTGTGATCATCAGAGATCCCAACATAAGGAGTTATGTATCTTGATATTGTCAAACGTTACCTGTAACAGGGTAAACTATAAAGGCGACTATTGGATACACTACGAATTATGTAGAGGGATGTTGACTGATCGAGATAGGATTTGTCCCTCCTATATAACAGGAGAAGTGTTTGGCCCTTGATCAAGTGAGAACTAAAATGCATGACAATGCTCGAATGAGTTGATATGTGATATCGAGCTTATTCGTTTTTTCTAGTTCTACTTGGGGATCAAGAAATAAAGATTGAATATACGAGTATGACTATTCCATGACTCGTGTTCAATCTAAACACAAAGGACAAAAGGATTAAGTTACATGGTAAATATTATCACGGTTCCTAGGTTATGTCGAGTCATTGACATTCTTGTAATTTGGGTAGCCTTGATGTGTTGCTAGATACCGCTCATTGCTTGTGACGTAAAATGAGATTTTATATCACTGCCAACATTACAATATCCTATCGGGTAGCACAAAAGATTAAATCGATAAGGGAAATTAAATTCATGGGATGAATTAACTAATTAAGAGGAGTCTTAATTAAATGATTATAAGGATTTAATTAAATCATGGGTTTGGGCCCATAAGACTTTAAGAAAGTCTTGAACCTTAATTAAAGTCTTATAATATAAATACAAGGTTTTATTAATTGTTAATCATACAATTCGTAACACAAAAACCTAGCCACCATAGGAAGCTCTCAACCACCAAGCTCTCGGCCACCTCTCTTGGCCGCCGCCTTGGTCTTTGATTTTTCCGGCCATCTTCTTCGATTTAGAATCGTGTGTGGCTCTTGTTACGGTTTAAGAAAAAATCTAGCACTTTGTTCTTGAACTATCCCTTCCCGATTTGATCGTGTGGATACCATTGAGGCAAAACTTGATAAGTTTTGCTAGTGACTCGAAGGAGGCGTTGGACGTGGTGCTGCTTCGTGGAATCTGCTCAAACACGCTACAAGGATGAGACTTTGTTCCTTTATCCGATATGAACCCCTGTGTATAGATCCGGTGTCTTGTAATCCATAAAATTTTATATTCCGCTGCGTACCATGCTTGATGGATTACTTACAGTGGTATCAGAGCCGTGTACAAGGCTCATATCGGATTTATGTGGTTAAATTGTTTTAATCATATTAGAATTAATATTGCATGCTTTTTAAAACTGTATGAACATATATGATATGTTAATATTAAGTTTGTGAAATTATCATGAAATTATATTTGATATAATTGATGTTTGATGTATACGATACACGAAGCGAATAATCGAATCAATTGTATGATGTTTCGGCCACCACCTATACACTTGACCCACGGTTTAGCCACGTGAGGGCTAGGGTTTTCGAACCCTTGGATCGAGATGGCCTAGTCGTTGTGGCTCATGTTCGTGCATGGAGGTTTCGAGACGTGGATGAGTTTTGAACTCTTTGGCTCGATAATGGTTCACGCATGCATGGATAAGTGGCTTCACCACGTGAGAGCTAGGGTTTTCGAACCCTTGGCTCGAGATGGTTGAGCCACCACCGTGCATGGCCTGACCATGATTCGTGGCTCATGAATTCCGGCGTTTTGAACAAGTTGTCTCGATGGAAACACAAGGAAGGAGCAAGGCGGCTAGGGTTAGACCCTAGCGCCGCCGCCGCTCGCTCATAGGTTTGGACCGAGCCGTGGGCTAGGGTTTCGAACCCTAGGCCCATGATTGGTCCAGCCATGGTCGCTAATGGTTCGAACCATGATGGTTCGTAATTTAATCGCTTAAGTTCGTGGCATGTGATGTCCCGAACGTACGATAATTTTTCAAAATTTATTTTACAGCTTTAATTAGAATTAAATTTTAACTTGTTTAGAATATAATTAATTAAATGTTAAATCATGTTTTATGTGTTGTATGAGCATGGTGCATGGTTATAGCCCTTTTGACCTATTAGATAGGATTTGTGGATGTTTGTAATTTATAATACGGCATGCGAGTCGTGCGTTCTCTATTTTTTCTCTAAATGTTATCCCTCCCCTACATTCCCCTCGAATGTGAATCGAGGAATTCTATATCTTGTAAATGTTATATAGTATAGTTTATTTGTTGATGGTGATCAATGAAGATGGAGCATCGTGCTGGGATGATGAGGTCATTCACAAATTGGAGCCAAAGGAAGGTGCTTGTGAAGTTACCTTAGGTTGACTCTTAGGATTTTCTCATTGGCTTGAGAAAATCGCTAGTAGGGGCTATAACCATGTCACGTTTTATTATGTATGTTGATGCATGATTTATCTTATGTTTTAGATTGATAATTGTATTACACATATATGTAGTTATGTATACACCTATATGTAGTGGACATATTTTAAATTATCAAACTAATCATGAGATCAATAAATCCCTCTAAAATATTAAATTTTAGATGCCTTCCAAAATTAAAAGTACTCGTCAAAACTTCGATTGTACATGTGTGGGTTTGCCAAAGCAAAGCACCGTGGCAATCTTAGTAAGGCGCGAAAGGATAAAAGATTTATCCGTTATACTTTAAATTGGGTACGACTTAACTATGTTATCTCAATAGGATTGGGAACCTAGAGGCATGGGTTGGATAATAATTCATTTGATGAATTGAACAAAGCGTTGTTCGTCCAACTATCCAAGAATTACATGTAATGGAATTGACAAAGTGTTGTCTACCTAAATAACCGAGTCTTGGGCGATTAGCCAAAGCTAACTCAAGATTAGGCGAAATATGGATCTTGGCCCACTAAAGGTTTCGAGGTTGATAATTTTTAACAAAATAGTGGGAGTGTCATTTAATATAAAACCATATTAAATGATTAAAATCATAAACTTATTTTGCATATTTATATTGTAGATATCCATGGCAACTAACAACGTCACAAGCACATTATCACTGCGATCAGTCCTTGAGAAGGACAGATTAAATGGGACAAATTTCCTAGACTGGCATAGGAACTTGAGGATAGTCCTCAAACAAGAAAAGAAGCAATATGTCCTAGAGGAACCCTTACCTGCTGAGGAACCTCCCCTAACGGCTACTAAAGACGATAAAGATGCTTACAAGAAGCATCAAAGTGACGCACTTGATGTTGGGTGCCTTATGCTGCCACCATGAACTCTGCGCTTCAGAAGCAACATGAGGAAATGGAGGCGTTCGATATGATCGAGCACCTTAAGCAACTGTACCAACAACAAGCAAGACAAGAGAGGTATGACGTCTCTAAGGCGTTATTCCAGTGTAGAATGGTAGAAGAAAGTCAGGTTGGAACTCATGTACTCAAGATGATTGGGTATATTGAGAATCTGGAGAAGCTGTGTTTTCCTTTGGACCAAGAGTTGGCCACTGACGTGATCTTGCAATCGTTGCCTGAAAGCTTCAGTCAATTTGTCTTAAATTACAATATGATTGAAATTGAAAAGACTCTACCACAGTTACTTAGCATGCTTAGAACTTTTGAAGCAAATAGCAAGAAGTCTAATCCTACAAATGTTCTTATTGTGAATAAGAGCAAAGGAAAGACTAAAGCTAAGAGCTTCAAGAAGAACAAGAAGGTCTTTGTTAAATCTAAGCCAAAGTCTTCTGCACTGAAACCAAAGGGAGGGATAGCAAAGGAAGGGAACTGCTTCCATTGCGGTGAGACCGGCCATTGGAAAAGAAACTGCAAAGTATATCTGGAGGATCTAAAGAAAGGAAGTGTGACTTCCACTTCAGGTATTTTTGTTATAGAAGTCAATTTATCTACTTCTTTATCATGGGTATTAGATACTGGATGTGGATCTCACATTTGTGTAAATCTGCAGGACCTCAAAAAGAGTAGATTGTTGGCAAAAGGCGAAGTTGATCTCCGAGTTGGAAATGGAGCAAGAGTTGCTGCATTAGCTATAGGATATTATTATTTATCTTTGCCTTTCTGGTTTATTGTTGATTTTAAAAGACTGTTATTTTGTGCCCTCTATTACGAAAAACATTATTTCTTATTTCTTGTTTGGACAAGTATGGATTTTCATTTATGATAAAGGACAACTGTTGTTCTATTTATTTAAATGATATGTTTTATGCTAGTGCACAAATGGTGAATGGTCTTTATTTATTAAATCTTGATATGCCTGTCTATAACATAAATACTAAAAGGATTAAAAATAATGAGTGTAATCCGACTTATCTCTGGCATTGTCGCTTGGGCCACATAAACGAGAACCGCATATCTAAACTTCATAAGGATGGAGTATTAGATTCATTTGATTTTGAATCATATGAAACATGCGAACATTGTTTAATGGGCAAGATGACTAAAGCCCCTTTCAAAGGACATGTTGAAAGGGCAAATGTTTTATTGGGACTAATACATAGTGATGTATGTGGACCAATAAGTACACAAGCTACAGGTGGTTTTCAGTACTTTGTTACATTTACTGATGATCTCAGTAGATATGGGTATGTGTACCTAATGAAGCACAAGCATGAAACCTTTGAAAAGTTCAAAGATTTCAAGAATGAAGTACAAAACCAACTTGGCAAAAGTATCAAAATCCTTTAAATCAGATCGAGGAGGTGAATACTTAAGTCAAGAATTTCATGACTATCTAAAGGAGTGTGGGATAGTCCCACAACTCACTCCTCCGTATACTCCACAATGGAATGGTGTATCCGAGAGGAGAAATCGTACTTTGTTGGACATGGTTCGATCAATGATGAGTCATGCAGATCTTCCGATATCGTTCTGGGGACACGCTCTAGAAACATCGATTTTCTTACTGAACTGTGTTCCATCTAAATTAGTGGAAAAGACACCATATGAGATATGGACTGTGAAGCGTCCTAGTATGTCTTTAATGAAGATTTGGGGTTGTGAGGATTTCGTTAGACGTCACGCCACTAAAAAACTTGGACCCAAATCTGATAAGTGTTTATTTGTGGGGTATCCTAATGAAACGAAAGGATACTATTTCTATTATTCCACCGAGAACAAAGTAGTTGTTGCTCGGACTGGTGTATTTCTTGAAAGGGAATTTATTTCTAGAAAAACCAGTGGGAGAAAAATAGAACTTAGTGAAGTTCAGCCACAAGAAAACACTGAACCTGAGATGAGATGGAAACAGAGCAGGCACCGCAAGCTGTTGTGGAAGAAGTGCCTGCTCAAGAGACACAAGCCCAGCGTAGGTCTGTAAGAGAACACCGGGAGCCACAAAGATATGGATTTCTTGTGACTGAACAAGGTGACTTACTACTTATTGATGAGGATGAGCCGTCATCTTATCAACAAGCTATAATGGACACTGATTCTGAGAAATGGCAAGAGGCCATAAAATCTGAGATGGAATCCATGTATGCAAACAAAGTATGGACTTTGGTTGACCCACCTGAAGGGGTACGACCCATAGGGTGCAAATGGATTTTCAAGAAAAAGACCGACATGGATGGTAATGTACAAACCTATAAATGTCGACTGGTTGCAAAAGGTTTCA
Source organism: Haberlea rhodopensis (assembly GCA_907163345.1). Classification (NCBI taxonomy): domain Eukaryota; kingdom Viridiplantae; phylum Streptophyta; class Magnoliopsida; order Lamiales; family Gesneriaceae; genus Haberlea; species Haberlea rhodopensis. Next base: position 2,181,201 of record CAJQUN010000073.1, on the reverse strand, counting down.
TACAAATTCATGGTATTGACTATGATGAAACTTTTTCACCAGTTGCCATGGTTAAATCCATTAGGATCTTACTTGCAATAGCTGCATTTCATGATTATGAAATCTGGCAGTTGGATGTCAAAACAGCTTTCCTTAATGGAAATTTGCTTGAGGATGTGTACATGACACAGCCCGAGGGTTTTGTCGATCCAAAGGATGCTGGAAAGATATGCAAGCTACAACGATCCATTTATGGATTGAAGCAAGCTTCTCGGAGTTGGAATCTTCGTTTTGATGATGCAGTCAAAGAGTTTGTTTCATCAAAAACATAGATGAACCTTGTGTCTACAAGAAGGTCAGTTGGAGCATAATTATCTTCCTAATATTGTATGTAGATGACATACTTCTAATTGGGAATGATATCCCTGCCTTACAATCTGTAAAGATTTGGCTAGGGAATTGCTTTTCTATGAAAGACTTGGGTAAAGCCACCTATGTATTAGGAATCAAGATCTATAGAGATAGATCGAGAAGGCTTCTTGGCCTAAGTCAAAGTACATACATAGACAAAGTGCTAAAACGGTTTAGCATGCAAGAATCAAAGAAAGGATTTGTGCCTATGACACATGGTATATATCTCTCGAAGGAACAGTGTCCTTCAACACCAGATGAGAGACAACACATGAGTAAGATTCCATATGCGTCACCTATTGGATCTATCATGTATGTCATGATATGTACTCGTCCCGATGTATCGTATGCTTTGAGCATGACGAGCAGATATCAAGTTGATCCAGGTGAAGGTCACTGGATTGCAGTCAAGAACATCCTGAAGTACTTGAGAAGGACTAAGGATACATTCTTGATTTATGGAGGTGAGGAAGAGCTCAATGTAATAGGTTACACTGATGCAAGTTTCCAAACCGACAAAGATGATTTTCGATCGCAACCTGGATATGTGTATTGCCTAAATGGAGGTGCTGTGAGCTGGAAGAGTTCAAAGCAAGAGACAGTAGCCGATTCTACAACGGAAGCTGAGTATATTGCTTCCTCGGATGCAGCAAAGGAAGCTGTTTGGATCAGGAAGTTCATTTCTGAACTTGGAGTGGTGCCTAGCATTAAAGATCCGATAGAACTCTATTGTGACAACAATGGAGCGATCGCATTGGCTAAGGAACCAAGATCTCAACAATGAATGTTAAAGCTATAGGTTTACACTACTCCTAGAGTAGAGACTATCAGAATCCTGCATCCTATATTCATCTTGCTCCTTTTAGCTCACCTCCTCAACCCGACCCTAGGCCATCGGTCCAAAAGTGTACCTATAGGGACAACACATCGTGAGCATAAACATATTTCCTTAACATGATATTAAAAGACATACAGCAATGCATAACATCTTAGTTAAGTAAAAGTTATTGGTCGTTCTTCAACTTCTTTTGCTATCCCTGATTCTTATTCATGTATAAGGGCATCTTACCCCATTGTATGGCATCTTACCATAACATAACCGTCGTGTGGCATCTTACCACAGGGACATCTTACCCAATCATATGGCGTCTTGCCATATCATAACATTGTGTGGTATCTTACCACGTGGGCATCTTACCCACTCACATACATTGGGTGGCATCTTACCACATGGGCGTCTTACCCAATCATATACATCGTATGACCTTATCATAAACTTACTTATCATAAACATCATCATCATAAACGTCATCATAAACATCATCATCGTAAACATCATCATAATCATCATCATAAACATCGTCATCATAAACATCATCATAAACATCATCATCGTAAACATCATCATAAACATCATCATAAACATCATCATCATAAACATCATCATAAACATCATCATCATAACCATCATCATAAACATCATCATCATAAACATCATCATAAACATCATCATCATAACCATCATCATAAACATCATCATCATAAGCATCATCATTAAATGTAGGAGTATGGTTTACCGTCCGATGCTCGTACGTTTCTTACGTACCTTAATTCCAAAAGAAGGAGAAATTGTAGAACTTTATCTCCTTGAGGTTGTGGGTACCTGGGACGGTTCTACATAACCATACAAATTGATATTAGAAGCTAAACAATAGCCCAATACCAAAAAATTTAACAAAAATCATCATTTTCCTACTTTTGAACAGTGGCGATCGATCGCTCAAAACATGGCGATCGATCGCCTGATTTTTTTTCTTAGCGGCGATCGATCGCTTAAAATGAGGCGATCGATCGCCTGATGCACATTTCGCTACTGGACGTTGGCGATCGATCGCGCCATTTGAGGCGATCGATCGCCTATCCTCATTTTTGCGTACTGCCTCTCGGCGATCGATCTCTGCATTTGTAGCGATCGATCGCCACAACCAGTGGTCGCGATTTCACCATTTTTATGTGCATTTTCCAAGCTTATCCTCATACCTTTCAAAACCAAACTTCCCAACAATAACAATAACATCATAACCCACTAAAACCCACATAAAACACTTCAAAAATCATACCCCAAACATATATAACACATACCCCAAAACAACCCACATAATCACTTCAAAAATCACCACATTTCAAATCCAAACATCATCAAAACTTTAGGGAGAGTCCCATACCTCTTGAAGACTCTAAATCTGTAAGTAACCCCATGAGCATACAGCGCAGCGGAATAAAATTTTGGGATTACAAACCAGCGATCTATACATAGGGATTCATATCGGATTAGAGAATTACAAGTGTCTTACCCTTGTAGCGCGTTTGAAGCAGAATCCACGGAGCTGCACCACGTCCTACGCCTTCTCCGAGTCAATAGCAAAACTCGATTGGTTTTGCCTCAACGGTATCCACACGATCGAATCGAACGAAGGAATAGTTTAAGAACAAGTTGCTAGACAAGTTCTTAAACCAATACACGAAGCAAGCTCGATTCACAATCGAAAGAATTGACCAAAACCACCAAGAACACCTTCGACTTTTGATGGCCGAGAGTGATTCAATGGTGCGGCCGTTTCCACCTTGGCTTGTGTAGGAGTTTTGAGTTATATAATTTGTCTTGCAAGTCTTAATCTAATTAAACCTTGTTAACCAATTATATATGATTAATTAAAGGCTTTCTTAAAGCTTCATGGGCTTAAGGCCATGATTTAATTAATCAATATGATTATTAATTAAGACTCCTCTTAATTATTTAATTCATCCCATGAATTTAATTTCCCTTCTCGATTTAATCTTTTGTGCGACCCGATAGGATCTCGTAATGTTGGCAGTGACATAAAATCTCATTTTATGTCGCAAGCATCGAGCGGTATCTAGCAACACATCGATGCTACCCAAATTACGAGAATGTCAATGACTCGACATAACCTTTAGAACTTGTGATAATATTAATCATGTAACTTAATCCCTTTGTCCTTTGTGTTTAGATTGAACACGAGTCATGGAATAGTCATACTCGTATATTCAATCTTCATTTCTTGATCCCCAAGTAGAACTAGAATAAACGAATAAGCTCGATATCTCATATCGACTCATTCGAGCATGGCCATGCATTTTAGTTCTCACTTGATCAAGGGCCAAACACATCTCCTGTTATATAGGAGGGACAAATCCTATCTCGATCAGTCAACATCCCTCTACATAATTCGTAATGTATCCAATAGTCGCCTTTATAGATTACCCTGTTACGGGTAACGTTTGACGATATCAAGATACATAACTCCTTATGTTGGGATCTCTGATGATCACAAGTCGTAAGGATTGTATACATTATTATCACTATGAGAATTGCATATGACGATCATATAACTATCCATGTTGCATTCTCATGGTGGGTCTGTCCAGTACATCGTTCTCTAACATGTACCCATATGTTGATTTGATATCTCATATTAATGAACAATTCATCGATCAACATATACTAGTCTCTACGTATTATCATTATCCCTATTCATGATAATACTTGACTAGGGACATCTTTAAGAATAATACAATATTATTCTAAGGACATTAACATATATATTAATTCACAACGCACAGTTAAAAGAATAATATATAATAATGAATTGCCATTCATAAAACCATAAACATTGTATGTCTTAAACAATCATCTAATGACTTGTCTTAGGGCATATCCCAACAAATCTCCCACTTGCACTAAGATCACTCAGACATATACCTAATGCCTAGAGATCTAGTATGACGATCATGCTTCTGCTGTGACAGCGGCTTCGTCAATGGGTCAGATACATTATCATCTGTTGGTACTTTGCATATTTTAACATCTCCCCTTTCAACGATTTCTCGACTGAAATGGAAACGCCTAAGTATGTGCTTGGATCTTTGGTGAGATCTTGGTTCCTTAGCCAATGCGATCGCTCCATTGTTGTCACAATAGAGTTCTATCGGATCTTTAATGCTAGGCACCACTCCAAGTTCAGAAATGAACTTCCTCATCCAAACAGCTTCCTTTGTTGCATCCGAGGCAGCAATATACTCAGCTTCCGTTGTAGAATCGGCTACTGTTTCTTGCTTTGAACTCTTCCAGCTCACAGCACCTCCATTTAGGCAATACACATATCCAGATTGCGATCGAAAATCATCTTTGTCGGTTTGGAAGCTTGCATCAGTGTAACCCATTACATTGAGCTCTTCCTCACCTCCATAAATCAAGAATGTATCCTTAGTCCTTCTCAAGTACTTCAGGATATTCTTGACAGCAATCCAGTGACCTTCACCTGGATCAACTTGATATCTGCTCGTCATGCTCAAAGCATACGATACATCGGGACGAGTACATATCATGGCATACATGATAGATCCAATAGCTGACGCGTATGGAATCTTACTCATGCGTTGTCTCTCATCTGGTGTTGAAAGACACTGTTCCTTCGAGAGATAAATACCATGTGTCATAGGCACGAATCCTTTCTTGGATTCTTGCATGCTAAACCTTTTAAGCACTTTGTCTATGTATGTACTTTGACTTAGACCAAGAAGCCTTCTCGATCTATCTCTATAGATCTTGATTCCTAATACATAGGTGGCTTCTCCTAAGTCCTTCATCGAAAAGCAATTCCCTAGCCAAATATTTACAGATTGCAAGGCAGGGATATCATTTCCAATAAGAAGTATGTCATCTACATACAACACTAGGAAAATGATTACGCTCCCACTGACCTTCTTGTAGACACAAGGTTCATCTTCATTTTTGATAAAACCAAACTCTTTGATTGCATCATCAAAACGAAGATTCCAACTCCGAGAAGCTTGCTTCAATCCATAAATGGATCGTTGTAGCTTGCATATCTTTCCAGCATCCTTTGGATCGACAAAACCCTCGGGCTGTGTCATGTACACATCCTCGAGCAGATTTCCATTAAGGAAAGCTGTTTTGACATCCATCTGCCAGATTTCATAATCATGAAATGCAGCTATTGCAAGTAAGATCCTTATGGATTTAACCATGGCCACTGGTGAAAAGGTTTCATCATAGTCAATACCATGAATTTGTTTGAATCCTTTTGCAACCAGTCGACCTTTATAGGTTTGTACATTACCATCCATATCGATCTTTTTCTTGAAAATCCATTTGCACCCTATGGGTCGTACCCCTTCAGGTGGATCAACCAAAGTCCATACTTGGTTTGCATACATGGATTCCATCTCAGATTTCATGGCCTCTTGCCATTTCTCAGAATCATTACCCATTATAGCTTGTTGATAAGATGACGGCTCATCCTCATCAATAAGTAGTAAGTCACCTTGTTGAGTCACGAGCAATCCATATCTCTCTGGCTCCCGGTGTGCTCTTACAGACCTACGCTGGGCTTGTGTCTCTTGAGCAGGTGCTTCTTCCACAACAGCTTGTGGTGCCTGCTCTGTTTCCATCTCAATCTCAGGTTCAGTGTTTTCTTGTGGTTGAACTTCACTAAGTTCTATTTTTCTCCCACTGGTTTTTCTAGAAATAAATTCTCTTTCAAGAAATACACCAGTCCGAGCAACAACTACTTTGTTCTCGGTGGGATAATAGAAATAGTATCCTTTCGTTTCCTTAGGATACCCCACAAATAAACACTTATCAGATTTGGGTCCAAGTTTGTTAGTGGCATGACGTCTAACGAAAGCCTCACAACCCCAAATCTTCATAAAAGACATACTAGGACGCTTCCCAGTCCATATCTCATATGGTGTCTTTTCCACTGATTTAAATGGAACACGGTTCAGTAAGAAAATTGTTGTTTCTAGAGCGTGTCCCCAAAACGATATCGGAAGATCTGCATGACTCATCATTGATCTAACCATGTCTAACAAGGTTCGATTTCTCCTCTCGGATACACCATTCCATTGTGGAGTATACGGAGGAGTGAGTTGTGGGACTATCCCACACTCCTTTAGATAGTCATGAAACTCTTGGCTTAAGTATTCTCCTCCTCGATCTGATCGAAGGATTTTGATACTTTTGCCAAGTTGGTTTTGTACTTCATTCTTGAAATCTTTGAACTTTTCAAAGGTTTCATGTTTATGTTTCATTAGGTACACATACCCATATCTACTGAGGTCATCAGTAAATGTAACAAAGTATTGAAAACCACCTCTAGCTTGCGTACTTATTGGTCCACATACATCACTATGTATTAGTCCCAATAAAACATTTGCCCTTTCAACATGTCCCTTGAAAGGGGCTTTAGTCATCTTGCCCATTAAACAAGATTCCCATGTTTCATATGATTCAAAATCAAATGAATCTAATACTCCATCCTTATGAAGTTTAGATATGCGGTTCTCGTTTATGTGGCCCAAGCGACAGTGCCAGAGATAAGTCGGATTACAATCATTATTTTTAATCCTTTTAGTATTTATGTTATAGATAGGCATATCAAGATTTAATACATAAAGACCATTCACCATTTGTGCACTAGCATAAAACATATCATTTAAATAAATAGAACAACAATTGTCCTTTATTATAAATGAAAAACCATACTTGTCTAAACAAGAAATAGAAATAATGTTTTTAGTAATTGAAGGCACAAAATAACAGTCTTTTAAAATCAACGATAAACCAGAAGGTAAAGCTAAATGATAATCTCCTATAGCTAATGCAGCAACTCTTGCTCCATTTCCAACTCGGAGATCAACTTCACCTTTTGCCAATGTCCTACTCCTTTTGAGATCCTGCACATTTACACAAATGTGAGATCCACATCCAGTATCTAATACCCATGATGAAGAAGTAGATAAATTGACTTCTATAACAAAAATACCTGAAGCCGAAGTCACACTTCCTTTCTTTAGATCCTCCAGATATACTTTGCAGTTCCTTTTCCAATGGCCGGTCTCACCGCAATGGAAACAGTTCCCTTCTTTTGCTATCCCTCCCTTTGGCTTCAGTGCAGAAGACTTTGGCTTAGATTTAGCAAAGACTTTCTTTGCTTTCTTGTTGCCTTTAGCTTTGGCCCTTCCTTTGCCCTTATTCACAATAAGGACATTTGTGGCCTTAGTCTTCTTAGTATTTGCTTCATATGTTCTCAACATACCAAGCAACTGTGGTAAAGTCTTTTCCATGTCAGTCATGTTGTAATTTACTACAAATTGACTGAAGCTCTCAGGCAACGATTGCAAGATTACATCGGTGGCCAACTCTTGGTCCAATGGAAAACCTAGCTTATCCAGATTCTCAATGTACCCAATCATCTTGAGCACATGAGTTCCAACTAAGCTTCCCTCTACCATCCTGCACTGGAATAACGCTTTAGAGACGTCATACCTCTCTTGTCTAGCTTGCTGTTGGTACAACTGCTTTAAGTGTTCGATCATATCGAACGCCTCCATTTCCTCATGTTGCTTCTGAAGCTCAGAGTTCATGGTGGCAAGCATGAGGCACCCAACATCAAGTGCGTCACTCTGATGCTTCTTGTAAGCATCTTTTTCAGTTCTAGTAGCCGTTAGGGGAGGTTCCTCAGCGGGTAAGGGTTCCTCTAGGACATATTGTTTCTTTTCTTGTTTGAGGACTATCCTCAAGTTCCTATGCCAGTCTAGGAAATTCGTCCCATTTAATTTGTCCTTCTCAAGGACCGATCGCAGTGATAAAGTGCTAGTAACGTTGTTAGTTGCCATGGATATCTACAATATAAATATGCAAAATAAGTTTATGATTTAAATCATTTAACATTGTCTTATATTAAATGATACTCCCACTATTTTGTTTGAAAAATATCAACCCTCGAAATCTTTAGTGGGCCAAGATCCATATTTCACTTAATCTTGAGTTAGCTTTGGCTAATCGCCCAAGACTCGGTTATTTAGGTAGACAACACTTTGTCAATTATATCACATATAATTCTTGGATAGTTGGACGAACAACGCTTTGTTCAATTCATCAAATGAATTAAAATCCAACCCATGCCTCTAGGTTCCCAATCCTATTGAGATAACCTAGTTAAGTCGTACCCAATTAAAGTATGACGGATATCACTTTTATCCTTTCGCGCCTTACTAAGATTGCCACGGTGCTTTGCTTTGGCAAACCCACACATGTACAATCGAAGTTATTGACGAGTACTTTTATTTGGAAGGCATCTAAAACTTAATATTTTAGAGGGATTTATTGATCTCATGATTAATTTGATAATTTAAAATATGTCCACTACATATAGTTGTATACATATCTACATATATGTGAAATACTATTATCAAACTAAAACATAAGATAAATCATGCATCAACATACATAATTAAAACGTGACATGGTTATAGCCCCTACTAATGAGTTTCTCAAGCCAATGAGAAACTCCTATGAGTCAACCTAAGGTAACTTCATAAGCTCCTTCCTTTGGCTCCAATTTGTGAATGGCCTCCTCATCCCGGCACGATGCTCCATCTTCATTGATCACCATCAATAAAATAAACTATACTATTTACAAGATATAGAATTCCTCGATTCACATTCGAGGGGAACATAGGGGAGGGATTACATTTAGAATAAAATAGAGAAAGGCACGACTCGCAGGTCGTATTATAAATTACAATCATTCACAAATCCTATCTAATAGGTCAAAGGGCTATAACCACGCACCATGCTCAAACAACACATAAAGCATGCATTAACATTTAATTAATTAAATTCTAAACAATTTAAATTTAATTCTAATTAAAACTGTAAAATAATTTTTGAAAAATTATCGTACGCTCGGGACATCACATGCCACGAACTTAATTCGACTTAGCTACGAACCACCATGGTTCGAGCCAACATGGATCAATTATGGGCCTAGGGTTCGAAACCCTAGCCCATGGCCGAACCATTTAGCGGCGGCGGCCGAGCCCATGCACGGCTGCTAGGGTTCGAAACCCTAGCCGTCATGAGCTAGCCGTCACGTGCCAATGGGTTCAAAAACCCTAATTTTTTTTTTCGGCGGCTCGGCCCACGCTCGAGCCAGGGTCCGAACCCTAGCCCTTAAGCGGCGGCTACTCGGCCATGCACGAGCCAATGGGTTCGAAACCCTTAGCTTGTGCGGCGCCCGTGAGCCATGGGACTAGGGTTCGAAACCCTAGCCCTTTGGTGACGTCGGCCGTGACCATGGGACTAGGGTTCGAAACCCTAGCCCTTTGGTGGCTTCGGCCGTGAGCCATGGTGAGCTAACACCTCGATTTTACGCTTTCATGTATCGTATACAATTATTCGCCAATTATATCAAATACAATTATACGATGATTTTCATAAACTAAAATTAATTTCATATCAAATATGAATTTAAACAGTTTTAAATAGCATGCAATATTAATTCTAACATGATTAAACTATTTAACCACATAAATCCGATATGAGCCTTGTACACGGCTCTGATACCACTGTAAGTAACCCCATGAGCATACAGCGCAGCGGAATAAAATTTTGGGATTACAAACCAGCGATCTATACATAGGGATTCATATCGGATTAGAGAATTACAAGTGTCTTACCCTTGTAGCGCGTTTGAAGCAGAATCCACGGAGCTGCACCACGTCCTACGCCTTCTCCGAGTCAATAGCAAAACTCGATTGGTTTTGCCTCAACGGTATCCACACGATCGAATCGAACGAAGGAATAGTTTAAGAACAAGTTGCTAGACAAGTTCTTAAACCAATACACGAAGCAAGCTCGATTCACAATCGAAAGAATTGACCAAAACCACAAAGAACACCTTCGACTTTTGATGGCCGAGAGTGATTCAATGGTGCGGCCGTTTCCACCTTGGCTTGTGTAGGGGTTTTGAGTTATATAATTTGTCTTGCAAGTCTTAATCTAATTAAACCTTGTTAACCAATTATATATGATTAATTAAAGGCTTTCTTAAAGCTTCATGGGCTTAAGGCCATGATTTAATTAATCAATATGATTATTAATTAAGACTCCTCTTAATTATTTAATTCATCCCATGAATTTAATTTCCCTTCTCGATTTAATCTTTTGTACGACCCGATAGGATCTCGTAATGTTGGCAGTGACATAAAATCTCATTTTATGTCGCAAGCATCGAGCGGTATCTAGCAACACATCGATGCTACCCAAATTACGAGAATGTCAATGACTCGACATAACCTTTAGAACTTGTGATAATATTAATCATGTAACTTAATCCCTTTGTCCTTTGTGTTTAGATTGAACACGAGTCATGGAATAGTCATACTCGTATATTCAATCTTCATTTCTTGATCCCCAAGTAGAACTAGAATAAACGAATAAGCTCGATATCTCATATCGACTCATTCGAGCATGGCCATGCATTTTAGTTCTCACTTGATCAAGGGCCAAACACATCTCCTGTTATATAGGAGGGACAAATCCTATCTCGATCAGTCAACATCCCTCTACATAATTCGTAATGTATCCAATAGTCGCCTTTATAGATTACCCTGTTACGGGTAACGTTTGACGATATCAAGATACATAACTCCTTATGTTGGGATCTCTGATGATCACAAGTCGTAAGGATTGTATACATTATTATCACTATGAGAATTGCATATGACGATCATATAACTATCCATGTTGCATTCTCATGGTGGGTCTGTCCAGTACATCGTTCTCTAACATGTACCCATATGTTGATTTGATATCTCATATTAATGAACAATTCATCGATCAACATATACTAGTCTCTACGTATTATCATTATCCCTATTCATGATAATACTTGACTAGGGACATCTTTAAGAATAATACAATATTATTCTAAGGACATTAACATATATATTAATTCACAATGCACAGTTAAAAGAATAATATATAATAATGAATTGCCATTCATAAAACCATAAACATTGTATGTCTTAAACAATCATCTAATGACTTGTCTTAGGGCATATCCCAACAAAATCTTGATAAAAATCACACAAACTCAAGTTTTGTGGAGCTTCCTCCTTCCTCCTTTGAAGAATTTCGAAAATGTGGGATAGTTTAGGGTTGAGGATGATTTGGGGGGTTTTAAAAGAGTAAAGGTAAAGTGAAGTGAAGTATAGGAAAAGATGGGTAGTGGGGATTAAAAGGGGTTGTGCCAAGTTAATTTAAAACTTGTACCCCAAACTTAACATGATGTATAAAACACTTCAACATGGTATTTTGAAAGCATTTTACAAAAATGCTCTAAACTTCATCTAAAATCACATCTTCCTCATATTTAATAATCAACACAATTAAATCATGTTAACATCTTAATACCCAACACATAAATCAATTATCACAAGATTCATCATATAAACATAATTAATGCCTTAATTGCAATTAATTAATTTCGGGGCATCACATTACTCCCCTACTTACAAGATTTCGTCCTCGAAATCGCATGCACTTACCCAAAAAGAAACTAAACATAAATCATACCAGAAAATAGTTCCGAGTAATGCTGCATCATATGCCGTTCCGTCTCCCACGTAGCCTCTTCGACACCCCGACGATCCCACTGAACTTTGACCATCGGTATAACTTTACTTCGTAATCTGCGATCCTCACGATCCAGAATTCTGACCGGTCGTTCAACGTAGGATACATCTGAATCCAACTGCACTTCAGTAGGCTGTAAAACATGAGACGGGTCTGGCTCATACTTTCTCAACATAGAAACATGGAAGACATCATGAATTCCAAATAAAGATGGCGGTAGAGCCAAACGAAAAGCCAATGTACCAATACGCTGCAATACCTCATACGGTCCGACATATCTCGGAGATAACTTTCCCCGCATACCAAAACGGACCACACCCCTGAAGGGCGAGATTTTCAAGAAAACCTTGTCTCCTACTTGGAATTCTAGCGGCCGTCGCAGCTTATTGGCGTAGGCTACTTGCCTATCTTGGGCCGCTTTCATCTTTAAGCGTATCATCTTAATCTTTTCCTCCATGTCCTTAATCATATCCGGTCCTCCGACCGCTTTACTCGTCAAGTCCTCCCAATACAGCGGCAACCTACATCGTCGTCCGTAAAGAGCTTCAAAAGGGGCCATTTGAATGCTCGCCTGATAGCTGTTATTATAGGAGAACTCTACTAGTGGTATAGACTCTTGCCATGGAGTATCAAACTCCAAAACACATGCCCTCAGCATATCTTCGAGCGTCTGAATAGTACGCTCCGTTTGGCCGTCTGTCTGAGGGTGATAAGCTGTACTCAGTCTCACCTCGGTGCCCAAAGCTGTCTGGAGACCCTCCCAGAAATGAGAAGTAAACCTTGGGTCTCTGTCAGACACGATCGAGACTGGAACCCCATGCAACCTCACTACATCCCGTACATATAATTGGGCCATCTTTAAATATGTGAAAGTCATGTTGTAAGGGATGAAATGAGCTACCTTCGTCAGCCTATCCACGATCACCCAGATCGCATCAAATCCAGAGGCCGACCTTGGCAAGTGGGTCACGAAGTCCATAGATATGTGCTCCCACTTCCACTTAGGTACCTCCAAGCTCTTCAGCTCGCCACCAGGCCTCTGCCTTTCTGCCTTTACTTGCTGGCAGATCAAACATCTCTTGACAAAAGTGATCACATCACGCTTCATCCTTTCTCCACCAGAATTGACCACTCAGGTCCTTATACATCTTTCTTCCTCCGGGGTGGATACTGAACCGGCTACTATGAGCTCGTTCTAAGATTCCTTTACGCAATCCCGGCGCATTTGGGACTACCCATCGGTTGTCCAGTCTTAAAGAATCATCTTCAGCCACTCTAAACTTTGTTGGCTGACCTCGAAGTACTATCGATGACCATCTCTGAACTTCATCATCTAACTTATGGGCTTTCCTGATAGCCTCAAATACTTCTGGCTCGGCCAATAAGGTCGACACTTGCACCGGCGACGTGTCCACATCAAAATCATAGCCCAGATGGCAATAAGAAGTCATCATCGCTGATAAACACATAGTGTCTTCAACAGTACTCTTCACCTTCCGACTTAAGGCGTCTGCTATCAAATTTGCTTTACCCGGATGGTACTCAATCTCACAATCATAATCCTTGAGCAAATCCATCCATCTTCTTTGACGCATATTCAGTTCAGCCTGAGTGAATAGAAATTTCAGGCTCTTATGGTCCGTATAGATGGTGTAAGGACCCTAATCCTTAAGTGCGGAATCAAGGCATAATAGAGCTAAAATAAATGAATCAGAGTCTAAAAGAACATGTTGAGTCTATGAGCTTAAGCATTACATGCCAAAAATAAGGACTACCAAATGGATTAATTACATTCCAATCAAAAGAATGTGTGCAACTATAGTTTTATACTACTCCTAGAGTAGATACTATCCAAAATAATCCAGTCCTTTCATCCTCAATAGAATGCTCGTCAAGCTCACCACCTCAACCCGTTCAAGCCCTTCTATCATGCCAAAAAGGCACCTACAAGGACAACCCCCAAACATGAGCAATAATAATCATTCATATTCAACAATATATGAAGATAAAGCGTAAATGCATAATCATAATAAAACACTTCCTGTTTCCCCATGCATTTCAAACGCTTCCCATTTGGTTGCCCCTGTACCATAACTCATGAGTATAATCAATAGATTATTTTTAATGGTCTAAACATGTCATGAACATATACCATTTCATCAATACCAAATACTGATCACCAATCCCTAGTCTGTCCATCACAATGTATTTTAATGCCCCTCGCTTATTTACATATAGACGGCATAGGATAACCTCGCTTCAATGGACTGCGGGACTCCCACCCCTCGCCTCTCATTGAGCGGCAAATACCCTTTCCTCGTCCTATATGATAACCACGCTCAAATGTGACATGCGGCGCTCCCACCCCTCGCTTCACATTTAGCGGAACCAAACCAAATAGCGGCAAGCATTAAAATCATCAAGGGATGACCACGACTCATGGGATGTGCACCAATAATCATATGCATCTATAAACATCATGCATAACATGTATTTTCATCCACTATGCAATACCACATATATACTTGCATCCACAATGCATAAACAATAAGTATATAAGATACATGTACCGTTGGGGTGCCCGTACGTCCACTACGTACCTTTCCAAAAGTGTAATATGGTAGGACTTCAATTCCTTGGCTGCGTTGCCACCTGGGTTGGTTCTACATATTCACAAATACCAATATTAGAACCCAATAATAGTCCAATACCAAAAATCCCACAAAAATAACCAAAAACATCATTTTTGGTGTCTCGCGATCGATCGCCATCAAGCCCCGATCGATCGCGAGATCACACTGCCTCGCCCAACAAAATCCAACAATCCGCGATCGATCGCAGAGCTAGCGCCGATCGATCGCGGCCTCGCCGATCGATCGCGCCCATCTCGCGATCGATCGTTGAAGCTCTCTGCCTCAGCTCTGTGGCTCGCGATCGATCGCGAGAAAAACGCCGATCGATCGCCGAGCTCTGGGCAAGCGAGAATCGGGCACTATTCACCCTTCTCCTTCCCAAACTCAAACAACCTTAAATAACTCAACAACATCCATACCCAACTACTCAAAACCAACAATAAACATCATTAAATACCCATGTATACAACATCCAACCAAAATATACTTCAAAACAAGGATAAATCCAACATATAACCAAACCCACAACAACCCAACAAAACCCATTTCAAAATCATTCAAAACCAACCCAAACTCAAACAAAACCTTACAAAATTTACAATGAGGTATCCATACCTCTTGGGGACCTCAAATCACCCAATAATCTCCACAAAAACAAGATTTTGCAAGAACTTCTTTTCACCCTTGAGCTCAAACTCGAAAATATGAAGGGGAAGGGTTTGGGTGTTGTTTTGGTAAAGTGAAATGAATTGGATGATAAAGGTGGGTTTGGGTATAAAGAGTGAGTTATTTAATTAAAATGCATACCAACAATTCCATGGTGTATAAAACACCCCAACATGATATTTTTCAAAGCATTTACTCATAATGCACCAAATATCAATTAAACACATGATTTCTAATCAATTGCTACCAATGGCAAATAAATCATGCTTCCAATAATATTTACCCAACATGTACCACATGCACCCTGAAATGCAACCCCGGGTAACCCTATCCACATGACCATGCATTTCCATAAGGTAGATAAATTCCAACACATAATTAATTACCACATAATTAATCATTTAAACACAATTAAAGCCACATAGCAATTAACCATTTCGGGGATATCACAATACTCCCCTACTTATAAGATTTCGTCCTCGAAATCACATGCACTTACCCCAAATAGAAACTAAACATAAACACATACCAGAGAATAGTTCCGGGTAGTGCTGCACCATATGCCGCTCCGTCTCCCACGTAGGCTCCTCGACACCCCTGCGATCCCACTGAACCTTGATCATCGGTATC
Source organism: Haberlea rhodopensis (assembly GCA_907163345.1). Classification (NCBI taxonomy): domain Eukaryota; kingdom Viridiplantae; phylum Streptophyta; class Magnoliopsida; order Lamiales; family Gesneriaceae; genus Haberlea; species Haberlea rhodopensis. The sequence continues at coordinate 2,165,352 of CAJQUN010000073.1, read as the reverse complement.
ACTTTGTTCCGAAGTCTACGGTCGGCTCGATCCAGAATTCTGACAGGCCGTTCCACGTAAGATACATCTGATTCTAACTGAACTTCGGAAGGCTGTAACACATGCGACTGGATCCGGCTCATACTTCCGCAGCATCGACACATGAAACACATCATGTATACCAGATAAAGAAGGCGGCAAAGCCAGTCGGTAAGCTAAGGTGCCAATGCGCTGCAAAATCTCGTACGGTCCAACATATCTCGGAGAAAGTTTCCCGCGCATCCCAAATCGCATAACGCCCCTGAAAGGCGAGATCTTCAAAAAGACCTTATCTCCCAACTGAAATTCCAACGGTCTCCGTCGTTTATTTGCATAAGCTGCCTGTCTGTCCTGGGCCGCTTTCATTTTCTGCCTTATTGACTTTATCTTTTCTTCCATCTCTCGGATCAACTCCGGTCCTCCGACCGATTTGCGGTCCAAATCATCCCAACACAAGGGTGATCTACACCGTCTGCCATAAAGAGCTTCAAACGGAGCCATCTGAATACTCGCCTGGTAGCTATTGTTATACGAAAACTCTACCAAAGGCACTGAATCCTGCCAAGAGGCATCGAACTCCAAAACACAAGCTCTCAACATGTCCTCGAGCGTCTGAATAGTGCGCTCGGTCTGACCATCCGTCTGAGGATGATAAGCAGTGCTCAATCTGACTTCAGTTCCCAAGGCTGACTGAAGACCTTCCCTGAAATGAGATGTGAATCGCGGATCTCGATCTGACACTATGGAAATGGGGATCCCATGCAATCTCACCACATCTCTAATATACAACTGCGCCATCCTCAAAAATGTGAAAGTCATGCTATAGGGAATAAAGTGGGCTACCTTAGTCAATCTGTCCACAATCACCCAAATAGCATCGAAGCCTGAAGCATTCCTCGGCAAATGAGTCACGAAGTCCATGGAAATGTGCTCCCACTTCCACTTCGGTACCTCCAAGCTTCTCAGCTCGCCGTCAGGTCTCTGTCTCTCTGCCTTAACCTGTTGGCAGATCAAACATCTCTTTACAAAAGCGACGACATCACTCTTCATTCTCTTCCACCAAAACTGACCACGCAGATCTCTGTACATCTTCCTCCCGCCTGGGTGGATGCTAAGTCTGCTACTATGAGCTCGCTCCAAGATCCCTTTACGCAACTCCGGCGTACTCGGAACCACCCAACGGTCACCCAATCTCAAAGACCCGTCATCGGCCACTCTGAATTTCGTTGGCTGACCAAGATGTACTAAAGATAACTACCTTTGAACCTCCTCGTCTGACCTCTGAGCTCTCCTGATATCCTCATAGATATCTGGCTCGGCTAGCAAAGTTGATACATACACAGGCGATGCATCTATGTCAAAGTCATAGCCCAGATGGCAATAAGAGGTCATCATAGCCGACAAATGAATGACGTCCTCAGCAGAACTCCTCACTTTCCGGCTCAAAGCGTCTGCTGTCAAATTGGCTTTCCCGGGATGGTACTCTATCTCGCAATCATAGTCCTTGAGTAGGTCCATCCACCTCCTCTGCCTCATGTTCAGCTCTGCCTGAGTGAATAAAAATTTGAGGCTCTTGTGGTCCGTGTATATGATGAATGAAGTACCATATAAGTAATGCCTCCAGATCTTCAGGGCGAAGATGATAGCCGCCAATTCCAAGTCATGAACTGGATATCTGGTCTCATGCGGCTTCAACTGCCTCGATGCATAAGCTACCACATGCTTATCTTGCATCAGAACACACCCAAGGCCCTGCAGTGATGCATCAGTATACAGAGCAAACCTGGAGTTCTCCGTAGGGATCACTAACACTGGCGCCGTCGTCAACCGGTGCTTTAATTCCTGGAAGCTCTCCTCACAAGCTTCTGACCAAAAGAAAGGCACTCCCTTCTGAGTCAAATGTGTCAACGGCTTGGCAATCTTCGAGAAGCCCTCGACAAAGCGTCGATAATAACCGGCCAAACCCAGAAAACTCCGGATCTCAGGCACAGAAGTGGGGGCAGCCACTCCATCACAGCCTCAATCTTCTTGGGATCTACAGATATCCCGCTGTTCGATATGACATGCCCCAGAAACACTACACTGCTCAGCCAAAATTCACACTTACTGAGCTTAGCATATAACTGATGCTCTCTGAGAATCTGAAGCACTGTCCTCAAGTGTTTCACATGCTCCTCCTCGCTCCGGGAGTAGATAAGAATATCGTCAATAAACACAATGACGAACTGATCAAGATACTGCTGAAACACTCTGTTCATCAGACTCATAAAGACTGCTGGAGCATTCGTCACGCCGAACGGCATCACTACGAACTCATAATGTCCATATCGGGTCCGGAACGCTGTCTTCTGCACATCTTCCTCTCTGACCCGAATCTGATGATACCCGGATCTCAAATCAATCTTGCTATACACCCTGGTACCTTGCAACTGATCAAACAGATCGTCGATCCTTGGAAGAGGATACTTGTTCTTCACTGTAGCCTTATTCAGCTGCCGGTAATCGATGCACAACTGTAGGGTCTTCCTACCTTAACATCATATTATACACGTATTATGGACTAAACATGCATTCATAACCTCTTATGGGTTCCGATTGTAATTTTTTTGAGCTAATAAGATTACGAGCCAAAGATGAAATTTCAACCTTAAATAATTACATTCTCAATACGAATGTTAAAGCGATAGAATTATGCTACTACTAGAGTAGAGACTATCTAGAAATCCTGAATCCTAACATCTTTCATGCTCCTCATAGCCCACTGCCTCAACCCGGCCCTTAGTCCTTTAGTCCAAAAGTGTACCTACAGGAACAACCCATCATGAGCATTGTGATGTCCGGGAATTATGGTGGTAATCCCGGTGTTGTATTAATCCTTGATGGATTTTTAATTGTGGCAATTAGGAATTAATTGCGGTTTGGCATCTCCCGAGGTTGGTAAATCGGGCATTTGGGATCGTTGGATCCCGAGGTTGAGATCGTATTCTCATTCCGGTGAAAACCTGTGAGTTGGGTTTTTAGTGTGACTCGGAATCTCGGGTGCTTGGTGTGGGCACCGGTCGGGGGTTTTTGAGTTAGAGAGAGAACTTTTGAAAACAGATGATTTTTAATGAATCATGATGTATTTGTGGGGCTATTAGTATTTCGGGGTATTTTGCTATAAATACCAATTAAACCCGGGATTTTAATTATCGGAACCATTTTCCTCTTCTCCTTTCCTCTTCCCGTCCGCGCAAGCTTTCCCGATCCCCTTTACCCCCGCGCACAAAACGCGTTCGCCCGCCGCCGTCCGGCCGCCGTTCGGCGCGTGCCACCCGCCGTTGGCTTCGTCTCTTCCGGGCGCTTCTATTCATACCTTCAATTTGAGGTTTGGTCGCGAATGGAGCTCGGATTTCTGCTGGAAGCGCTAAGGTTCGAACTGGGTTTCTGTTCGATTTTGTGGCTCGTTTTTGGTACGATTTTTGGGGCTCTTTTTCCAGTGTTTTTGTGGCGTTTTGTAGTGCATTTTGTGTCGAAAATTTATGCCTTGTGGTTCAAGGATTTTGGTTGCCAATTGATGCGATTTGAGCGCCGGATTGCATGGCTCATAGTTCGAATTTCTTGATGTTGGGCGGGTTAGGGTTCGAAAATTTGGGGTTTTGGTTTGGGGATGTTTATTCTTGTTGGTAATTGATTAATTTATGTTTTAGATGCTTATTGTGTTCGGAATTGAGGAATTGGATTCGAATTTAGGGCTTTAAATTCGAATTTTGGGGGTTTCGCATGTGGGGCGATTATTCATGTTGTTAATCGATTAATTCATGTGTTAGATGAATTATGGTGATTTTTGGGTTTGATTTGTGTGGTTGGGGTTCGAATTTTAGGAGTGGTTCTTGAGCAATTTTTGATATTGTCTCATTCGATTTCCCTCCCTGTATATGCCCTGCCCCGGGTCTTGTAAATGGTAAATTGTCGTGGGTTGACAATATGTTGAGGGTTATGGGTGTGCTTGAGCATGGGTTGCATGTTCGTAATTAATTGTGAATTATTTATCGTGTTAGCACATCGTTCTTCGGGGCATGGAACTCGAGCAAGGTTTGGCTCGGACTTCGGAAATTAAGGTACGTATAACGTACGAGCATAGCCTTTTTATAATGTTGCAATAGTGAAATGCATGATATATGGTAATTGTAATAAATGGGCATTGAAATGCATAATGTGTGGCATTTACAATAAATGGGTATTGAAATGCATGGTATATGGTATTGGAAATAGATGGGTATCAAAATGCATGATTTATGGTACTTGCAATGATTGGTTTGTGGAATGCATGGTATATGGTAACTGTGATAAATAGACATACATTGGAAATCATAGGGTGCCGCTTTAGAGCGAGCAACGATTGGGTGTTGTCGCCGTTGAGCGACCATCGGTCATGACGCCGCTATTGTTGAGCGTGCGCTGGGTTTAGAATGCCGCTATTGTGGAGCGAGCAATGTTATGGGAACATGGAATCCTTGGTTAAATATATGTGAAATCTATGGCATATATATATATGATTTTACACATTGATTATGGAACTGGCATGGTAGAACTGCATTAGTTAATCTATATGGTGATTAACTGGCTTTGAGAATTTGATGAGTTTGGTTATTTTGAGAACAGGGACAATACAGGGGATCCCGGATGAGGGTGTTACCATCCAGGGAGTATCATTTAAATTATGGCATTTACATTCTGTAAATTATGAATTGCAATATTATTATTTTGTGATTGGTGGTATAGGTATGCTCACCCCGTGTGGGGGCTGTCTCTGTTGGGGCAGGTAACACAGGTGTAGCGGCTTTGGAGTCGAGCTCGGGCTGTTGGTTAGAGGTACTTCCAGGATCGAGGTACCAGAGCTGGCTGGACGGACACTCAGATCCAGAGTTGAGATCGAGTGGCGCTTGGGAGGTGCTACCAGGACTGGTGTCCGGTAGAGTGTTATACATCAGATACATGCTTATCCATTTGGTACTCTTATGTGAGTACATTTTAACGTGTGTATGGAATGTATAAATGGGCTACGGCTTCTCTCTGTTCATTATGGTTGCATGCAATTAATTATGGAATTGCTAAATGAACTAAGAGCATGTTAGTGTATTATGTGGGTGCATGTTATATGATTAATCTTGGTTGGGGAATCTGAATATTTTGGGAATTGGATGCAAGAAATTTTCTGGGTAGCATACGGTGTTGCACTTGCATGTGGTTTTCCCCATTATGATATGATTATATGCACTAATGGTATGGCTTAATACACTAATAACGGGTTAAGGGCACGGGGGTCCTTACATTAGTGGTATCAGAGCCAGGTTAGCTCTTTGGGGCTGTTGAGGGCCTAGGAACATGTTATTGGGAATGAGAAGCACATACTTATGCATGATTGCTTATGTGCGTTTATGATATGTGTTCATAATTGGAATATGTGTTGCTAACCGTGGTGGTTGCAGGGTCTTTTGAGACATGGACTATGCATTACGGTTGCATAAGTATACATCGGAGTGATGATTTTAATGCTTTGCCGCTACATGTTGGAGCGAGGTGCATTAAAATACACTCATGGCGATGTTTATGGGAATACAGGTTATGCATTACGGTTGCATGCACGTCGAAGCGATGATGCCGCTGTCGTGTCGAAGCGATGGTAAATGCCGCTGTCACGTCGAAGCGATGATGCCGCTGTCGTGCCGAAACAATTATTGAAATACGGGTTATGCATTACGGTTGCATGCATGGCGTAGCGATATGAATACTTGCCGCTGTCGTATTATAGCGATGAAGAATATTTGCCGCAAATATGTCGAAGCGAAGGAAAATGCCGCTGTCATATTATTATTGCGAGGGATATTATGCCGCTAATACGTCGAAGCGAAGGGTATTTCCGCTGTCATGCCGGAATGATGGTAAATGCCGCTGTCGTGTCGAAGCGATGGTAAATGCCGCTGTCACGTCGAAGCGATGGTACCACCGTCATGTCGAAACGATGATGCCGCTGTCGTGTCGAAGCGATGATACATGCCGCTGTCACGTCGAAGCGATGATGCCGTTGTCATGACGTAGCGATGTGATCGGGAACAAAGTACTACATGAGTGTGAGTACCTCTTGAGTCCGCGATTATCCGGGTATTTTATTGGCGATGGTTTCGCCGGGTATTTTATTAGCGATGGTTCATTCCGCTATTCTATTGGCGATGGTTTATGCCGCCGGGTATTCTTAGCGATGGTTTATTCCGCTATTCTATTGGCGATGGTTCTTGCCACCAGGTATCATACAGCGAGGGCACATTCCGCTACATCTATGGCGATGGTTCATACCGCCGGGTATCTATAGCGACGTTTTATACCGCTGACTCTATGGCGAGGGATCATGCCGCTGATTCTATAGCGATGGGTTATACCGCTATGTGTGTAGCACTGGGTTATGCCGCCTACGAGCGATGGGTGATGCTTATGTACCGCTAGTGGACGATGGATACAGGTATTCCGCTATCTCGATAGCGATGAGGTATGGCATATTACTTTTGTTATCAGTATTGGGATTATGGTATATTGTTGTTTACCGTCATGTGTTTGACGATGAGATTATGGATGTCGTATATCGACATGAGCCGTCATGTGTTTGACGATGTTATTTGGGATGTCTATGTGGACGCGTGGCATCATTTTGGTGGTTAATGCATTCATGTTTATGTATTTGGTAGTATGGTTTGGGTGCCGATGGTGAGCACATGGTAGAGTCTGGGTCATTGGTCGACGAGACCTTTTGCCGAGCAGGTTTGCTCGATGGATCATTGATGCATTGTACCGGTGAGAGTACGCATCGTATTATGGAGGTATATTATTGACGAGCAATGATACCCTTGGGTATGCTCGCTGGGATGGCTAAGGCCAAGTGAATGGTGGTAAGAGTAGTCATTGAGGAAACTACTCGCTTGTTATTGTGATGAGGAGTAAACATGGTTACACCCACCCTAAGGGCGTGGAAGAAGTCCTAATGGATTAGGATTGCTTGATAATTGAGCATGGACGCTGGGTTGTCTAGTATGCTTTGGTGTTTTAGAGATATGTTGGGCGATGACCCACAACTCTAATGGTTTGTGCGGTATGGTATGCCGGATTGTAATGTGTGTCACGTTGATAGGTTGGTATGAGCCTATGGGACCAGCGAATCACTAGCCAGGTATTGTTGCAGTACCTTGGTGTGCTTGTGTTAGCTATTATAATGCTCGTTGGATTCGAGTTTGGTGAATCGTATGGTGATACGATGAGGGTTATGGTAGACACTTGTAGTCTCTATGTGGCATGGTGTTTGAGGTAGGGAATACCTCACGGGGACGTTATACGTCATTGTTTTGAGGGACTTGTGCTGGGACAGCTCAAGTTTGTTGGTGTTACCAACGTGAGTGTCAACAAGTCGTGGTTAGCTCTAGTTGAGCATCCTTGCAATTGGCATGCAATGGGAATCACAATGGTTAGTGAGATATAGTTAGTGGGGTGACACTACTATATTGATTTTATCTCTTGGAGAGATTTGGATTGTACTGTCTTGGAGACAGCTTACATCGGTCGTGGATTGATTGTAAATCGGCCATGGTAAGCATTACTGGTGTTGGACCGGGTAATGGATTTCTTACCTCGGTGAGACGTTTGAGGAGACGTCTTCGGGGAGATGCTCGATTGTGGAGTACTATGGCATTAGTACAGAGCATCGTTGGGATGTGTATACATGGCGTATGCGGATTTTGGATCGGGTAATGGTAGTCTTGATGCACTACTCTAACCAGTTGTGTATTTCTGGGTTCCGGGATATGTTTTGGTATAAATATACCCAGGTTCTCCGAACGGTGGTTCGAGGATTGGAGGATCATGGATTCATGACTTCTTCCTTGAGAGGAAGGCGGTATTGTGATTCCTACCGGTTGAATCTTTTGGGGAGATTCGTTATTTTGATTCGTGTGGTGGTGATGTTGAAATCACACCCTTTGGTTTTGGTTTGTCAACCATCATTCTCCGTGGGGTGAGAATAATCGAGGTTTGACAGTTGGCTTTGGGATGTGGGTATGATTGGAGACACCCGAGTCTATTGCATTGCGTATGCATGTTGTGTGGGTGTATGGGCATGTATGCCGTGTGTGTATACGAATGCCAACCTTATTTTGTTCATTGTGGAACGTCGAGTGTGTATACTTGGTTTAGTGGATCTCCGGTGTGAGATTGTGGAACCTCGAGATCGGTAATCTCGATGGCACGATGCATTCTGATGAATGATCGTGAGGGTTGTTGATTCCCCTGAGGAGGGATCGACGTGTTTTGGAATCATGGTGGTTTTTGTCGGATAATTCGATAGCCTTCCTATTTTAGGATTGTTGGATCCAAGGATAAATGAGGGATGGCCGAGATTCGGATTTGTTTAGTGTCATGGTTGACACTTGTGTAGGAATGCAATTGGTTGCCTTCCATGTCCCCTGTGGAACTTGAGACTTGGTGGAGTCTTGATGGTGTGTCGGGACCAAGATATGATTTCTTGGAACACACCGGTGTAAACATCCTCGGTGATGTATTTTGTGTGGATCAGTGACCGTGGGTAACCCGGTCCGGGTTGCAAGTGGTGCAACTACTCCTTTGGAGGAGATGGACTGGGAAGCGAAATCTGGTTTTTCTGTGAGTATACTGTTGTATACTAGTGGTCCCCATCTTGACGATGCGTGTCAAGCATCGTGGGCAGGTGGTGAATATCACGGGATGGTATCTTTGTCAGAACCAATGGAGATTTGGTTGGTTTGTAGTTTTGGTGAACTGACTTCTGGGACGATTCACGTCGAGGTACGTTATTATCTTTCGGGTTTGTATTGGTTTTGGCGTTGCGCTATTTTGGGGCTTGGTACGAGATGGGTGTTCTCACAGTTGTTAATTCGATTCTAAGGTGATTCAGAATCAGGGTCTTGGCTTTGTTTTGTTGGTGTAGTCCTGGTGTTACGTGGAGTACACCGGTGCAATTTCGGGGACGAAATTTTATTAGTAGGGGATAATTGTGATGTCCGGGAATTATGGTGGTAATCCCGGTGTTGTATTAATCCTTGATGGATTTTTAATTGTGGCAATTAGGAATTAATTGCGGTTTGGCATCTCCCGAGGTTGGTAAATCGGGCATTTGGGATCGTTGGATCCCGAGGTTGAGATCGTATTCTCATTCCGGTGAAAACCTGTGAGTTGGGTTTTTAGTGTGACTCGGAATCTCGGGTGCTTGGTGTGGGCACCGGTCGGGGGTTTTTGAGTTAGAGAGAGAACTTTTGAAAACAGATGATTTTTAATGAATCATGATGTATTTGTGGGGCTATTAGTATTTCGGGGTATTTTGCTATAAATACCAATTAAACCCGGGATTTTAATTATCGGAACCATTTTCCTCTTCTCCTTTCCTCTTCCCGTCCGCGCAAGCTTTCCCGATCCCCTTTACCCCCGCGCACAAAACGCGTTCGCCCGCCGCCGTCCGGCCGCCGTTCGGCGCGTGCCACCCGCCGTTGGCTTCGTCTCTTCCGGGCGCTTCTATTCATACCTTCAATTTGAGGTTTGGTCGCGAATGGAGCTCGGATTTCTGCTGGAAGCGCTAAGGTTCGAACTGGGTTTCTGTTCGATTTTGTGGCTCGTTTTTGGTACGATTTTTGGGGCTCTTTTTCCAGTGTTTTTGTGGCGTTTTGTAGTGCATTTTGTGTCGAAAATTTATGCCTTGTGGTTCAAGGATTTTGGTTGCCAATTGATGCGATTTGAGCGCCGGATTGCATGGCTCATAGTTCGAATTTCTTGATGTTGGGCGGGTTAGGGTTCGAAAATTTGGGGTTTTGGTTTGGGGATGTTTATTCTTGTTGGTAATTGATTAATTTATGTTTTAGATGCTTATTGTGTTCGGAATTGAGGAATTGGATTCGAATTTAGGGCTTTAAATTCGAATTTTGGGGGTTTCGCATGTGGGGCGATTATTCATGTTGTTAATCGATTAATTCATGTGTTAGATGAATTATGGTGATTTTTGGGTTTGATTTGTGTGGTTGGGGTTCGAATTTTAGGAGTGGTTCTTGAGCAATTTTTGATATTGTCTCATTCGATTTCCCTCCCTGTATATGCCCTGCCCCGGGTCTTGTAAATGGTAAATTGTCGTGGGTTGACAATATGTTGAGGGTTATGGGTGTGCTTGAGCATGGGTTGCATGTTCGTAATTAATTGTGAATTATTTATCGTGTTAGCACATCGTTCTTCGGGGCATGGAACTCGAGCAAGGTTTGGCTCGGACTTCGGAAATTAAGGTACGTATAACGTACGAGCATAGCCTTTTTATAATGTTGCAATAGTGAAATGCATGATATATGGTAATTGTAATAAATGGGCATTGAAATGCATAATGTGTGGCATTTACAATAAATGGGTATTGAAATGCATGGTATATGGTATTGGAAATAGATGGGTATCAAAATGCATGATTTATGGTACTTGCAATGATTGGTTTGTGGAATGCATGGTATATGGTAACTGTGATAAATAGACATACATTGGAAATCATAGGGTGCCGCTTTAGAGCGAGCAACGATTGGGTGTTGTCGCCGTTGAGCGACCATCGGTCATGACGCCGCTATTGTTGAGCGTGCGCTGGGTTTAGAATGCCGCTATTGTGGAGCGAGCAATGTTATGGGAACATGGAATCCTTGGTTAAATATATGTGAAATCTATGGCATATATATATATGATTTTACACATTGATTATGGAACTGGCATGGTAGAACTGCATTAGTTAATCTATATGGTGATTAACTGGCTTTGAGAATTTGATGAGTTTGGTTATTTTGAGAACAGGGACAATACAGGGGATCCCGGATGAGGGTGTTACCATCCAGGGAGTATCATTTAAATTATGGCATTTACATTCTGTAAATTATGAATTGCAATATTATTATTTTGTGATTGGTGGTATAGGTATGCTCACCCCGTGTGGGGGCTGTCTCTGTTGGGGCAGGTAACACAGGTGTAGCGGCTTTGGAGTCGAGCTCGGGCTGTTGGTTAGAGGTACTTCCAGGATCGAGGTACCAGAGCTGGCTGGACGGACACTCAGATCCAGAGTTGAGATCGAGTGGCGCTTGGGAGGTGCTACCAGGACTGGTGTCCGGTAGAGTGTTATACATCAGATACATGCTTATCCATTTGGTACTCTTATGTGAGTACATTTTACGTGTGTATGGAATGTATAAATGGGCTACGGCTTCTCTCTGTTCATTATGGTTGCATGCAATTAATTATGGAATTGCTAAATGAACTAAGAGCATGTTAGTGTATTATGTGGGTGCATGTTATATGATTAATCTTGGTTGGGGAATCTGAATATTTTGGGAATTGGATGCAAGAAATTTTCTGGGTAGCATACGGTGTTGCACTTGCATGTGGTTTTCCCCATTATGATATGATTATATGCACTAATGGTATGGCTTAATACACTAATAACGGGTTAAGGGCACGGGGGTCCTTACATTAGTATATCGTTACTTAACATCATAAGGCAATGACATATAAATAAATGCATGAAAATAATTGGTAACGTATACTTCCTGGTTAATTGCCTTAACCCTCTTTGGTTGTCCCTGTTTCATAGCTATGCATATAATCATTGATTCTTGACATGAATGATTAAAATCATCATCTTATAATATCATCATCATGTAAGCATCATCATCTTATAGCATCATCATCGTATAGCATCATCATCATATAAGCATCATCATCATATAGCATAATCATCTTATAGCATCATCATCTTATAACATCATCATCTTATACCTTATCATCTTATAACATCATCATCATATAGCATCATCATCATATAGCATAATCATTGTATAGCATCATCATCATATAGCTTCATCATCGTATAACGTCATCATCTTATAACATCATCATCATTTAAGCATCATAACAACATACAACAGTAAATGTACGAAGTCTTGGTTAAGTAACTTGCGGGTTATTTGTTAACTTCTTTTTGTTAACCCTGATTTACCTTCATGCACATGGGCATCTTACACCGTGGTATTTTACCACACAATAACATCGTATGGCCTCTTACCATATGGGCATCTTGCCCCGTGGCATCTTACCACATATAACTTCGTATGGCATCTTACCATATGGGCATCTTACCCCGTGGCATCTTACCACACATAACATAGTATGGCATCTTACCATATGGGCATCTTACCCCGTGGCATCTTACCACATAATGACATCGTATGGCCTCTTACCATATGGGTATCTTACCCCATATAACATCGTATGACATCTTACCATATGGGCATCTTACCCCGTGGCATCTTACCACATTATAACATTGTATGGCATCTTACCATATGGGCATCTTACTCTTTTATACACATCGTATAACATTATTATAAACTTACTTATCACAATCATCATCATAAACTTACTTATCATTATCATCATCGTAAATATCATCATCATAAACTTCATCATCATAACTTACTTATCATAATCATCATTGTAAACATCATCATCATAAACTTCATCATCATAACTTACTTATCATAATCATCATTGTAAACATCATCATCATAAACTTCATCATCATAACTTACTTATCATAATCATCATCGTAAACATCATCATCATAAACTTATGCAATTAATACATAGTCATAGTTAGGAGGGTGTTACCGTCCGATGCCCGTACGCTTCTTACGTACCTTAATTCCCAAAAGTGGAGAATTTGGAGAGCTTTATCTCCTGGATGTTGTTGGTACCTGGGATGGTTCTACACAACCATACAAATTGATATTAGAAGCTAAACATAGTCCAATATCCAAAATCCCACAAAATATCAAAATCCACTTTTTTTTTACAGCTCGCGATCGATCGCCGCCCAGGCGCGATCGATCGCGAGATCGCACTGGACGAGGGGCCAAAATCTCCTTCTTGGCGATCGATCGCCACTTTTGGCGCGATCGATCGCCAGGCTCGCCGATCGATCGCCCAAAAGTGGCGATCGATCGCCAAATGCCTCTGGCTGGTACTGGACGCTCGCGATCGATCGCCAAGGACGGGCGATCGATCGCCGAGTGCTGTACATCGAATTTTCGCCATTAATGCTCATTTTTCAAGCTCTTTCACATGCTACCCAAAACCAAACTTCTTAACAACTTCAATAACATCATAACCCACCAAAACCAACATAAAACACTTCAAAAATCATACCCCAACCATAAACAACACATACCCAAACAAACCCACAAAAACATCAAAAACTTGACCCATTTCAACACCAAACATCATAAAACTTATAGGAATGGTTCCATACCTCTTGTAGGCTCCAAATCCTAGCAAAGATCACACAAACAAGGTTTTTGTGGAACTTTCCTTCTTCCTTTTTGGTGGATTTCGAAAATGGGTAGGGTTTGGGATTGGGAAGTGATTTGGGGATTTTTAAAAGGTGAGAGTAAAGTGGGGGGTTTAAAGTGATGGGTATGGGATTAAAAAGGGGTTGTAATGACTTAATAAAAATTGTACCCCAAACTTAACATGATGTATAAAATACCCTACTTGGTATTTCAAAAGCATTTTTCAACAATGCTCTAAACTTCATTTAAAATCACATCTTCCTCATATTTGATAATTTAACACAATTAATCATGTTAACATCTTAATACCCAACACATAAATCCATCAACACATGATACATCATATAAACATAATTAATGTCCAAGTTACCATTAATTAATTTCGGGGCATCACATTACTCCCCTACTTACAAGATTTCGTCCTCGAAATCGCATGCACTTACCCGAAAGAAACTAAACATAAATCATACCAGAAAATAGTTCGGGGTAATGCTGCATCATATGCCGCTCCGTCTCCCACGTAGCCTCCTCGACACCCCGACGATCCCACTGAACTTTGACCATCGGTAAAACTTTGCTCCGTAGTCTGCGATCCTCACGATCCAGAATTCTGACTGGTCGTTCAACGTAGGATACATCTGAGTCTAACTGCACTTCAGTAGGCTGTAAAACATGAGACGGATCTGGCTCATACTTTCTCAACATAGAAACATGGAAGACATCATGAATTCCAGATAAGGACGGTGGTAGAGCCAATCGGTAAGCCAAAGTGCCGATACGCTGTAACACCTCATACGGTCCAACATACCTCGGGGATACTGTCCCCCGCATACCAAATCGAACAACACCCCTGAAGGGTGAGATTTTCAAGAAGACCTTGTCTCCCACTTGAAATTCTAGCGGCCGTCGCCGCTTATTGGCATAGGCTGCTTGCCTATCCTGGTCACCTTCATCTTTTGGCGTATCATCTTAATCTTTTCCTCCATGTCCTTAATCATATCCGGTCCTCCGACCGTTTTACTCGTCAAGTCTTCCCAATACAGCGGTGACCTACATCGTCGTCCGTAAAGAGCTTCAAAAGTGGCCATTTGAATGCTCGCCTGATAGCTGTTATTGTATGAGAACTCTACCAGTGGTATAGATTCTTGCCACGGAGTATCAAACTCCAAAACACATGCCCTCAGCATATCTTCGAGCGTCTGTATAGTACGCTCCGTTTGGCCATCAGTCTGAGGGTGGTAAGCTGTACTTAGTCTCACCTCTGTGCCCAAAGCTGTCTGGAGACCCTCCCAGAAATGAGAAGTAAACCTTGGGTCTCTGTCAGACACGATCGAGACTGGAATCCCATGCAACCTCACTACATCCCGTACATATAATTGGGTCATCTTTAGGTACGCAAAAGTCATACAGTAGGGGATGAAGTGAGCTACCTTCGTTAGCCTACCCACGCTCACCAGATCGTATCAAATCCAGAGGCCGCTCTTGGCAAGTGGGTTACAAAGTCCATAGGTACATGTTCCCACTTCCATTGGGGTACTTCCGAGCTCTTCAGCTCGCCATCAGGCCTCTGTCTTTACCTGCTGGCAGATCAAACATCTTTTGACAAGGCCATAACATCACGCTTCATACGTCTCCACTAGGAGCGACCACTTAGGTCCTTGTACAACTTTCTTCTTCCTGGGTGGATACTGAACCGGCTACGGTGAGCTTGCTCCAAGATCCTTTACGCAACTCCGGCGTATTTGGGACTACCCATCGGTGGCCCAATCTCAATGAATCATCTTCTGCCACTCTGAACTTTGATGATCGTCCTTGAAGTACTATAGATGACCATCTTTGAACCTCATCATCCGATCTTTGGCTTTTCTGAAAACCTCAAATATGTCAGGCTCAGCCAACAGGGTCGACACTCGC
Source organism: Haberlea rhodopensis (assembly GCA_907163345.1). Taxonomy (NCBI): domain Eukaryota; kingdom Viridiplantae; phylum Streptophyta; class Magnoliopsida; order Lamiales; family Gesneriaceae; genus Haberlea; species Haberlea rhodopensis. The sequence goes on along the minus strand of CAJQUN010000073.1, from coordinate 2,150,009 downwards.
ACCGGCGACGTGTCCACGTCAATATCATAGCCCGGACGGTAATAAGAAGTCATCATCGCTGATAAACACATAGTGTCCTCAGTAGTACTTTTCACCTCCGACTTAAGGTGCCTGCTAATAAGTTGCTTTACCAGGATGGTACTCAATCTTACAGTCAAAATCCTTGAGTAAGTCCATTCATCTTCTTTGTCGCATATTCACTCAGCCTGTGCGAACAAAACTTCAGGTTCTTATGGTCCGTGTAGATGGTAAACGACGTACCATCCAAGTAATGCCTCCAAATTCCAAGGCAAACATAATGGCTGCCAGCTCCAAAACGTGGACTGGGTACTTAGCCTCACGTGGTTTCAACCGCCTCGATGCATAAGCCAGCACAAGCTTATCTCGCATCAACACATAGCCCAAACCTTGGAGTGATGTATTCGAGTACAAGGCAACCTCTTGTCTTCAGAAGGAATCACCAACCCTGGCACTGTCGTCAGACGATGCTTCAATCCTTGGAAGTTTTTTTTTTTTTTTTTTTTTCTCACAAGCTTCGAACCAAAAGAATGGGACTCCTTCCTGAGTCAACCGCGCCAGTGGCTTAGCGATCTTGATATAACATGATCTAAGAATACTACACTGCTCGACCAGAACTCGTACTTACTGAGCTTTGCATACAACTGATGATCCCTAAGGATCTGGAGTACTGTTCTCAAGTGCTTTACATGTTCCTCTTCAGTTCGAGAGTAAACAAGTACATCGTTAATGGAAACTATGACGAACTGATCCAAACATGGTTGGATCACCCTGTTCATCAGGCTCATAAAATAGTTGGGGCATCCGTCACCCCAAAGGGCATGACTAAGAATCCGTAGTGCCCACATAAGGTCCTGGAAGCTGTCTTCTGTACATCATCCTCTCGAACTCGAATCTGATGATACCCCGATCTCAGATCGATCTTACTGTAGAGCCTCGTACTCTGCAGCTGATCAAACAAATCATCCATCCCTGGAAGCGGATACTTATTCTTCACTATGGCTTTGTTCAGTTGTCTGAAATCGGTGCACAACCGCAACGAACCATCTTTCTTTTCGACAATTAGGACTGGTGTATCCCAAGGCGATATGCTAGGGTGTATATAGTCCTTGCCAAGGAGCTCTTGCAACTGAACCTTTAATTCCCTTAACTCCGCTGGTGCCATCCTATACGGGCACGAGAAATGGTAGGCGTCCCTGGTAGTAACTTAATCCCAAACTCGACCTCTCTCGTCGGTGGGAATCCGGGAATCTCTTCCGGAAATGCATCAGGAAACACCGCCACTACGGGCACATCCTCAACCTTTAACTCTTTCCTCTTTCAGTAATAACCACAGTATAGTTGAAATATCCTTTGTGGTCTCGTTCCAATAACCGTGCCATCTTGACAACAGATATTAACGGAATCCTTGAACGGAAATCATCCTCATAGAATGTCCATCGGACTCCCATATCAGACCTGAATCGGACAGTCCTCGTCTGCAGTCCACAACTGCCTGATACCTGTTCAGAACATCTACAAACTGACATCCCCAGAACAATCAAGTCTGTCCTCAGTTCGTTACCCTCAAAATAAATGAGGCCGTCTTAACCAATCTGATCAGTTACCAAACTTCTTCCAGCGGGGGTCGAGACTACAAGAGGCGTGGGCGACGAGAAGTACATATGTGGTGCCTTTCCACAAAATTTGTTGACATTTGCTGCCATACTGCAACACAAGGGTTAACAACAAGATCCAAAAGCAGTTCACATAATACATCGTTAGAGAAGCGAAACATGTTAGTACCACATCACATACTTCATATGCAACTTATGCACAAAACATGTTTAAAAGTAAGCACCTAGCCAACTTATTGCTAAGGCTACCCTTCACTCATTCCCGAGTTATCTAACCACTGCTCTGATACCACTAATGTAGGGTCTTCCTACCTTAACATCATATTATACACGTATTATGGACTAAACATGCATTCATAACCTCTTATGGGTTCCGATTGTAATTTTTTTGAGCTAATAAGATTACGAGCCAAAGATGAAATTTCAACCTTAAATAATTACATTCTCAATACGAATGTTAAAGCGATAGAATTATGCTACTACTAGAGTAGAGACTATCTAGAAATCCTGAATCCTAACATCTTTCATGCTCCTCATAGCCCACTGCCTCAACCCGGCCCTTAGTCCTTTAGTCCAAAAGTGTACCTACAGGAACAACCCATCATGAGCATGTATATCGTTACTTAACATCATAAGGCAATGACATATAAATAAATGCATGAAAATAATTGGTAACGTATACTTCCTGGTTAATTGCCTTAACCCTCTTTGGTTGTCCCTGTTTCATAGCTATGCATATAATCATTGATTCTTGACATGAATGATTAAAATCATCATCTTATAATATCATCATCATGTAAGCATCTTCATCTTATAGCATCATCATCGTATAGCATCATCATCATATAAGCATCATCATCATATAGCATAATCATCTTATAGCATCATCATCTTATAACATCATCATCTTATACCTTATCATCTTATAACATCATCATCATATAGCATCATCATCATATAGCATAATCATTGTATAGCATCATCATCATATAGCTTCATCATCGTATAACGTCATCATCTTATAACATCATCATCATTTAAGCATCATAACAACATACAACAGTAAATGTACGAAGTCTTGGTTAAGTAACTTGCGGGTTATTTGTTAACTTCTTTTTGTTAACCCTGATTTACCTTCATGCACATGGGCATCTTACCCCGTGGTATTTTACCACACAATAACATCGTATGGCCTCTTACCATATGGGCATCTTGCCCCGTGGCATCTTACCACATATAACTTCGTATGGCATCTTACCATATGGGCATCTTACCCCGTGGCATCTTACCACACATAACATAGTATGGCATCTTACCATATGGGCATCTTACCCCGTGGCATCTTACCACATAATGACATCGTATGGCCTCTTACCATATGGGTATCTTACCCCATATAACATCGTATGACATCTTACCATATGGGCATCTTACCCCGTGGCATCTTACCACATTATAACATTGTATGGCATCTTACCATATGGGCATCTTACTCTTTTATACACATCGTATAACATTATTATAAACTTACTTATCACAATCATCATCATAAACTTACTTATCATTATCATCATCGTAAACATCATCATCATAAACTTCATCATCATAACTTACTTATCATAATCATCATTGTAAACATCATCATCATAAACTTCATCATCATAACTTACTTATCATAATCATCATTGTAAACATCATCATCATAAACTTCATCATCATAACTTACTTATCATAATCATCATCGTAAACATCATCATCATAAACTTATGCAATTAATACATAGTCATAGTTAGGAGGGTGTTACCGTCCGATGCCCGTACGCTTCTTACGTACCTTAATTCCCAAAAGTGGAGAATTTGGATAGCTTTATCTCCTGGATGTTGTGGGTACCTGGGATGGTTCTACACAACCATACAAATTGATATTAGAAGCTAAACATAGTCCAATATCCAAAATCCCACAAAATATCAAAATCCACTTTTTTTTTACAGCTCGCGATCGATCGCCGCCCAGGCGCGATCGATCGCGAGATCGCACTGGACGAGGGGCCAAAATCTCCTTCTTGGCGATCGATCGCCACTTTTGGCGCGATCGATCGCCAGGCTCGCCGATCGATCGCCCAAAAGTGGCGATCGATCGCCAAATGCCTCTGGCTGGTACTGGACGCTCGCGATCGATCGCCAAGGACGGGCGATCGATCGCCGAGTGCTGTACATCGAATTTTCGCCATTAATGCTCATTTTTCAAGCTCTTTCACATGCTACCCAAAACCAAACTTCTTAACAACTTCAATAACATCATAACCCACCAAAACCAACATAAAACACTTCAAAAATCATACCCCAACCATAAACAACACATACCCAAACAAACCCACATAAAACATCAAAAACTTGACCCATTTCAACACCAAACATCAAAAAACTTATAGGAATGGTTCCATACCTCTTGTAGGCTCCAAATCCTAGCAAAGATCACACAAACAAGGTTTTTGTGGAACTTTCCTTCTTCCTTTTTGGTGGATTTCGAAAATGGGTAGGGTTTGGGATTGGGAAGTGATTTGGGGATTTTTAAAAGGTGAGAGTAAAGTGGGGGGTTTAAAGTGATGGGTATGGGATTAAAAAGGGGTTGTAATGACTTAATAAAAATTGTACCCCAAACTTAACATGATGTATAAAATACCCTACTTGGTATTTCAAAAGCATTTTTCAACAATGCTCTAAACTTCATTTAAAATCACATCTTCCTCATATTTGATAATTTAACACAATTAATCATGTTAACATCTTAATACCCAACACATAAATCCATCAACACATGATACATCATATAAACATAATTAATGTCCAAGTTACCATTAATTAATTTCGGGGCATCACATTACCGCATCGAACCGTCCTTCTTTTTCACAAAGAGAACTGGTGCGCCCCATGGCGACACGTTCGGGCGTATATATCCCTTGTCCAGGAGATCCTGCAACTGTTCTTTCAACTCTCTCAACTCAGCCGGTGCCATCCTATAAGGTGCACGAGAGATAGCGGATGTCCCTGGCAACAGCTCGATCCCAAACTCAACTTCCCTAGCCGGTGGGAATCCTGGGATCTCTTCTGGAAATACATCAGCGAACTCTGCCACTACTGGAACATCCTCAACTCTTAGTTCCTTATCCTTTCCAGACGTGTCCACGGCATAGATGAGGTAGCCCGTGTGTCCACGTTCCAACAGCTGAGTCATCTTGATTGCTGAAATCAACGGAATCTTCGCACGAGAACCGTTGCCATAGAAAGTCCACTGACTGCCCAACTCAGGTCTGAACTTCACTGTCCTCTGTCGGCAATCTGCCACTGCCTGATATCTGTTCAGAACATCAATACCCAAGATGCAGTCGAAGTCTGACATACCCAGCACAATCAAGTCTGACCTCAACTCGTTGCCCTCAAAATAAATGAGGCAGTCTGCCATAAACTGATCAGCAACGACATTTCTTCCAGTGGGTGTCGAGACAAGGAGAGGCGTGGGTAAAGAAGACGTGCGCATATGGTGTCTTTCCACAAAACCCACCGATACAAAAGAATGGGAGGCACCTGTATCGATCAAAATAAAAGCAGGGTACGTAAATAAATGACACGTACCGGCGATCACCTCCTCTGGGGCTACCTGGGCCTGCTCCCTGGTCAGTGCATACACCTGCCCCTGGGGTGGTCCTACTGTCTGACCTCCCGATGGTCGAGGCCCAAACTGTTGCCTCTGCTGCACTGTCCTATCCTCAAACCTCGGCCTGCTGCCCTGAAACTCAGACTGTCCTCCCTGTGTGGGGCAATACCGAGCAATGTGGCCCATCTTGCCACAAATATAACATGCAGGACACTTGTTTGAAGAATGTGGCCCTCCACAATTATTGCACCTCGGCTCTCCCGGCCTATCCCCTTGTGAAGATCCTCTATTGGCCGACCAATTACCCTTCTTGCCATCCTGTTTCTGACCAAAGTGTTTCTTTCCACCATACCGTGAAGATGAAGAGGCACCACGGGGTTTAAATGGCTCACCCCTAGGCCTCAAGCTGTCACTAGTCTGCCTCTGTTGCGGTACCGGTGGTGGCATAGCGTAAGCTCCCACTCCTAGCTCAGCAAGCTCCGCTCTTGTGAGAGCATCATCAAACGAAGTTGGGTTATTAGTGATAACCCGGTCATAGAGCTCCGATCGCAACCCTTTCATAAAGTTCCTCATCTTAGCGTGCCCACTGGTGGCAATGTGGGGAACGTACCTCAGCAATGAAGAGTACCGTGTGGCATAGTCTGTCACTGTCATGTTCCCCTGCTTCAGACTTGTAAATTCATCCTCCTTTGTCTGTCTTGCCGCTGCGGAGAAGTACCGATTCAGAAACCTAGTCCTGAAGAGTGTCCAGTCAATCACAGCACCCAGTGCTCTCATTTCCATTACTGTGCTCCTCCACCACATCAGAGGTTTCTTGGCTAATTGAAACTCCGCCAGCCTCAGCCAAGCTTGTCACAGCACAAGGAGCCGATACAAAGATCTGCTCGAGTCTTTCCAACCACTCTTCAGCCTCTTCTCCGGACTCTGTCCCCTCAAACCGGGGCGGATGGTAAGACAGAAATTGCGTCAAACTAATCTCACCCGGTAGCAATAACTGAACCACTGGTTCCATGCCTACGGCAGGTGGAGGTAGAGGGTTCACTTGACCGACGCTTGCGTTCACACTACCAATATCTCCAACTTCCTCATTAGCAGCCATGCTGTAATACAAATGTTAACAACAATTCCAAAGCAGTATATATGTTATGCCGTTAGATAACAGGAATGAGAATAAGCACGTTAGTATAGCAGGATATACATTAATATGCACCACATGCATAAAAATGCTTCAAATGTAAGCACCTAGCCTATCATGCTAAGGCTACCCTTCACTCGTTCCCGGGTTCTCTAACCACTGCTCTGATACCACTAATGTAAGGACCCTAATCCTTAAGTGCGGAATCAAGGCATAATAGAGCTAAAATAAATGAATCAGAGTCTAAAAGAACATGTTGAGTCTATGAGCTTAAGCATTACATGCCAAAAATAAGGACTACCAAATGGATTAATTACATTCCAATCAAAAGAATGTGTGCAACTATAGTTTTATACTACTCCTAGAGTAGATACTATCCAAAATAATCCTGTCCTTTCATCCTCAATAGAATGCTCGTCAAGCTCACCACCTCAACCCGTTCAAGCCCTTCTATCCTGCCAAAAAGGTACCTACAAGGACAACCCCCAAACATGAGCAATAATAATCATTCATATTCAACACAATATGAAGATAAAGCGTAAATGCATAATCATAATAAAACACTTCCTGTTTCCCCATGTATTTCAAACGCTTCCCATTTGGTTGCCCCTGTACCATAACTCATGAGTATAATCAATAGATTATTTTTAATGGTCTAAACATGTCATGAACATATACCATTTCATCAATAATCCCTAGTCTGTCCATCATAATGTATTTTAATGCCCCTCGCTTATTTACATATAGACGGCATAGGATAACCTCGCTTCAATGGACTGCGGGACTCCCACCCCTCGCCTCTCATTGAGCGGCAAATACCCTTTCCTCGTCCTATATGATAACCACGCTCAAATGTGACATGCGGCGCTCCCACCCCTCGCTTCACATTTAGCGGAACCAAACCAAATAGCGGCAAGCATTAAAATCATCAAGGGATGACCACGACTCATGGGATGTGCACAATTAATCATATGCATCTATAAACATCATGCATAACATGTATTTGCATCCACTATGCAATACCACATATATACTTGCATCCACAATGCATAAACAATAAGTATATAAGATACATGTACCGTTGGGGTGCCCGTACGTCCACTACGTACCTTTCCAAAAGTGTAATATGGTAGGACTTCAATTCCTTGGTTGCGTTGCCACCTGGGTTGGTTCTACATATTCACAAAGACCAATATTAGAACCCAATAATAGTCCAATACCAAAAATCCCACAAAAATAACCAAAAACATCATTTTTGGTGTCTCGCGATCGATCGCCATCAAGCCCCGATCGATCGCGAGGTCACACTGCCTCGCCCAACAAAATCCAACAATCCGCGATCGATCGCGGAGCTAGCGCCGATCGATCGCGGCCTCGCCGATCGATCGCGCCCATCTCGCGATCGATCGCTGAAGCTCTCTGCCTCAGCTCTGTGGCTCGCGATCGATCGCGAGAAAAACGCCGATCGATCGCCGAGCTCTGGGCAAGCGAGAATCGGGCACTATTCACCCTTCTCCTTCCCAAACTCAAAAAACCTTTAATAACTCAACAACATCCATACCCAACTACTCAAAACCAACAATAAACATCATTAAATACCCATGTATACAACATCCAACCAAAATATACTTCAAAACAAGGATAAATCCAACATATAACCAAACCCACAACAACCCAACAAAACCCATTTCAAAATCATTCAAAACCAACCCAAACTCAAACAAAACCTTACAAAATTTACAATGAGGTATCCATACCTCTTGGGGACCTCAAATCACCCAATAATCTCCACAAAAACAAGATTTTGCAAGAACTTCTTTTCACCCTTGAGCTCAAACTCGAAAATATGAAGGGGAAGGGTTTGGGTGTTGTTTTTGGTAAAGTGAAATGAATTGGATGATAAAGGTGGGTTTGGGTATAAAGAGTGAGTTATTTAATTAAAATGTACCAACAATTCCATGGTGTATAAAACACCCCAACATGATATTTTTCAAAGCATTTACTCATAATGCACCAAATATCAATTAAACACATGATTTCTAATCAATTGCTACCAATGGCAAATAATCATGCTTCCAATAATATTTACCCAACATGTACCACATGCACCCTGAAATGCAACCCCGGGTCACCCTATCCACATGACCATGCATTTCCATAAGGTAGATAAATTCCAACACATAATTAATTACCACATAATTAATCATGTAAACACAATTAAAGCCACATAGCAATTAACCATTCGGGGATATCACAGATGGTAAACGTCGTACCATAAAGATAATGACGCCAAATCTTCAAGGCGAAAATGATGGCCGCCAGTTCCAGATCATGGACTGGGTATCTGGTCTCATGAGGCTTCAACTGCCTCGAAGCATAAGCCACCACCTGCTTATCTTGCGTCAATACACAGCCCAAACCTTGCAATGATGCATCCGCGTACAAGGCAAACTTCTTATTCTCAGAAGGGATCACCAATACAGGCGTTGTAGTCAAACGACGCTTCAGTTCTTGAAAACTTTCCTCACAAGCTTCGGACCAAAAGAATGGGACTCCTTTCCGAGTCAGCTGTGTCAACTTTCCTCGACAAAACGTCGGTAATAACCTGCTAAGCCTAGGAAACTCCGTATTTCGGGTACAGAAGTGGGTGCTGCCCACTCCATCACAGCTTCAATCTTCCTGGGATCCACAGATATCTCGCTGCTAGATATAACATGACCCAAGAACACTACACTGCTCAGCCAAAACTCACACTTGCTGAGCTTTGCATACAACTGATGATCCCTAAGGATCTGAAGTACTGTCCTCAAGTGCCGTACATGATCTTCTTCGGTCCGGGAGTAGATGAGTATATCGTCAATGAAAACTATGACGAATTGATCCAAATATGGCTGGAACACCCTGTTCATCAAACTCATGAAAAAAGCCGGGGCATTTGTCACCCCAAAAGGCATGACTAGGAATTCATAGTGCCCATACCTAGTCCTGAAGGCTGTCTTCTGGACATCATCTTCCCTTACTTGAATCTGATGGTACCCTGACCTCAGATCGATCTTACTGTAGAGCCTCGTACCCTGCAACTGATCAAACAAGTCATCGATCCTCGGAAGTGGGTACTTATTCTTCATTGTAGCTTTGTTCAGTTGTCTGTAATCGATGCACAAACGCATCGAACCATCTTTCTTCTTCACAAATAAAACTGGTGCTCCCCAGGGCGATACGCTAGGGCGTATATAGCCTTTATCAAGGAGCTCTTGCAACTAAATCTTTAATTCCCTTAGCTCCGCTGGTGCCATCCTATAAGGGGCACGAGAAATGGCAGACGTCCCCGGTAATAACTCAATCCCAAACTCGACCTCTCTCGTCGGTGGGAATCCGGGAATCTCCTCCGGAAAGACATCAGGGAATTCCGCCACTACGGGCACATCCTCAACTTTTACTTCTTCTTTCTTTTCCGTAACATCAATGGCATATATGAGATATCCTGTATGGCCTCGTTCCAACAACTGCGCCATCTTGACAGCAGATATCAACGGAATCTTAGAGCGAGAACCATCCCCATAGAACGTCCATGGAACTCCCATATCAGATTTGAACCGTACTGTCCTCTGCCTGCAGTTCACAACTGCCTGATACCTGTTCAGAACATCAATGCCCAGAATGCAGTCAAAGTCTGACATTCCCAGAACAATCAAATCTGACCTTAGTTCTTTATCCTCAAAATAAATGAGGCCATCGTAGACGATCCGATCAGTAGTCATACTTCTTCCAGCGGGGGTCGAGACTATAAGAGGCGTGGGCGACGGAGAAGTGCATATGTGGTGCCTTTCCACAAAACTTGTCGACACAAAAGAGTGTGAAGCACCTGTGTCGATCAATATAAAAGCAGGGTGCGTAAATAAAAGACACGTACCCGCTATAACCTCCTCCGGAGCCGCTGAAGCCTGCTCCCTCGTCAATGCATAGACTTGTCCTTGAGGTGGCCCCATAGGCTGTCCTCCATACTGTTTCGGCACGAATGGTGGTCTATGCTGTGCTGTCCTATCCGCAGGCCTCCCCGCCGGACCCTGTTGACTTCCCCTGTTGGGACACTGTCTAGCAAAGTGGCCCTTGTCGCCACAAACATAACATCCTACACAATCTTTCGTCAGATGTGGTTGCCCACAAAGAGTGCATTGGACCTTCCCGGATCTGTCTCCCTGAGACTGCCCCCTTCCAGATGGGCATCACTCCTTCGGTTTCCTTTCCATCTATTGTCAGGCCTCTTACCACTGAACCTTGACGCCGATGTGTTTCCTCTTGATTTGAACTGCTCACCCCTTGGCTTCAAATTATCAGGAGTGGATTTCTGAGGGGGTGCTGGCGGTGGTACAACATCAGGGTATGCACCCACTCCCAGTTCGGCTAGCTCAGCCCATGAGAGTGCATCGTCAAAGCAAGTAGGGCCATAAGTAATCACCCTATCGTACAGCTCCGGCCTCAAGCCCTTCATGAAGTTCCTCATCTTTGCTTGAGTGCTCGTGGCGATGTGAGGTACATATCTGAGTAAGGAGCAATACTGAAGAGCAAAATCTGACACTGACATATTACCTTGCTTGAGGTGAGTATATTCATCTTCCTTAGCCTGTCGTGCAGCAGCCGAGAAATAACGATTCAGGAAGCGAGTTCGAAACATTTTCCAATTAACTTCATGACCTTGAGCCTCTTGCTCTACCACAGTGGTCTTCCACCACATAGTGCCTTCTTGGCCAATTGGAACTCTGCTAACCATATCCATGCTGTCTTCGCACATGGGGCTGCCACAAAGATTTGCTCTATTCTTTCTAACCATTCCTCAGCTCGTTCCCCTGTTTCGGTTCCTTCAAAGGTTGGGGGTCGGTATGCAAGAAATTGAGTTAAGCTTAGCTCCCCTGGCAACAACTGTTGTTCGGACGGTTCATCATCAAAAGCTGGGGGGTAGGGGATTCGTACGCCCCGCACTTGCATTGACGCTCACTGCGTCACCTACCTCCACGTTTGCTGCCATACTGCAACGCAAGGGTTAACAACAAGATCCAAAAGCAGTTCATAAATACATCGTTAGAAAGGCATAACATGTTAGCATAACAGTCATATACTTCATATGTAGCTTATGCGCAAAACATGTTTAAAAGCAAGTACCTAGCTAGCTTATTGCTAAGGCTACCCTTCACTCATTCCCGGGTTATCTAACCTGGCTCTGATACCACTAATGTAGGGTCTTCCTACCTTAACATCAAATGGTACACATATAATGGACTAACCATGCATTTATAACCTCTTAAGGGTTCCGGTTGTAGCTTGAGCTAAGAAGATTACAGGCCAAAATAAAATTTGCAAAAGTTATTTAATTACATTCTCAACAATGAATGTTAAAGCTATAGGTTTACACTACTCCTAGAGTAGAGACTATCAAAATCCTGCATCCTATATTCATCTTGCTCCTTTTAGCTCACCTCCTCAACCCGACCCTAGGCCCTCGGTCGAAAAGTGTACCTACAGGGACAACACATCGTGAGCATAAACATATTTACTTAACATGATATTAAAAGACATACAGCAATGCATAGCATCTTAGTTAAGTAAAAGTTATTGGTCGTTCTTCAACTTCTTTTGTTATCCCTGATTCTTATTCATGTATAAGGGCATCTTACCCATTGTATGGCATCTTACCATAACATAACCGTCGTGTGGCATCTTACCACAGGGGCATCTTACCCAATCATATGGCGTCTTGCCATATCATAACATTGTGTGGTATCTTACAACGTGGGCATCTTACCCACTCACATACATTGGGTGGCATCTTACCACATGGGCGTCTTACCCAATCATATACATCGTATGACCTTATCATAAACTTACTTATCATAAACATCATCATCATAAACGTCATCATAAACATCATCATCGTAAACATCATCATAATCATCATCATAAACATCGTCATCATAAACATCATCATAAACATCATCATAAACATCATCATCGTAAACATCATCATAAACATCATCATCATAAACATCATCATAAACATCATCATCATAACCATCATCATCATAAACATCATCATAAACATCATCATCATAACCATCCTTATAAACATCATCATCATAAGCATCATCATTAAATGTAGGAGTATGGTTTACCGTCCGATGCTCGTACGTTTCTTACGTACCTTAATTCCAAAAGAAGGAGAAATTGTAGAACTTTATCTCCTTGAGGTTGTGGGTACCTGGGACGGTTCTACGTAACCATACAAATTGATATTAGAAGCTAAACAATAGCCCAATACCAAAAAATTTAACAAAAATCATCATTTTCCTACTTTTGAACAGTGGCGATCGATCGCTCAAAACATGGCGGTCGATCGCCTGATTTTTTTTCTTAGCGGCGATCGATCGCTTAAAATGAGGCGATCGATTACCTGATGCACATTTCGCTACTGGACGTTGGCGATCGATCGCGCCATTTGAGGATCGATCGCCTATCCTCATTTTTGCGTACTGCCTCTCGGCGATCGATCGCTGCATTTGTAGCGATCGATCGCCACAACCAGTGGTCGCGATTTCACCATTTTTATGTGCATTTTCCAAGCTTATCCTCATACCTTTCAAAACCAAACTTCCCAACAATAACAATAACATCATAACCCACTAAAACCCACATAAAACACTTCAAAAATCATACCCGAAACATATATAACACATACCCCAAAACAACCCACATAATCACTTCAAAAATCACCACATTTCAAATCCAAACATCATCAAAACTTTAGGGAGAGTCCCATACCTCTTGAAGACTCTAAATCTTGATAAAAATCACACAAACTCAAGTTTTGTGGAGCTTCCTCCTTCCTCCTTTGAAGAATTTCGAAAATGTGGGATAGTTTAGGGTTGAGGATGATTTGGGGGGTTTTAAAAGAGTAAAGGTAAAGTGAAGTGAAGTATAGGAAAAGATGGGTAGTGGGGATTAAAAGGGGTTGTGCAAAGTTAATTTAAAACTTGTACCCCAAACTTAACATGATGTATAAAACACTTCAACATGGTATTTGGAAAGCATTGTACAAAAATGCTCTAAACTTCATCTAAAATCACATCTTCCTCATATTTAATAATCAACACAATTAAATCATGTTAACATCTTAATACCCAACACATAAATCAATTATCACATGATTCATCATATAAACATAATTAATGCCTTAATTGCAATTAATTAATTTCGGGGCATCACACAATATAATATGATTTTATTTATGGCAAATCATTAGTATATATTATTCAAATATCTGTGCAATATGAATTGATATATAAGTTAATGTTCCTAGAATAATATTGTATTATTCTTGAAGATGTCCATAGTCAAGTATTATCATGAATCGGGATAATGATAATACGTTGAGACTAGTATGTCTTGATTGATGAATTGTTCATAGATATGAGATATCAAATCAACACATGTGTATATGTTAGAGAACGATGTACTGGACAGACCCACCATGAGAATGCTACATGGATAGTTATATGATTGTCATAAGCAATTCTCATAGTGATAATAATGTATGTAATCCTTACGACTTGTGATCATCAGAGATCCCAACATAAGGAGTTATGTATCTTGATATTGTCAAACGTTACCCGTAACAGGGTAAACTATAAAGGCGACTATTGGATACACTACGAATTATGTAGAGGGATGTTGACTGATCGAGATAGGATTTGTCCCTCCTATATAACAGGAGAAGTGTTTGGGCCCTTGATCAAGTAAGACTAAAATGCATGGCCGTGCTCAAATGAGTCGATATGTGATATCGAGCTTATTCGTTTATTCTAGTTCTACTTGGGGATCAGGAAATAGAGATTGAATATACGAGTATGACTATTCCATGACTCGTGTTCAATCTAAACACATGGACAAAGAGATTAAGTTACATGGTTAATATTATCACAGGCCATAGGTTATGTCGAGTCAATGACATTCTTGTAACTTGGGTAGCCTTGATGTATTGCTAGATATCGCTCATTGCTTGTGACATAAAATTAGATTTTATGTCAGTGCCAACGTTGCAAGATCCTAACGGGTCACACAAAAGATTAAATCGATAAAGGGGAATATAATTCATTGGATGGATTAAGTTGATTAGGAAGAGTCCTAATCATATAATAATAATATATGATATTATTGTATGGACCGAACATATATATATATTGGATATATATATATATATGTTTAAGATTGCTATATATATATATGGGTAATTGATTATAATGGGCTTTGATGTGGTTTTGAGAAAACCTAAGCTTAATGATAATCGGCGCCTATATATACAAGAGTATTAGGTTTACGTAGGAGTTAGACGTTAATTGTGAATTAACTAAAGCCTTAACCTAGCAGCCGCACGTCACTATGTAGCTCGTCCCCTTCTCTGTTGAATAACAACTCTAGCAATTTGTTATTCAACTTCCTTTGTCGATTTGATCGTGGATACCGTAGAGGCAGAGGTGCACCATCTTTGCTCCTGACTCGAGGAACACGTTGGACGTCTTGCTGCAAGAAGGATTCTGCTCAAACACGCAACAAGGGTATGATTCTCTTTACACCCCGATATGATTTACTCCGTATATGTCCATGGTTAGGGAATCCAAATTTTTATTTCCGCTGCGCATTGCATGTTGATCCCTTACGCAACTCACGGCCACCAATCGACACAAAATACATCACCAAGGATGTCTACTTCCGTGTGTTCTAAGAATTGTCATCTTGGTCCAAACACACTATCGAGACTCCACAAGGTATCAAGTTCTCGAAAGGATATGCAAGAATAATCAATCGCATTCCCGCCACACGTGCCAACCATGACACTTAACAAATACGAAACATTGTCATCCCTCGTTTACCCTAGGACTCAACAATCCTAACACAGGGGTGTTATCACTTTACTCAGAAATGAATTACCATGGCCTAAAATACGACAATCCCTCCTCAGGGGAAATCAACCGAACCCCACAATCATTCTTCAGAATACATCGTGCCATCGAGATTACCAATCTCAAAGTGCCACAATCTCACACCGGAGATTCATCCATCCAAGCATACTAATCCAATGCTCGACGAGGGCTAATGCTGGTATTCGTATACACACACCAGTATACATGCCTAAGCACCAATACAACATGCATACACAATGCAATCGACTCGGGTATCTCTAATCATACCCCAAAGCCCCAAAAACAACTGTCAATCCCTAGTTATTCTCGCATCGTGGAGAATGATGATTGACAAACCAAAGGCCAATGGTGTGATTCCGACACCAACACCGTACAAACCGACTCAACGAATCTTCCATCGATTCCCAATAGGTATATAAATACCGCCTTCCTCGCAAGGAAAGTGTCATGAACCCATGACCTTCCAACCACGAACCACCGTTCGGAGAACCTAGATATATTTAGACCAAAATATATATCCCGAAACCAACAAATACACAACCAATTCAGAATAGTGCATCCTTGCAAATATTACCAATCTGAAACCCGTATACACAACGTATACTCATTCTAACAATGCTCTGTACTAATACCATAGTACTCCACAATCACGAGCATTTCCCCGGAGATGTCTCCCCGAAGGTCTCACCGTAAAGGTAAGAAATCCATTACTCGGTCCAACACCAGTAATGCTACCATGGCTGATTCACAATCAACCCACGATCGATACCAGCTATCTCCATGATAGTGCAATCCAAATCTCTCCAAGAGATAAACTCAATATAGTAGTGTTACCCCACTAGCTATATCCCACAATTCCAATGTAACTCCCGTTGCATTTCGTATGCAAAGATGCTCAACCAGAGCTAACAACGACTTGTCGACACTCACGTTGGTATACCCAACAAAGTTGAGTTGTCCCGGTATAAGTCCCTCAAAACATTTGACGTATAAACGTCCCCGTGAGGTATTTCCTGCCTCAAGACTCAAGCCACAAAGTGACTACAAGAGTCCACCAAAACCCTCATCGTATCATCATACGATTTACCAACTCGGTTCCAACGAGCAGTATAATGGCTACAACAAGCACAATATACATTGCAACAATACTTGGCTAGCAAATCATTGCCTCCCTAGGTTTATACCAAACCTACCAATGTATCATACGTTCAATCCCGGCACACCACACCGTAACATCCATTAGAGTAGTGGGTCATCACCCAATATTTCTCTAATACCAAGGTACAACGAACATTCCGGTGTCCTTGCTCAACGACGATGCAATCCTAATCCATTAGGACTTATTCCACAGCCTCGGGGTGGGTGTGACCATGTCTACTATACGTCACAACGACAAAATCAAGTAGTTTCCTCAATAACTACTCTTACCACCAATCACCTGGCCATAGCCATCCCAGTGAGTATACCCAAAGGTACCACTACTCGTAAAATATTAACTCAAATGCATGATGCGGTACACTCATTGGTACAGCACACACAATAATTCTTCGAGCAACCTGCTCGGCATAATGGTCTCGTCAACTAGTGATCCAGACACTACCCTGTGCTCACCATTGGCACTCAAACCATACTACTAAATACATATAATAAATGTATTATTCATCGAAACGATGATACACGTCTACATAGAATATCCACTATGGCATCGTCATCCCGTGACGTACATGTCAACATATGACATCCAAAATAACATTGTCAACTCGTGACGGTACATATCGATACACGACATCCATAATCTCATCGTCAAACACGCGACGGTATATGTCGATACACGACATCCATAATCCCATCGTCAAACATGTGACCGTATATGTATATCAACGCATGACATCCACAATAATGCTAATAAAACATAATATACCATACCTCATCGCTAACAAGATAGGGCCATACCTGTGTCCATCGCCCAACAGTGGTACACAAGTAGCACTCATCGCTCGAAGGCAGCGTAATCCCGGGCTACGTACACAGCGGCATAACCCACCGCTATAGAATCAGTGGTACCGATCATCACTATAGATATCCGGCGGCATGAATCATCGCCACCCGGCTGTATGAATCATCGCCAATAGAATAGCGGAATGAACCATCACTATGAATATTCGGTTGCATAAACCATTGCCATTAGAATAGCGGAATGAGCCATCGCTATGAATATTCGGCGGCATAAACCATCGCCAATAGAATAGCGGAATGAGCCATCGCTATGAAAATCCGGCGGCATAAACCATCGCCAATAGAATATCGGAATGAACCATCGCTATGAATATCCGGTGGCATAAACCATCGCCAATAGAATAGCGTAATTAACCATCACTATGAATACCCGGCGGCATAAACCATCGCCAATAGAATAGCGGATTCCTAGTCTCGTTATAGTAGTATATTTTAATGCACTTCGCTTGTCATGATCGTGGCACTAATCCCCCTCATTCGACATATCAACGGCATTGAATAACCTGGCTCAAATGCGACATGCGGCAATACCCTCGCTTCAACATTTGGCGGCAAATATTCTTTCCTCACTACGATATGACAGCGGCAAGTATTCTATCATCGCGTCAAGTGACAGCGGCAAAGCATTTAAAATCATCACTCGTCCATAACAACGATTCATGGAATATTCCCCAAGCATCCAATCTATACCTGCAACACAATGCATAATCTATATCCCAATATGCATCACTATGAGTGTATTTTAATGCACCTCGCTTCAAATGTGACACGCGGCAATACCCTCGCTTCAACATTCATTAAAATCATCACTCCAGTATATATGCAATCACAATGAGTGTATTTTAATGCATCTCGCTTTAAATGTGACATGGGGCAATACCCTCGCTTCAACATTTAGCGGCAAAGCATTAAAATCATCACTCCAATAGATTCCACCACAATGAGTGTATTTTAATGCACCTCGCTTTAAATGTGGCATGCGGCAATACCCTCGCTTCAACATTTAGCGGCAAAGCATTAAATCATCACTCCAATATATATGCAACCACAGTGTATAATCCATAATGTATATAAAATACATGTTACCGTTTGGTGCCCGTCAATCCCGACCTTAGCCCTCCATGCCAAAGCGTCCCTACAAGAACGATTCCAACCTATGAGCATATAATAATCCATATCCACCACTACATGATTATAAAGGGTAAATGCATAAACCATAAGTACAAAGTACTTCATGTATCCCAATGCATTTCAACATGCTCCCTTTGGTTGTTCCTGTACCACAACTCACAATCATAATAACCAAATTATATTATGATTCCATAGATGTCATGACATATAATTGTACCATTATGATCACATATCATAAACGCCCATAAGCAAAATAGTTGCGTCACACAACACTAACTACTGTCACGCATAAGTATGTGCTATCCATTCCCATTAACATGTTCCTAGGCCATCGACAGCCCCAAAGAGCAAACCACTGCTCTGATGCCACTAATGTAAGGACCCCCGTGCCCTTAACCCTCTTATTAGCGTTTTATCCATGCCATTAGTGCATACAATTATGTTGTCAGAGGGAAAAAGGCTACATGCAACCCTAGCATGAAATACCATTCATAAAATTTCTTACATTATTTCATATAATGTCTACACTTTCCCCCAACATAATCCATAAATATAACATACACCTTTATACATACGCTAACATGCTCTCAATTCATTTTGCAATTCCTAATTAATTGCATGCAACACGTAAATGAAAATAAAAAGGCCCTTGCCTTCTTTATACAACCCATATACACATAATAGTGCTCACATGCGGGCATCGAATAAGTATACGTGTATCTAATATATAAAGTATCATGTAGCTCTGGTATTTCGATCCTGGAAGCACCTCCAATCCATAGCTCGAGCTCAACTCCAAAGCTATCGATGTACCTATTCACGTGCCCCAACAGAGACAGCCCCCACATGCGGTGAGCATACCAATATCCCAAATCCAATAAGCACAATATTACAATTCATAATTTACACAATGTAAATGCTATGAATATTAAAAGACACTCCCTAGATGGCATCATCCTCATCCGGGATCCCCTGTGCTATTCCTATTATCAAAATAACAGAAACCATCAATTCCCAAATGCCAGATAATCACCTCATTGATTAACCAAACCCATTCTTGCCATGCCATTTTCAAAATCAAATATGATTAATTCATCAAACAAATGATTATAGATATCATATACACTAAACCAATGGTTCCATATGTTTATCTCATCGCTCGCTCTATAATAGCGGCATTTCATTCTTACGCATGCTCAAAGGCAGTGGCGTTATAACCGATGTTCGCTCAACGATGATCACATCCAATCATTGCTCGCTCAAAAGCGGGACCATATAATTCCCAATGTCTATCCAATTATTGTAATATAATGTACCATGCATTCAAAAATTGAATTATATAAAAGGGATGTGCTCGTACGTTATACGTACCTTATGATCCCGTAGATCGAACCAAACCTTGGCTAGGTCCCGCGACCCGATGAATTATGTGCTAACACATAAATAATTGACAATCAAACACAAGCATGCAACCACGTGCCCAAGCACGTTCACAAACCTCAGACCTATCGTAAATCCATGACGATTAATCACTTTAAAAGACTTCGGGTTAAGCATGCATAATACCCAAAATATTCCTTTTTACCAGTTCAAAGGCTAGCCAATTCCTACATTTAGTCATTCCAATTCTCTTTAAAATTTGGCTCCACCCACTCCATTTTAAAAGTATAGCATTCCCATTGGAATGTAGACATTGCCCCAAAAATCGGCTAATTAAACCACGTTTCCAAAATCCCGACATTTTCCAAAATTTTCGAAAAAAAACTCCATCCTTCGAGCTGTGATCCATCGCGATCGATCTCCCCAGTCCAGTGGCCAACCAGTGCCTTCTCGCGATCGATCGTGAGTCTCCACGATCGATCGACAACCCGCTCGCGATCGGTCTTCAAGACTTTGCGATCTATCGCCAGTAGTGTTCCTCTTCAACAATTTTCAGTTGTTCGTCGCGATCGATCGGCATGCCATCAGCGATCGATCGCGACCTGCATTTTTTTCAAAAAATTCGAGCTTCAATGGTGTTTTCACGCCCAAACTCAAAACCAACACCCCATACACCTTCAACACCTCAAATACTCCCTTAAAACTCAATAAAAAAACTCCAATAACAAACTTTAAGATTTTTACGCAAAAATCCCCAAATCCAAACCAACATAATACCCAACCAAAATCAACAATACTACTACCAAATCGTAGACAAGGACGAGGGGAAGATTAATACCTGATTATCTACGAGAAATCCGGCTCCCGAGTCATGCTACCAACGATTTCTCCTCCAAGGGAGAAAAGAGTGAAATGGGGGGAAGGGTTGGGCGCAGAGAGAGAGGGGAGAGAGAGGGAATCCGTGCAATGACGGAATATCGAGTCCATTTGGTATATATAGCACCAAGACTCCAAAATACCAATACCTCCACAAATACATCATGATTCATTAAAAATCATCTGTTTTCAATAATTATCTCTCCAACTCAATTTCCATTACCAGTCCCAGTACAAAGTACTCCAGACTCCAAATCCCACCAAAAACTAAATTCCAAGGTTATCACCACAATGAGAATACAATCTCATCCCTTGGATCCAACGACTCCAAATACCGGATTTAAAATCCCCGGGAGTCCCAAAATCGTAATTAATTCATAATTGCCACAATTAAAATCCATTAAGGATCATTACTACTCCGGGATTAACACCATTAATTTCCGGGCATCACACTTTATCTTTTAATGAAAAGGGAAATAAACGTAACCTGATGGCGTCGTCAGAAACGCCATTGTGTTTGAAGGTGTCACAATCTCCAAGAAGTCGGAGATGTGAGCGATTGGGTCATTAGTGGCTACTCCCCCAAACATTACTGAATGTTGGATCATCTGAATTATTGCAGGCTTTATCTCAAAATTGTTAGCTTGAATACTTGGCCTCGTTATGCTTGACAGTGATCCATGGAATGCTGGTTGAGCAAAGTCCATCATAGATCTTGGATTCGGTGCTTCATTATTTGCGTCTCCTTCTTGATTGTTATCCGCCATTGTTCGAGCTTCCCATATTTTCCTTAGACATGTTCGCTCAATTTGGGTCTAACGGCTCGAGTGTGGGGTTGCTACTCCGTAGCATGCACCAAGAAGATGACTACCTGTAAAAATCAACCCAAAAGGAAACACTAATGTAGTAAACCCAATATTCAAAATTGACAATCAAACAAAACAAAAATTGGCTAAATTACAAGTAGCTAATCTTGTATAATATTATACAAATTAGTCACCGGCAACAGCGCCAAAAACTTGATCGCTTTTATTTTAAACAATTAATTCCAGTGTAGCGATTTTAGACCGCAAGTGCATGGTGTCAAGTTTTAGTATAGTGATTTAGAAATAGGGATGTCGTACCAACAGGGGCTAACGCATAAGTACCAAATAAAATTATGAAAAATTATATTTAGCCTATGAAATATATGAATAATTATCTAATTGATCGCTTTTATTTTAAACAATTATTTTCCAGTGTAGCGATTATACCACAAGTGCGCGGTGTCAAGTTTTAGTATAGATAGGAAGAATACGGTTTGTCGAACCCACAGTGACTAACAAGCAAGTACCTAATAAGATGATTTTGACTATATTTAACCTACGATAATTAATTAATAATTAAACTAATAACTAAATTAAACTACTCTAATCCAACCAAAACAATCGACGATCACGAGAAAAATCCACAAGAAAGAATTATCAAGACAATTATTCACCTAACCCAACTCTTACAATTCTCTTCTCCATACATCTCTAAGGTGACGGGTTTTCCGAATTTATTCAATATACTCTCTCGAGCTATATTAAATCCAACATCAAATTGCAACAAGTAACTCTCGTTCACTTAATTAACAATTTAATATTGAAAGCGCTTTATGAAAACCACTAACTTTAGATTAAACAACCCAAAGCTATCACTCGTATGTGATTTTATCTCTCGATCTTAATCTTTAACACACGGCATGAATTATTATATCGTATTATAATTTTATCTCTCGATCTCAGTTATAATAAAATATCATTTAAAGGGGATCAATCCTTCAAAAGCATGAAGAACAATAAAACATGCACATAGAAGATATATGAATTCAATCTCAAAAATCAATAGGAAAAATTATGTTATTGATATTTCTCAATCATCAAAAACACAACAAATCAAATTATTCATTTAAAACAATAATAGAAAAGTAAAAGAAAACTCCCAAGTCGACTTCTTCGTTGATTCTCGATCCTTCCTCGCTTCTTTCTCGATCGTGCTCCTCGATTCTCTTGTTGGCTTGTTCCAATTCCTAGGATGAATAGGTGATGGTGGATGAAGGTGATATGGATTATGGAGGAGTGGAGGCTATTCCTAGGGTCTAAAATCTGATTATGGTTGTGATTTGAGTGTATAAATATAGAGGGATAGGAATCATGGACTATTTTGTTGGACACAAACTCTATAAGGAGTTTATTTTTCAGCAAACTCTTACGGCCGAACGATCGAGCAGACAGCTCGATCGATCGCCAATTTTCTGCCCAAGCGGATCGATCGAGAATTGAGTCTCGATCGATCGAGCTTGATTTATATATATTTTTTTATCTCTTTTGTTATTTTCTTCCTTTCCCGACTTTGATGCGTTCGCTCGATTCGGTCATTTATCATCATTTTTGGATCATTTCCTATACTTTTATACATTTCAACATTGATTCCTGAAATATAGAAATATATACCAAAAACCGTAAAATAATCCAAGAATCAACACAAAAATCATTAGAAAATCGCATCTAAATAAGTGTAAAAACGACACTTATCACTAATTAAACTAAAAACTTAAAAACTCAAAATTTAATCAACTCCTTTGAAGATGCAAAGGAATTCCACTCAAGAAATTTATCAAGATGTCGGTTCACTTGTGTTATTGTCAATGATTTGTTTGTAAAAATAATTACTAATCAATTAATTCTTAAGGTGACGGATTCCCTAATACAATCAATATACTTTCTCAAGCTATATTGAAACTAATATTAAATTGAAGCAAGTAACTCTCGTTCACTTAAACCAATTTAATATTGAATAAATCTCGATGAAAACCGTTAACTTTATTAAATCTTTCAATTCAAAGTGATCACGTATGTGATTTAATCTCTCGATCTAAATCTTTAACATACAACATGAATTATTATAGCGTATTATAATTTTATCTCTCGATCTCAATTATAATTCACAAATTCAATCAAATAAGCAAGGCTTTGATAGCATTAAGATTATAATTCATGCACAAAAGAATTAATCCACTCAAACAACATTCAAATCAATGACTCAATCACAATCTTTCCTAACTTTGATAAAATAAACTTAATTTATGTTCAAATCAAACTAACATGATGAATAATTGTTTCTCAACCTCATAAACATCAATAAATTTGAAAATCAAAATAAATAAAGCTTAGAAGTACGATAACATAGGAGTTGAATCCGTGCGTTGAAACGTTACTTCTTCCCTTGCTTCCTACCTTGCACTTCAAAGGCTTTTTCCCTAAATTTGTATGGTTGTTGGAGGATGAAAGGAGGCTGATATATGGTGTATGATGTGATATTGGTTCCCTTAAATTCTTGCCCTAGGTCCCTTATTTATAGAAGAGGAGGTGGATGGAAGTGTTCCCAATAGATCAAACACAATCAAGTCTTTTTTTTTCTGAAAATTCTGCTGCTCAATCGATCGGTAAAATTGTCTCGATCGATCGATTCTTCTCTTTTCTCGTCCAGGAATTCTTCTGCCTCGCTCGATCGATTGAGCTTCATCTTCTGATCGATCGCGCTCCACTACCGATCGATCGGTTATGTCAGAATTCAAATTCTTCAATTCTTGCC
Organism: Haberlea rhodopensis; assembly: GCA_907163345.1. Lineage (NCBI taxonomy): Eukaryota > Viridiplantae > Streptophyta > Magnoliopsida > Lamiales > Gesneriaceae > Haberlea > Haberlea rhodopensis. The sequence goes on along the minus strand of CAJQUN010000073.1, from coordinate 2,125,593 downwards.
TCGGTTTGATCAGTTTTTGTTGGGATATGCCCTAAGACAAGTCATTAGATGATTGTTTTGACATACAATGTTTATGATTTTATGAATGGCAATTCATTATTATATATGTTAATGTCCTTAGAATAATATTGTATTATTCTTAAAGATGTCCCTAGTCAAGTATTATCATGAATAGGGATAATGATAATACGTAGAGACTAGTATGTGTTGATTGATGAATTGTTCATTGATATGAGATATCAAATCAACACATGGGTACATGTTAGAGAACGATGTACTGGACAGTCCCACCATGAGAATGCAACATGGATAGTTATATGATCGTCATATGCAATTCTCATAGTGATAATAATGTATGTAATCCTTACGACTTGTGATCATCAGAGATCCCAACATAAGGAGTTATGTATCTTGATATTGTCAAACGTTACCCGTAACAGGGTAAACTATAAAGGCGACTATTGGATACACTACGAATTATGTAGAGGGATGTTGACTGATCGAGATAGGATTTGTCCCTCCTATATAACAGGAGATGTGTTTGGCCCTTGATCAAGTGAGAACTAAAATGCATGGCCATGCTCGAATGAGTCGATATGAGATATCGAGCTTATTCGTTTATTCTAGTTCTACTTGGGGATCAAGAAATAAAGATTTAATATACGAGTATGACTATTCCATGACTCGTGTTCAATCTAAACACAAAGGACAAAGGGATTAAGTTACATGGTTAATATTATCACAAGTTCTAAAGGTTATGTCGAGTCATTGACATTCTTGTAATTTGGGTAGCATTGATGTGTTGCTAGATACCGCTCAATGCTTGCGACATAAAATGAGATTTTATGTCACTACCAACATTACAAGATCCTATCGGGTCGCACAAAAGATTAAATCGATAAGCGAAATTTTTCATTGGATGAATTAATTAATTAAGAAGAGTCTTAATTAAAAGATTATAAGGATTTAATTAAATCATGGGTTTGGGCCCATGAGGCTTTAAGAAAGCCTTAAACCTTAATTAAATCTTATAATATAAATACAAGGTTATGATTAAATCTTGGTAACACAATTCATATCATTCCAACCTAATATTTGAAGCACACGGGCGCACCACCTTGCTTGCTCTCGGTTTTTCATAGCCGAAGAGAATTCAAGGAAATTTCGTGCCATCTTTCGATTTATAATCGAGTGTGTTTCTTGTTCCGGTTTAAGAACTTGTCTAGCAACTTGTTCTTAAACTATCCCTTCACCCGATTTGATCGTGTGGATACCGTTGAGGCAAAACTTGACAAGTTTTGCTAGTGACTCGAAGGAGACGTTGGATGTAAGGACCCTAATCCTTAAGTGCGGATCAAAGGCATAAATAGAGCTAATATAAATGATCAGAGTGAATTAATCGTGTTGAGTCTATGAGCTTTAAGAATTATATGCCAAAATGAGGACTATCAATGGATTAATTACATTCCCCATCAAAAGAATGTTATCAACTATAGTTTTACGCTACTCCTAGAGTAGACACTATACAAAAATTTAATCCTGTCCTTCCTGTCTCAAAAGAATTCTCCACAAGCTCACCACCTCAACCCGCTTAGCCCTTCTATCATGCCAAAAGTGTACCTACAAGGACAACCCCCAAACATGAGCAATAATATCATTCATATTCAACACAATATGAATATAAAGCGTAAATGCATAAAACACAATTAAAACACTTCCTGTTTTCCCATGCATTTCAAAACGCTTCCAGTTTGGTTGTCCCTGTACCATAACTCATGAGTATAATCAATAGATTATTTTTAATGGTCTAGACATGTCATGACATAATACCATCTCATCAATATCAAATACCGGTCACCATTCCCTAGTCTGTCCATCACAATGTATTTTAATGCCCCTCGCTTATTTACATATAGGTGGCATAGAATAACCTCGCTTCAATGGACAAGCGGTACTCCCACCCCTCGCCTCACATTGAGCGGCAAATATCATTTCCTCGCCCTATATGATAACCACGCTCAAATGTGACATGCGGCGCTCCCACCCCTCGCTTCACATTTAGCGGAACCAAAACAAATAGCGGCAGGCATTAAAATCATCAAGGGATGACCACGACTCATGGGATGTGCACCAATAAACATATGCATCTACAATCATCATGCATAATTCAACATGTATTTGCATCCACAATGCATAATCACATATATACTCGCATCCACAATGCATAAACAATGAGTATATTAGATACATGTACCGTTGGGTGCCCGTACGTCCTCTACGTACCTTTCCAAAATGTAGGATATGGTAGGACTTCAATTCCTTGGCTGTGTTGCCACCTGGGATGGTTCTACACATTCACACAAATCAATATTAGAACCCAATAATAGTCCAATACCAAAAATCCCACCAAAAAATCCAAAAACACCCAATTTGGTGTCTCGCGATCGATCGCCATACAGCCCCGATCGATCGCGAGACCCCACTGTCTCGAGCAACAAAATTTTACAATCCGCGATCGATCGCTGAGTTTGCGCCGATCGATCGCGACCTCGCCTATCGATCGCGCCAAACTCGCGATCGATCGCTGAAGGCCACTGCCTCCAGCCCTGCAACTCGCGATCGATCGCTGGTGGCGCCGATCGATCGCCGAGTCTTGCACATGCGATTTTCAGGCACTATTCACCCTTCTTCTTCCCAAACTCAAACAACCTCAAATAATCAAACACTAACCATACCAAATCACTACAAATCTTCAATAAACAACATCATACAACCATAAATCTAACACTCACCCAAAAATAACACCAACTCACACAAACCCATTTTAAAACCCTTCAAAAACATACCAAACTTAAACAAAACCTTACAAAATCAACAATGAGGTACCCATACCTCTTGGGGTTCTCAAATCTCCCAATAAACTCCACAAAACAAGATTTTTGGAAGGGTTTCTCTCCACCCTTGAGCACCAACTCGAAAATGGACAAGGGAAGGGTTTGGGAGGTGTTATTTGGTAAAGTGAAAAGTAAGAATGAGTGTTGTGGGGGTTTGGGGTAATAAAGTGGGTTGGGTTAATTAAAATGCATCCCACAACTCATGGTGTATAAAACACCCCAACATGATATTTTTAAAAGCATTAATCCAAAATGCACCAAATATCAAATAAACTCATGATTTCCAATTAATTGCTAGCCATGGCAAACAAATCATGCTAATAACCATTTTCCCAACATGCACCACATGCACCCTGAAATGCCCTCCCGGGTCACTCTATCATGTGACTAAGCATTTCCATAAGATTAATAAATCCAACACATAATTAATTACCACCATAATTAATCATATAAACACAATTAATGCTCAAATTGCAATTAATCATTTCGGGGATATCACAATACTCCCCTACTTATAAGATTTCGTCCTCGAAATCACATGCACTTACCCCAAATAGAAACTAAACATAATCACATACCAGAGAATAGTTCCGGGTAGTGCTGCACCATATGCCGCTCCGTCTCCCACGTAGCCTCCTCGACACCCATGCGATCCCACTGAACCTTGATCATAGGTATCACTTTGTTCCGAAGTCTACGGTCTGCTCGATCCAGAATTCTGACAGGCCGTTCCACATAAGACACATCGGACTCTAACTGAACTTCGGAAGGCTGTAAGACATGCGACGGATCCGGCTCATACTTCCGCAGCATAGACACATGAAACACATCATGTATACCAGATAAAGAAGGCGGCAGAGCTAGTCGGTAAGCTAAGGTGCCAATGCGCTGCAAAATCTCGTACGGTCCAACATACCTCGGAGACAGTTTCCCACGCATCCCAAATCGCACAAAGTCCTCTGAAAGGCGAGATCTTCAAAAAGACCTTATCTCCCAACTGAAATTCCAACGGTCTACGCCGTTTATTCCCATAAGCTGCCTGTCTGTCCTGGGCTGCTTTCATTTTCTGCCTTATCATCTTTATCTTCTCTTCCATCTCCCGAATCAATTCCGGTCCTCCGACCGATTTGCGGTCCAAATCATCCCAACACAAGGGTGATCTACACCGTCTGCCATAAAGAGCTTCAAAAGGAGCCATCTGAATACTCGTCTGGTAGCTGTTATTATAAGAGAACTCTACCAAAGGCACTGAATCTTGCCAAGAAACATCGAACTCCAAAACACAAGCTCTCAACATGTCCTCGAGCGTTTGGATAGTACGCTCGGTCTGGCCATCCGTCTGAGGATGATAAGCAGTGCTCAATCTGACTTCAGTTCCCAAGGCTGACTGAAGACCTTCCCAAAAATGAGATGTGAATCGCGGATCTCGATCCGACACTATGGAAATGGGGATCCCATGCAATCTCACCACATCTCGAATATACAACTGCGCCATCCTCAAAAAGGTGAAAGTCATGCTATAGGGGATGAAATGAGCTACCTTAGTCAATCGATCCACGATCACCCAAATAGCATAAAAGCCTGAAGCACTCCTCGGCAGGTGAGTCACGAAGTCCATGGAAATGTGTTCCCACTTCCACTTCGGTATCTCCAAGCTTTTCAACTCGCCGCCAGGTCTCTGTCTCTCTGCCTTAACCTGCTGGCAGATCAAACACCTCTTAACAAAAGCGACGACATCGGATTTCATCCTCTTCCACCAAAACTGACCACGTAAATCTTTATACATCTTCTTCCCGCCTGGGTGGATGCTAAGTCTGCTACTATGAGCTCGTTCCAAGATCCCTCTACGCAACTCCGGCGTACTCGGAACCACCCAACGTTTACCCAACCTCAAGGATCCGTCATCGGCCACTCTGAATTTTGTTGGCTGACCAAGATGTACTAAAGATAACCACCTCTGAACCTCATCATCTGACCTCTGAGCTCTCCTGATGTTCTCATAGATATCTGGCTCAGCTAACAAGGTCGATACATACACAGGTGATGCATCTATGTTGAAATCATAGCCCAGATGGCAATAGGAGGTCATCATGGCTGACAAATGGATGACGTCCTCAGCAGAACTCTTTACTTTCCGGCTCAAAGCATCTGCTGTCAAATTAGCCTTCCCGGGATGGTACTCAATCTCACAATCATAGTCCTTGAGTAAGTCCATCCACCTCCTCTGCCTCATGTTCAGTTCCGCCTGAGTGAATAAAAACTTGAGGCTCTTGTGATCTGTGTAAATGGTAAACGACGTACCATACAAATAATGCCTCCAAATCTTCAGGGCGAAGATGATAGCCGCCAGTTCCAAGTCACGGACTGGGTATCTCGTTTCATGCGGCTTCAACTGCCTCGATGCATAAGCTACCACATGCTTATCTTGCATCAGTACACACCCAAGGCCCTGGAGTGATGCATCGGTATACAAAACAAATCTGGAGTTCTCCGTAGGGATCACTAACACTGGCGCCGTCGTCAAACGGTGCTTCAACTCCTGGAAGCTCTCCTCACAAGCTTCTGACCAAAAGAAATGTACTCCCTTCTGGGTCAACTGTGTCAACGGCTTGGCAATCTTCGAAAAGCCCTCGACGAAGCGTCGATAATATCCGGCCAAACCAAGGAAGCTCCGAATCTCAGGCACAGAAGTGGGGGCAACCCACTCCATCACAGCTTCGATCTTCCTGGGATCCACTGATATTCCGCTGCTCGATATGACATGGCCCAGAAATACTACACTGCTCAACCAAAACTCACACTTACTGAGCTTGGCATACAACTGGTGATCTCGGAGAATCTGGAGCACTGTCCTCAAGTGTTGCACGTGCTCTTCCTCGCTCCGAGAATAGATGAGAATGTCGTCGATGAACACGATGACGAACTGATCATGGTACTGCTAAAACACTCTGTTCATCAGACTCATAAAGACCGCTGGAGCATTCGTCACACCGAACGGCATCACTAAGAACTCATAATGTCCATATCGAGTCCGGAACGCTGTCTTCTGTACATCTTCCTCTCTGACTCGAATCTGATGGTACCCGGACCTCAAATCAATCTTGCTATACAGTCTGGTACCTTGCAACTGGTCAAACAAATCATCAATCCTTGGGTATTTGTTCTTTACTGTGGCTTTATTCAGTTGCCGGTAATCGATGCACAACCGCATCGAACCGTCCTTCTTCTTCACAAAGAGAACCGGTGCGCCCCATGGCGATACGCTCGGGCGTATATATCCCTTGTCAAGGAGATCCTGCAACTGTTCCTTCAATTCCCTCAACTCCGCCGGTGCCATCCTGTAAGGTGCATAGGAGATAGCGGGTGTCCCCGGTAACAACTCGATCCCAAACTCAACTTCCCTAGCCGGTGGAAATCCTGGGATCTCTTCTGGGAATACATCAGCAAACTCTGCTACCACTGGTACATCCTCACTCTCAATTCCTTATTCTTCCCGGACGTGTCCACGGCATAGATGAGATAGCCCGTGTGGCCACGTTCCAACAGCTGAGTCATCTTGATCGCTGAAATCAATGGAATCTTCGCACGAGAACCGTTGCCAAAGAAAGTCCACTAACTACCCAAATCAGGTCTGAACTTCACTGTCTTCTGCCGGCAATCTACCACTGCCTGACATCTGTTCAGAATATCAATACCCATGATGCAGTCGAAGTCTGACATACCCAACACAATCAATTCTGCCTTCAACTCGTTGCCCTCAAAATAAATGAGGCAATCTGCCATGAACTGATCAGCAACAACATTTCTTCCAGTGGGTGTCGAGACAAGGAGAGGCGTGGGTAGAGAAGACGTGCGCATATGGTGTCTCTCCACAAAGCCAACAGATACAAAAGAGTGGGAGGCACCTGTATCTATCAAAATAAAAGCAGGGTACGTAAATAAATGACACGTACCGGCGATCACCTCCTCTGGGGCTGCCTGGGCCTGCTCTCTAGTCAGCGCATACACCTGTCCCTAGGGCGGTCCCACTGTCTGACCTCCCGATGGTCGAGGCCCAAACTGCTGCCTCTGGTGTACTGTCTTGTCGTCAAACCTCGGCCTGTTGCCCTGAAACTCTGACTGTCCTCCCCGGGTGGGGCAATACCGAGCGATGTGGCCCATCTTGCCACAGCTATAACAGGCAGGGCACTTACTCGAAGAATGTGGCCCTCCACAGTTGTCACACCTCGGCTCTCCCGGCCTATTCCCTTGTGAAGACCCTCGATTGGCGGACCAATTGCACTTCTTGTTCTCCTGTTTCTGACCAAAGTACTTCTTTCCACCAAACCGTGCAGATGAAGAGGCACCACGAGGTTTAAATGACTCTCCTCGGGGCCTCAAGCTGTCATTAGTCTGCCTCTGTTGTGGTACTGGTGGTGGCATAGCACTAGGATAAGCTCTCACTCCAAGCTCAGCAAGCTCCGCTCTTGTGAGAGCATCATCAAAAGAAGTTGGGTTATTGGTGATAACCCGGTCATAGAGCTCCGGTCGCAACCCCTTCATAAAACTCCTCATCTTTGCGTGCCCATTAGTGGCAATGTGGGGAACATACCTCAGCAACGAAGAGTACCGCGTGGCATAGTCTGACACTGTCATGTTCCCCTGTTTCAAACTCGTAAACTCGTCTTCCTTTGTCTGTCTCGCCGCCGCGGAGAAGTACCGGTTCAGAAACCGGGTCCTGAAGAGTGTCCAATCAATCACAGTACCTAGTGCTCTTAGCTCCAATACAGTGCCCCTCCACCACATTAGAGGTTTCTTAGCTAACTGGAACTCCGCTAGCCTCAGCCACGCTGTAACAGCACAAGGAGCCGACACAAAAATCTTCTCAAGTCTTTCCAGCCACTCCTCAGCTTCCTCCCCTGATTCTGTTCCCTCAAACCGGGGCGGGTGGTAAGACAGAAACTGAGTCAAGTTAATCTCACCGGGTAGTAATAACTGAGCTACTGGCTCCAAGCCTACTGCTGGTGGAGGTAGAGGGTTCACTTGTCCAACGCTAGCGTTAACATTGCCCACATCGCCAACTTCTTCGTTAAGGTTCCCCGCATTCATAGCAGCCATGCTGTAACACAAAGGTTAACAACAATTCCAAAACAAATATACATGTTATGCCGTTAGATAACAAGAATGATAATAGGCATGTTAGTATAATAGAATATACATCAATATGCACCACATGCATAAACACCTCAAATGTAAGCACCTAGCCAATCATGCTAAGGCTACCCTTCACTCGTTCCCGGGTTCTCTAACCACTGCTCTGATACCACTAATGTAAGGACCCTAATCCAGTGCGGATCAAAGGCATAAATAGAGCTAATATAAATGATCAGAGTGAATTAATCGTGTTGAGTCTATGAGCTTTAAGAATTACATGCCAAAATGAGGACTATCAATGGATTAATTACATTCCCCATCAAAAGAATATTATCAACTATAGTTTTACGCTACTCCTAGAGTAGACACTATAGAAAAATTTAATCCTGTCCTTCCTGTCTCAAAAGAATTCTCCACAAGCTCACCACCTCAACCCGCTTAGCCCTTCTATCATGCCAAAAGTGTACCTACAAGGACAACCCCCAAACATGAGCAATAATATCATTCATATTCAACACAATATGAATATAAAGCGTAAATGCATAAAACACAATTAAAACACTTCCTGTTTTCCCATGCATTTCAAAACGCTTCCAGTTTGGTTGTCCCTGTACCATAACTCATGAGTATAATCAATAGATTATTTTTAATGGTCTAGACATGTCATGACATAATACCATCTCATCAATATCAAATACCGGTCACCATTCCCTAGTCTGTCCATCACAATGTATTTTAATGCCCCTCGCTTATTTACATATAGGCGGCATAGAATAACCTCGCTTCAATGGACAAGCGGTACTCCCACCCCTCGCCTCACATTGAGCGGCAAATATCTTTTCCTCGCCCTATATGATAACCACGCTCAAATGTGACATGCGGCGCTCCCACCCCTCGCTTCACATTTAGCGGAACCAAAACAAATAGCGGCAAGCATTAAAATCATCAAGGGATGACCACGACTCATGGGATGTGCACCAATAAACATATGCATCTACAATCATCATGCATAATTCAACATGTATTTGCATCCACAATGCATAATCACATATATACTCGCATCCACAATGCATAAACAATGAGTATATTAGATACATGTACCGTTGGGTGCCCGTACGTCCTCTACGTACCTTTCCAAAATGTAGGATATGGTAGGACTTCAATTCCTTGGTTGTGTTGCCACCTGGGATGGTTCTACACATTCACACAAATCAATATTAGAACCCAATAATAGTCCAATACCAAAAATCCCACCAAAAAATCCAAAAACACCCAATTTGGTGTCTCGCGATCGATCGCCATACAGCCCCGATCGATCGCGAGACCCCACTGTCTCGAGCAACAAAATTTTACAATCCGCGATCGATCGCTGAGTTTGCGCCGATCGATCGCGACCTCGCCGATCGATCGCGCCAAACTCGCGATCGATCGCTGAAGGCCACTGCCTCCAGCCCTGCAACTCGCGATCGATCGCTGGTGGCGCCGATCGATCGCCGAGTCTTGCACATGCGATTTTTGGGCACTATTCACCCTTCTTCTTCCCAAACTCAAACAACCTCAAATAATCAAACACTAACCATACCAAATCACTACAAATCTTCAATAAACAACATCATACAACTATAAATCTAACACTCACCCAAAAATAACACCAACTCACACAAACCCATTTTAAAACCCTTCAAAACATACCAAACTTAAACAAAACCTTACAAAATCAACAATGAGGTATCCATACCTCTTGGGGATCTCAAATCTCCCAATAAACTCCACAAAACAAGATTTTTGGAAGGGTTTCTCTCCACCCTTGAGCACCAACTCGAAAATGGACAAGGGAAGGGTTTGGGAGGTGTTATTTGGTAAAGTGAAAAGTAAGAATGAGTGTTGTGGGGGTTTGGGGTAATAAAGTGGGTTGGGTTAATTAAAATGCATCCCACAACTCATGGTGTATAAAACACCCCAACATGATATTTTAAAAGCATTAATCCAAAATGCACCAAATATCAAATAAACTCATGATTTCCAATTAATTGCTAGCCATGGCAAACAAATCATGCTAATAACCATTTTCCCAACATGCACCACATGCACCCTGAAATGCCCTCCCGGGTCACTCTATCATGTGACTAAGCATTTCATAAGATTAATAAATCCAACACATAATTAATTACCACCATAATTAATCATATAAACACAATTAATGCTCAAATTGCAATTAATCATTTCGGGGATATCACATTGGACGTGGTGCTGCTCCGTGGAATCTGCTCAAACACGCTACAAGGGTGAGACTTTTGTAAACCTTCATCCGATATGAATCCCTATCCGCTGTTTAGTAATCCAAAATTTTATTATTCCGCTGCGTTCCATGCTTGTTGGATTACTTACAGTTTTCTTCCTTCTAGCTTAATTCTTCCACTTTCCACCTAGATTCCTGAAACAAACAAATAAATACCAAAAAGCGTAACATCATACAGGAATCAACACGAAAATATATACATCTCATTGCAAAAATACACTTAATATTCATCCTTATCAGTCATATTTCACTACATGTGTACTCGTATCAGTATAGTTTTCTTGCACAAAATCTTAATCCGTCCTAGTTTACTTTTATCGTGGTATACATCATATAATCGCTAAATCATGCAATCCATGCATATCGTGTGTATATCAGAATGTATGACGATACACCAACCTTTTATCATATAAATAACCTCATACATGTGTGGTTGCAAAAGTAGGCAATTCATAATAACATCATCATATCGTACACCACCCTTGTCCTCATGAAATGGTGGTACTCTTGAGCCCTTTGACATCAACCTCTCATAATCATCTCTGCTTCTTATCTGGCTCAAAGTAATTACTAGGAAGTCCATTCGTAATTCTCACAACATATATCTACATTATACACACCAACAGTCACAGAATCATAATGAATTATCTAACACGAATATTCTTATGTCGCGATTATACGTACATTCACATCATAGTATTATTCATTCATCGAATTTATGTCATAACCCGTCATTTATTCTTATCTACTTGGATAAGTTATCTTGTATTATCCCGCATTCCTTACAACTCATTTGTATATAAACAATTTGAAACAATGCATCAACATCAACCTCGCATACATTTGTAGGTGGAATCACCAACTATGTACAATAGCATCATAGTATCATGCTCATCACAGTACTCACATACTCTCAAGCATCAACCTTTCCATATTTCATCACCCAACTATCATTTGGTATAAACAAGTACTAGAAATAAACTCATTAGTATTTCTCAAATATTCATAACATAATCACGTACCTCGTCATTTATGCATCATTGATATTCATAATGTTTCCGTCATCAAACATTAATATCCCTGCTTCAAAAGTTTCATGCAATCCTGTACACATCATGCTACAACAAACTATCACACAGATAAATTCAACATAAGAATCAATTTCCATGCCTCAATGACATAATTCCTTTCGATCTTTTATTCAACAAAGTACTATTTCATGATATAATATCAAGGTACTCATCGCATATATCATCATTTATATGCCTTCCAGTTTCTAACACAATATCGAAATGGTCAATCATTTAAAGTGAATGCTCATATATCCCATGCATTCTCATTATTACATCATTATATTGTCTATCACATCATGTCTAACTCATCATTAATCACTCCATGATTATTTATCAGTGTTGTCATTGTATACCAGAGAATAACATCATACTTTCTGCTGATCCATGAAACTCATGATAATTCTACGTCGACCCGCAACATTCACAATGATCACACGTCCACACAAGACATTTGTAGTGATCTCACGTCATCCCATGACGCTCCATGTTATCTCATGACCTGTTAAGTAATTTCATTCCAAGATGGTTATATTAACTCATCATAACATGATTAATAGATCATCAATATAAGGACCCTAGTTCCTTAAGTGCGGATTAAGGTCATTAGTAGAGCTAATATGTATAATCAGAGTATAAAAATTCGTGTTGAAGCCTTGAACTTTAAGGAATACATGCCAAAATAATTACTTCCAATGGATTAGTTACATTCCCATCAAATGAATGTTAATCCTATAGATTTACACTACTCCTAGAGTAGAAACTATACAAAAGAATCCCAGCTTCTATGTCAAAATCATTCCTGACTAGCTCACTGCATCAACCCTTTCTTAGCCCCTTTATGCCAAAATGTACCTACAAGGACAACCCCCAAATCATGAGCATATAATAATCCATATTCAACACAACATGATTATAAGGTGTAAATGCATAAACTGTAATTATAAACCACTTCTTGTTTTCCAATGCATTTTAAACGCTCCCTTTTGGTTGTCCTTGTACCATAACTCATGAGTATAATCAATAGATTATTTAATGGTTCCACAAATGTCATGACATATCACCAATTCATTATCACCAATCACCGATTTATTATCACCAATCACCAATCCCTAGTCTGTTATAACAGTGTATTTTAATGCACCTCGCTTGTCATGACAGCGGCACTAATGCCCCTCGCTTCGACATATTAGTGGCATTGAATAACCTCGCTCAAATGCGACATGCGGCAATGCCCTCGCTTCAAAATTTGGCGGCAAATATTCTTTCCTCGCTACAATATGACAGCGGCATGTATTCTATCATCGCTTCAACTGACAGCGACAAAGCATTAAAATCATCACTCTAATATAACCATGACTCATGGGATGTGCACCAAGTGTTCAACATACACATATTCAATCATAATGCATAGTTCAACATGTATTTGCATCCACAATGCACAATTCAATATATATTTGCATCCACAATGCATTTTCTAATAAGTATATAAGATACATGTACCGTTGGGTGCCCGTACGTCTCTCTACGTACCTTTCCAAATGTAGGATTTGGTATGACTTCACTTCCTTGGTTGTGTTGCCACCTCGGATGGTTCTCTTATGGACTTCAAATCCCACCAAGATTTCACCAAATGAAGATTTTGCAAGGTTTTCCTCCTCCTTTCCAGTCAAGAACAAAAATGGGGTTTTGGGGGAAGGGTTGGGTGTTTTGTTGTTAAAGAATGAGGGTTAAAGAGGGATAGTGGGGTAGGGTTGATAATAACATGTACCCCATTAATTAGCATGATTTATAAAATATCTCAACATGATATTTTAAAAGCATTTTACAAAAATGCACCATAACCTCAATTAAAACATGCTTCACCAAAATAATCTTTATCCACCACAATTAAAACATGCCAACACCCAAATTCCCAACATGCATCACATGTACCCTGAAATGCATTACCAGGTCACGTCCACATGTGACTAAGCATTTCCCATATTAATTAATTCTCACACTAAATTAATTAACACCATAATTTCCACATAAACATAATTAATGCCTAAATGCATATAATCATTTCGGGGATATCACAATCAATCTGACCATCATTGCCCCACTGTTATCTCGTCTCTGCAACAATAATCTATGAACATATCAATACTATATGTAATTTCAATTTCATTCTCAATTATTCCTCATATTTAAATTGATTCTCATTATCAATAAACTCAACTGAGATAATGAAATCAACATCTATTAACATATATTCACATGCCAAACCAAACGTAATAGTTTACCTCAACTCCTTGTTCATCTGGAACATTCCATTATCCTCTTGGATCTACATCTCTTGTACCCAAGGAACAACAATAACACAATGTTCACTGCTATCTGCAATCAACACATCATGAATATACGCTAACACGCTAGCAGTATAACAATACTCATTTCACTACGGAGGTACATAATACTCATCGCCCCATGCGGTACACAGTACTCATCGCCCAATGGCGGTTTACATTGCTCATGCCCAATGGCGGCATACAATCAATACCCCTTGCTCCGATATGACAGCGGCATAATCATCATTTCCACATTTGAGCGGCAAGTATTCTATTATCATATATCATAATCACAAGACAAATATCAATGCATGTTTATACAGTACATGCATCATAATATCCACCACATAATCATACCATCATCTCTCCAATAGATGTCATCTGTATATCGGTGTCAATTACACCTTGCTGTTGCATCACCACTGCGATAAAAAAGAAAGAAAACAATAATATTTCTTCATCACAATCGCTTTCACCTGTACATTTGACCATCACAATATGTTAAATCAACAAGGACAATTTAAATCAACATATATTCATACCATGGATCTATACAAAGTAATCATATCGAGATTGAATAGAATCATACCATTATAGCGTGTTTGAAGCAGATTCCTTGTTGCAACACCACGAGTCATGAACAAAGATTTGCACCTTTGTCTCTACGGTATCCACACGATCAAATCAAAAAGGGCGTTCAAGAACAAGTTGCTAGACTCGTTCTTAAACAAAAACAAAACTCACGGTTTGAAACCGATCAACGATGGCCGTAAAACCACCACTATTCACGACGGTGGCCGTGAAGATGTCAAGTGAGAGTGAGGCGGCCGAGAGTCCTTATGGTGGCTACTAGGTTTTTAGGAAATTAATTAACTCTTAATCATTCTCAAAACCTTGTTAGTTTATTATATTATAGATTTAATTAAAGGCTTTCAGAAAGCCTCATTGGCCCAAACCCAATATCTTAATTAAATCCATATATCTAATATTTGTAATTAAGACTCTTCTTAATTAATTAATTCATCCAATGAATTTTATCTCTCTTTATTGATTTAATCATTTGTGCGACCCGATGGGATCTTGCAATGTTGGCAGTGACATAAAATCTAATTTTATGTCACAAGCAATGGGCGGTATCTAGCAACACATCAAGGCTACCCAAATTACAAGAATGTCATTGACTCGACATAACCTATGGATTGTGATAATATTAACCATGTCACTTAATCCCTTTGTCCAATGTGTTTAGATTGAACTATGAGTCATGGAATAGTAATACTCGTATATTCAATCTTTTATTTCTTGATACCCAAGTATAACTAGAATAAACGAATAAGATCGATGTCACATATTGACTCATTCGAGCATGGCCATGCATTTTAGTCTTACTTGATCAAGGGCCCAAACACTTCTCCTATTATATAGGAGGGACAAATCCTATCTTGATCAGTCAACATCCCTCTACATAATTCGTAGTATATCCAATAGTTGTCTTTATAGCTTACCCTGTTACAGGTAACGTTTGACAATATCAAGATACATAACTCCTTATGTTAGGATCTCAGATGATCTCAAGTTGTAAGGATTACATACACTATTATCACTATGAGAATTGCTTATGACACTCATATAACTATCCATGTAGCATTCTCACGGTGGGTCTGTCCGGTACAGTGTTCTCAAACATGTACTGATATGTTGATTTGATATCTCATATCGAACAATTCATCAATCAAAACATACTAGTCTCAATGCATTATCATTATCCCGATTCATGATAATACTTGAATAGGGACAATCTTTAAGAACAATACCATATTATTCTAAGGACATTAACTTATATATTAATTCATATTATACAGATACTCGATTAATATTTAATAATGAATTGCCATTAATAAAACCATAATACATTTTATGTCATAAACAATCATCTAATGAGTTGTCTTAGGGCATATCCCAACAAATCTCCCATTTGCACTAAGACCAATCAGACATATACTTAATGCCTAGAGATCTAGTATGACGATCATGCTTCTGCTGTGACAGTGGCTTCGTCAGTGGGTCAGATACATTATCATCAGTTGGTACTTTGCATATTTTTACATCTCCTCTTTCAACGATTTCTCGAATGAAATGAAAGCGCCGAAGTATGTGCTTGGATCTTTGGTGAGATCTAGGTTCCTTAGCCAATTCGATGGCTCCATTGTTGTCACAATAGAGTTCAATCGGATCTAGTATGCTAGGCATCACCCCAAGTTCAGATATGAACTTCTTGATCCAAACAGCTTCCTTTGTTGTATCTGAGGAAGCAATGTATTCAGCTTCAGTTGTAGAATCGGCTACTGTCTCTTGCTTTGAACTCTTCCATCTCACAGCACCTCCATTTAGGCAAAACACATATCCTGATTGCGATCGGAAATCATCTTTGTTGGTTTGGAAGCTTGCATCAGTGTAACCCATTACATTGAGATCTTCCTCACCTCCATAAATCAAGAATGTATCCTTAGTTCTTCTCAAGTACTTCAGGATATTCTTGACAGCAATCCAGTGACATTCACCTGGATCAACCTGATATCTGCTCGTCATGCTCAGGGCATACGAGACATCGGGACGAGTACATATCATGGCATACATGATAGATCCAATAGCTGACGCATATAGAATCTTACTCATGCGTTGTCTCTCATATGGTGTTGAAGGACACTGATTCGAGAGAATCAATTTCCAATCCTGTACACATCATCTTACAACAAACTATCACACAGATAAATTCAACATAAGAATCAATTTCCATGCCTCAATGACGTAATTCCTTTCGATCTTTTATTCAACAAAGTACTATTTCATGATACAATATCAAAGTACTCATCACATATATCATCATTTATATGCCTTCAAGTTTCTAACACAGTATCAAAATGGTCAATCATTTAAAGTGAATGCTCATATATCCCATGCATTCTCATTATTACATCATTATATTGTCTATCACATCATGTCTAACTCATCATTAATCACTCAATGATTATTTATCAGTGTTGCCATTATATACCAGAGAATAACATCATACTTTCTTCTGATCCATGAAACTCATGATAATTCTACGTCGACCCGCAACGTTCACAATGATCACACGTCCACACAGGACATTTGTAGTGATCTCACGTCATCCCGTGACGCTCCATGTTATCTCATGATCTGTTAAGTAATTTCATTCCAAGATGGTTATATTAACTCATCATAACATGATTAATAGATCATCAATGTAAGGACCCTAGTTCCTTAAGTGCGGATTAAGGTCATAAATAGAGCTAATATGTATAATCAGAGTATAAAAATTCGTGTTGAAGCCTTGAGCTTTAAGGATTACATGCCAAAATAATTACTTCCAATGGATTAATTATATTCCCATCAAATGAATGTTAATCCTATAGATTTACACTACTCCTAGAGTGAAAACTATACAAAAGAATCTCAGCTTCTATGTCAAAAGCATTCCTGACTAGCTCACTGCATCAACCCTTTCTTAGCCCCTTTATGCCAAATATACCTACAAGGGCAACCCCCAAATCATGAGCATATAATAATCCATATTCAACACAATATGTTATAAGGCGTAAATGCATAAACCGTAATTATAAACCACTTCCTGTTTTCCAATGCATTTTAAATGCTCCCTTTTGGTAGTCCCTGTACCATAACTCATGAGTATAATCAATAGATTATTAATGGTTCCACAAATGTCATGACATATCACCAATTCATTATCACCAATCACCAATTCATTATCATCAATCACCAATCCCTAGTCTGTTATAACAGTGTATTTTAATCCACCTCGCTTGTCATGACAGCGGCGCTAATACCCCTCGCTTCGACATATTAGCGGCATTGAATAACCTCGCTCAAATGCGACATGCGGCAATACCCTCTCTTCAACATTTGGTGCCAAATATTCTTTCCTCGCTACAATATGACAGCGGCAAGTATTCTATCATCGCTTCAAGTGACAGCGGCAAAGCATTAAAGTCACCACTCTAATATAACCATGACTCATGGGATGTGCACCAAGTGTTCAACATACACATATGCAATCATAATGTACAGTTCAACATGTATTTGCATCCACAATGCACAATTCAATATATATTTGCATCCACAATG
Organism: Haberlea rhodopensis; assembly: GCA_907163345.1. NCBI lineage: Eukaryota > Viridiplantae > Streptophyta > Magnoliopsida > Lamiales > Gesneriaceae > Haberlea > Haberlea rhodopensis. The sequence goes on along the minus strand of CAJQUN010000073.1, from coordinate 2,107,700 downwards.
CATATTCCAATAAGTATATAAGATACATGTACCGTTGGGTGGCCGTACTTCTCTCTACGTATCTTTCCAAAAGTAGGATTTGGTATGACTTCACTTCCTTGGCCGTGTTGCCACCTGGGATGGTTCTCCTATGGACTTCAAATCCCACCAAGATTTCACCAAATGAAGATTTTGCAAGGATTTCCTCCTCCTTTCCAAGGCAAGAACGAAAATGGTGTTTTGGGGGAAGGGTTGGGTGTTTTGCTGTTAAAGAATGAGGGTTAAAGAGGGATAGTGGGGTATAAGTGTGTGTGTGGGGGGTGGGGGTTGATAATAACATGTACCCCATTAATTAGCATGATTTATAAAATATCTCAACAGGATATTTTAAAAGCATTTTACAAAAATGCACCATAACCTCAATTAAAACATGCTTCACCAAAATAATCTTATCCACCACAATTAAACCATGCCAACACCCAAATTCCCAACATGCATCACATGCACCCTGAAATGCATTACCAGGTCACGTCCACATGTGACTAAGCATTTCCCATATTAATTAATTCCCACACTAAATTAATTAACACCATAATTACCACATAAACATAATTAATGCCCAAATGCATATAATCATTTCGGGGATATCACAATACTCCCCTACTTATAAGATTTCATCCTCGAAATCGCATGCACTTACCAATTTGAAACTAAACATAAATCACATACCAGAAAATAGTTTCGGGTAGTGCTGCACCATATGCCGCTCCGTCTCCCACGTGGCCTCCTCGACACCCCTGCGATCCCACTGAACCTTGACCGTCGGTATCACTTTGTTCTGAAGTCTGCGATCAGCTCTGTCCAGAATCCTGACTGGCCGTTCCACGTAGGACACATCAGAATCTAACTTTACCTTAGAAGGCTGCATCACATGTAACGGATCCGGCTCATATTTCCCACTTCCATTCCGGTATTTCAAAGCTCCTAAGCTCGCCACCAGGTCTCTATCTCTCTGCCTTAACCTGCTGACAGATGAAACACTTCTTGACAAAAGCGATAACATCACGCTTCATTCGTTTCCACCAAAATTGATCACGTAGATCCTTATATATTTTTCTCCCTCCTGGGTGGATACTAAATCGGCTGCTGTGAGCTCGCTGCAAGATCCCTCTACGCAACTCCGGCGTACTCGGAACTACTCAACGGTTACCGAGCCTCAACGAACCATCCTCAGCCACTCTAAATTTTGATGGCTGTCCATTAAATACCAACGAGGACCATCTCTAAATGTCATCATCTGCCTTCTGAGCCCTCTGCTTATTCTCATAAATGTCCGGCTCTGCCAATAAGGTCGATACCCATACCGGTGATGTATCCACATTAAAATCATAGCCCAGATGATAGTAGGAAGTCATCATAGATGATAGCTGCATGGTCTCCTCAGCAGTGCTCTTTACCTTTCGACTCAAGGCGTCTGCCTTCAAATTCGCCTTCCCAGGGTGGTACTCTATTTCACAGTCATAATCCTTTAGTAAGTCCATCCATCTCCTCTGTCTCATATTAAATTCCGCCTGAGTAAATAAGAACTTCAGGCTCTTGTGGTCTGTGTAAATGGTAAACGACGTACCATAAAAGTAATGCCTCCAGATCTTCAAGGCAAAAATAATAGCTGCCAACTCCAAGTCATGGACTGGATATCTAGTCTCATGCGGCTTCAACTGTCTCGATGCATAAGCTACCACATGCTTATCTTGCATCAGTACACACCCCAGGCCCTGTTGTGATGCATCGGTATAAAGAACAAACCTTGTGTTCTCCGTAGGAATCACTAACACAGGCGCCGTCGTCAACCGGTGTTTCAACTCTAGGAAGCCCTCCTCACAAGCCTCAGACCAATAGAATGGTACTCCCTTTTGGGCCAACTGTGTCAAAGGTTTAGTAATCCTTGAAAATCCCTCGACGAAGCGTCGATAATATCCGGCCAACCCAAGAAAGCTCCGTATCTCGGGTACAGAAGTGGATGTAGCCCACTCCATCACAGCCTCTATTTCCTGGGATCCACCGATATCCCACTGCTAGATATAACATGCCCCAAGAACACCACGCTGCTCAACCAGAACTCACACTTGCTGAGCTTGGCAAACAACTGATTATCTCTGAGGATCTGGAGCACTGTCCTCAAGTGTCTCACGTGCTCTTCCTCACTCCGAGAGTAGATGAGTATGTCGTCAATAAACACTATGACAAACTGATCAAGATATGGTTGGAACACCCGGTTCATCAGACTCATAAACACAGCCGGGGCATTCGTCACACCAAACGGCATAACTAGGAACTCGTAGTGCCCATACCGAGTCCAAAATGTTGTCTTCTGCATCCTCCTCTCTGACCCAAATCTGGTGGTACCCTGACCTCAAATCAATCTTGCTATACAGCTTCGTACCCTGCAACTGATCAAATAAGTCATCAATCCTTGGTAGGGGATACTTGTTCTTTACCGTTGCCTTATTCAGTTGCCGGTAGTCGATGCATAAACGCATTGATCCATCATTCTTCTTTACAAAAAGAACCGGTGCGCCCCACGGTGATACGATAGGGCGTATATATCCCTTGTCAAGGAGTTCCTGTAATTGCTCCTTTAATTCTCTTAACTCCGCCGGTGCCATCCTATAAGGAGCACGAGATATAGCGGACGTTCCCGGTAATAACTCAATCCCAAACTCGACTTCTCTAGCCGGTGGGAATCCTGGGATTTCCTCCGAAAACACATCAGCAAACTCTGCTACCACGGGTACATCATCCACCCTCAACTCTCTATTCTTTCCCATCGTATCCACAGCATAGATAAGATAGCCCGTGTGTCCACGTTCCAATAACCGGGACATTTTGACCGCCGATATCAATGGAATCTTCGCACGAGGACCGTTCCCATAGAAAGTCCACTGAATCCCCATATCGGATCTAAACCGAACCGTCCTCTGCCGACAGTCCACGACTGCCTTATATCTGTTCAGTATGTTGATGCCCACAATGCAATCGAAGTCTGACATACTCAACACGATCAAATCTGCCTTCAACTCATTGCCCTCAAAATAAATGAGGAGTCCGCAAGAAACTGATCAGCAACTACATTTCTTCCGGTGGGTGTCGAGACCATAAGAGGCTTGGGTAACGAAGATGTACACATATGGTGTCTCTCCACAAAACCAACAGATACAAAAGAGTGGGAGGCACATGTATCTATCAAAATAAAAGCAGGGTACGTAAATAAATGATACGTAACGATCACCTCTTCTGGGGCTGCCTCGGCCTGCTCCCTAGTAAGTGCATATACCTGCCCCTGGGGCGGTCCCACTGTCTGACCTCCCGATGGTCGAGGCATAATCTGCTGCCTCTGATGCCCTGTCCTTCCATCAAATTGTGGCCCGTTCATCCTGAAATATGACTGCCCTCCCCGGTTGGGGCAATACCGAGAAATATAGCCCATTTTGCCACAACTATAACAAGCCGGGCAGTTACTTGATGAGTGCGGTCCTCCACAATTTTCACATCTTCCTTCCCCCGATCTATTCACTTGCGTTGGTCCTGGGTTGGTCGATACATTGCTCTTTCGACTCTCTTGTTTCCGGTTATAAGACTTCTTCCCACTAAACCGAGAGGATGAAGAAGCCCCACGAGGCTTAAATGACTCCCCTCGTGGCCTCAAGCTATCAGTAACTTGCCTCTGTGGTGGCACATGTGGGGGTACAACATCAGCATAGGCACCAACTCCAATTTTTGCAAGTTCTGCTCTAGTAAGAGCATCATCAAAAGAGGTGGGGTTGTTTGAGATAACCCTATCAAATAGCTCCGGCCTCAAGCCCTTCAGGAAATGCATCATCTTTGCATGACTGCTTGTAGCAATATGAGGGACATACCTCAAAAGCGATGAGTACTGTAGGGCATAGTCAGAGACTGTCATGTTGCACTGCTTCAGATTGGTAAATTCATCCTCTTTCATTTGTCTAGCGGTAGCAAAAAAATACCGGTTCAAAAACCGGTTCCTAAACAAACTCCAGTCAATCTATACTCCTTGAACTCTCAACTACATCACATTTGTCTTCCACCACATGGAAGATTTCTTGGCCAGATGTGTAAGGACCCCAAGCCCTTAAACCTTGATTAGTGTATTAACCACTATGTGTGGTACATGCTTTCTATAGAATGTCAATCGGGAAGCTCTGATGATACTTAATCATTGCCTGTCAATGAAAGACTCATATGTTTGCCCTTTACCAACCCCTTGGTGCCACTTTTCACATTGTAAACTTTTATAAAAATTTGGGCAGAGTCTCCCCATAAATAGAGCTATCCCAAAAAAGAGTACAACACATAACAAAATTCCCGGCCAGGGAACACATAATACTCAACAGAAAGCAGTAATACAAGTAGATTCCCAGCCAGGGAAGACACCACACATATGTCAACAAAAGTGGGTTCCAACACCCACTTAATACACCAATGACTCTCATATCATTCTAGCAATTCAACCTAATTGCATGCAACCTTAAATGAAAGAGAGAAAGGCTCATGCCTTTATATACAATCCATATACAAGTATAATCGTGCTCACATGCGAGCATCATGAATATGTATAAATCCTCAGGTGTATATATAGGTACTCTATACGATACCGTGCTCCATCAAGCCCTGGTACCACGATCCTGGGAGTACCTCAAATCAACAGCTCGAGCTCAGCTCCATAGCCATCGATGTACCTGTCCACCTGTCCCAACAGAGACAGCCCCCAACGGGGTGAGCATACCAATACACAAAATCCCATAATCATAATAATGAAATTCATAATTTACAACACAAGTAAATACTAATGAATTTAAATGATACTCCCTGGATGGCAACATCCTCATCTGGGATTCCGTGTACTGTCCCTGTTCTCACAACATCAAACTCATCAAATCTCATAAATCAGTAAATCAACGCATTGATTAACTCATCGCATGCCTAATCCTCGAATATCAACATATAGTGATTACAAATTCATTAAACATGCAATTACAGATATCACAATATCTAATACTGATTTCACAACCTTGCTATCAATCACAGATAGCTCAAATGCCTTAGCATTTATTTTACCAATCCTTCATTATACTTAGACATCTCAAGTGTCTTATAATGAATACATGAGTCTACAAACCTAGACATCTCAAATGTCTTATAATGAATACACGATTCTACGAACTTAGACATCTCAAATGTCTTACGAAGAATACATGATTTTACGATCATTCCCAGGCATCTCAAATGCCCTAATATAGTCAAATAAACCCAGTACCCCATATATCATGCAAGAGTCATCCTACTCTAGTGTCACGCACGCTACAAGCGGCGATATCAAGATTTGGGTCATTCCTTGGCTATATCAACATATATATATATAATCCTCATGCGCGATTATTCAATGAAATCAAATTTTCATTATGCATTCACATATGCCTTAAAATATAGAAATGCTCGTACGTCGCACGTACCTTAAATCTCCGAAGTCCGAGCCAAGCCTTGCTCGAGTTCCATGCCCCGAGGAATGATGTGCTAACACGATAAATAATTCACAATTATTTACGAACATGTAACCTATGCTCAAGCACACCCATATCCCTCACAACATTGTCAATACACGACAATTATCCTCTTAAAAGACCCGGGGCAGGGTACATGCAGGGAAGGAATAAATGAGACAATCGAAATTTGTTCAAGAATGCCCTACAAAAATCGAACCTTAATCTCACAATTTCGAACCCAATTAAATACCATAATTCATCTAAAATGCCAATTAAGCTATCCAAGCAAGAATCAACATCCCTTGACAAAAACTCCAAATTTTCGAACTCAAAACCATTAAATTCGAACCCAAACAAGCCTTTAAATCCCAACTCTTAAAATTCTTCAAATTCGAACCAAAGCTTCTCAATTCGATCTCAATCAAGCATCATAATACTCTTAAAACATGCAATAATCGATCAATTGCACGAAATAATACCCCTGCCAAAAACCCCCAAATTTTCGAAATCAAACCCTACAATTTCGAAATAATTTCGAACCAATAAAGGCATGGAAATACATGAAAAAGACGAACAAGGGGTTAGGGAGGTTACCCAACGAAAATCGGAAGCAAAATCGGACGAAATCCGATGAACCCTAACATTTGGGGATCGACGCCTTTCTGAAAAATCCGACTTCAAATCGCGATGAAACTTCGAATTGATGGAGGGGAAAGCTGCGTCTCGTCGGGACGAAGACGGTGATAGGTCGCACGCGGCGAGTGGCGGCCGGACGGCGGCGGCCGAAGCGCCTGAAGCGGCGAGGGCGCAGGGCAGGCGGAAGAGGTCGCACGCGGGGAGAGAGAAAGATTGGGGCGGAAATGAAATTAATTCCAAAATCTCGGGTTCAACTTGTATTTATAGCAAAATACCCCGAAAAACTAATAGCCCCACAAATACATCGTGATTCATTAAAAATCATCTGTTTTCAAAAACTCTCTCTCTAACTCCAAAATCCTCTACCGGTGCTCACATAGCACCCGAGATTCCGAGACACATCAAAAACCCAACTCTTAGGTTTTACACCGTAATGTGAATACAATCTCAACCTCTGGATCCAACGATCCCAACTACCCAAATAAACGAGCCCAGAAGGCCCAATACCTCGATTAAATTCCAAATCGCCACGTAAAACCACTTTAGGGATTATTAGTACTCCGGGATTAACACCTATAATCCCTGGTCATCACAATATCCCCCACTAAAAGAATTTCGTCCTCGAAATTAGCACTGGTGTATCACGTAACACCCAGGCTACACAACAACATGAAGCCATAACCTCGATTCCTGACCATATCAGAATCGTATTAATAAACGCGAGGATACTTACCTCTCATCTAACTCTGAAACAGAGCGACTTACCAAAACCAACATATCACCCAAGAGGTAAAACGTACCTCGATGCGGGTCATCCCAAAAGTCAGTCCCTCATGACTGCGAAACAACTGATACTTACGACTGTAGATCAGACAGTCATCCTTCGTTCTAATACAACAGTACGAACACATCCTGAATGACACCTCAACTGTAAGAACGTTGACCTCGTGTCAAACTCTGGAGTGGAGTAGACTTCCAAATCCATCATAACGTCAAAGAGCGTCAGCACAGCTCAACGCTAATATCCAAAAGCAGTTAATCAACTGAAACTGCGAGGATTCGAATCGCTCCTAATTCTATCGTAGATATCATCCAATGACATCTCTATCAAGACTCACGATGTCTAACATACATCATTACGAGGGGAAACACTAGTACAACCACGGTGTACACATACCAAACCTGGTTTCCACTTTCAAACTTCCTCCATCGAAGGAGTAGTCGCCTCATTGCAACTTAATTTGGGCAGCTCACGGCCACAAATTCAAACAAAAGACATCTCACAAGATGTCCACCTCCGGATGTTCCAAGAATCACGTCCTGATCATAAATAACAACCGAGACTCCGCAGAGTTTAAATTTCTTAAGACATGCAATAAACCCATTGCATCCTCAACGCTTGTGTCATCAGCGACACTCAACCAATCCGAAATCCTGCCATCCCTTGAAAATCCTCGGATTTAACAATCCAAACTTGGGAAGGCTGTCGCATAACTCGAAGGAAAACACCAACAAGGGAAATACCTTAACCCTCACAAGAAAATCCCTCCTCAAGGGAGTCAACTAACTTCACGATCATTCCTCATAATCATCGTGCCATGGAGATTCCCAATCTCAAGGTGTTCCATATCTCACATCAGAGATTTAACCATCCAAAAATAGCATAACTCTATGCTTAACAGAGAGGAAATCAATAACTGGCATCCGTATACTCACCGGTATACCTGCCTAAGCACGAACACCTCACGCATACTCAAAGCACTTGGCTCGGGTATCTGCAACATACCCCTAAGCCCCAAACACAACCGTCAATTCTGAGTCATTCCTTACTCAGTGGAGGATGAAAATCGACGATTAACAATACACGGTGTGATTCCCAAAATCAACACCACTTGTACCAACTTACCGAATCTTTCAAAGATTCCCAAATAGGTATAATACTACCTCCTTCCTCGCAAGGGAAACGCCATCGAACTCGAGATCCACAATTCTCGAACCATCGTTCGGAAAAACTGGATACAATAACACCCATTGTATCCCAATACACGGGTTCCTTTAGATTGAGTCAATAACAACCTGATGACTCTCTTGTTGGTACTCCAACATCCTGAGCTGTCCCAGACAAGTCTCCAAGATTAAACATAAACGTATACACGTTTCAGTGAGGCATGAACAACCTTAACCTCAATGACATGGTGACTACTAGAGTCCACCACAATCCACATCGTATCACCTTACGATTTGCCAAACTTGGTTCCAAGAGCAGTATAACGGCTCTAGCAAGCCCATCATGGTGCTACACACACGCGGCAGACAACCTAGTCTCTGCCTCTTTAGGTTTACCTCAAACCTACCAATAAGACGGACGTTCCACATGGTATATCATACTATGGGAAGAAAACTCAATAGAGTAGTGGGTCTTTATCCAACATTCCTCAATGCCGATACACCCTGGACAACCCAATGTCCCTATGTACTTAACATAACCTGATCCTACTCCCTTAGGACCCATCCTACACCCTCAAGGGTGGTGTGACCATGTCCACCACATGTCACATCGACAGAAAGCGAGTACTTTCCTCCATGATTACTCCTGTCGTCAAATCACATGGCCAAAAGCCATTCCACGAGCATACCTCAAGGGTATCACCACTCGTAAAATGATTACCCCCAATCGTAAGCTGCGGTACAATCACATGTACAGCGCATCCAACCATTCCTCGAGCAACCCGCTCGGTATAAGGGTCACGTCCATCGGTGTCGCACACACCACCTCGTGCTCGGTACTGGCACCCAAGGCATACCACTGAATACGTATACTCAACGCATCGATCATCGTAACGATGATGCATGTCTAATAAGACATCTCCTACACCATCGTCATCGTCATCCCGTGACGACACATGCCAACTCATGGCATCTAAAACATTGTCAACTAGTGACGATACATGTACATCAGCGTATGTCATCCACTATCATGCTAGTAAAAATAGGCATAATAAAACATGTATATCAATGCATGCCAGCTACAATAAAGCTAATAAAATAGCAATATCTCATACCTCATCGCTAGTGATATAGCGTCATACCTGTCTCCGTCGCTCAATAATAGTGCGTAATCAGCACCCATCGCTCGAAGGCGGCAAAATCCTGTGCTGAGTACATAGCGGCAAAATCCCTCGCTATAGAATCGACGGCATGACACCTCGTCATATAATAAGTGGCATGAAACCTCGCTATATACCTGAGTATGAATCATCGTCCACATAGTAGCGGAAAGAGGCATCGCTATCAATACACCTGGCGGAATGAACCATCGCCAATAGATATAGCGGAATGAACCATCGCTATAAATACACCTGGCGGAATGAACCATCGCCAATAGATATAGCGGAATGAACCGTCGCTATAAATACACCTGGCGGAATGAACCATCGCCAATAGATATAGCGGAATGAACCATCGCTATAAATAAACCTCGAATTGAGTCACTTATCAGTAGTGTATTTCAATGCTTCTCACTACTCCATATAAGCGGAATCCTTCCTCGCTTCATATGGACCTTAGCGCAAGCATTGAAATCCTCACTAGGATAACCTGGACTCGTGAAATATCAATAGTGCATTTCAATGCTTCTCACCACTCCATATAAGCGGAATCCTTCCTCGCTTCATATGGACTTTAGTGTAAGCATTGAAATCCTCACTTTATATTTCACAATATACATATGCAAAACAATGCGTATCAACATGTATCATATCATAATGCACTATCTTATGCATACCTTGATTTACCTTGTGTTAAATGACTAACCACATAATACATGTTGCCCTTGGGATGCCCATACATATGTATAATCATCATTCCTTTTCGTATTCCTTATTTCCTGTAACCTGCAACCATCAGGGTTAACAACAATAGCCATATACGCTATGCATCAACATTCAATACATAATAAAAACGCATTATATGAATGTATGGATATGCAATGTCATGACATTCTTTTTCCTTAAATCCTTATTTCATCCTGAGCCCTTATCATTAGTACATTTTAATGCTTCTTGCTACTCCAGGAAAGCGGAATTCTTCCTCGCTTCCACTGGACTTTAGCGTTGCTACTCCATGTAAGCGGAACTCTTCATCGCTTCCAATGGACTTTAGCGTTGCTACTCCATATAAGCGGGACTCTTCATCGCTTCATATGGACTTTAGCATTGCTACTCCATATAAGCGGGACTCTTCATCGCTTCATATGGACTTTAGCATAAGCCATTAAAATCCTTACTAAGATAACTTTGACTCAAGAAATACACCTCTTATATTTCATAACATGCATATGCAAAAACAATGCACAATAACATATATCATAACCTCAATGCACCACTTTGCATTCATCATGTGTCAACAAGACATCGTAAAATACATGTTACCTCGGAAATATCCCTTTATCTGATTTTCTTAAAAACCAGCTTCTTTGGCACATAATACACGGAGTGCCAGACATCCCCATAAATGTCATCCTATCGTGTTCCACACGATTCCTGCAACCACAATGGTTAGCAATACCACTTTTCATATCATAAGAGCACATAAACAATTTGTTATGTTATACAACATTAATGCCATCATGCATAAATATGTGCTATCAATAACTTCCTAGGCCCTTAACAGCCCCAATGAGCAACCACTGCTCTGATACCACTAATGTAAGGACCCCAAGCCCTTAAACCTTGATTAGTGTATTAACCACTATGTGTGGTACATGCTTTCTATAGAATGTCAATCGGGAAGCTCTGATGATACTTAATCATTGCCTGTCAATGAAAGACTCATATGTTTGCCCTTTACCAACCCCTTGGTGCCACTTTTCACATTGTAAACTTTTATAAAAATTTGGGCAGAGTCTCCCCATAAATAGAGCTATCCCAAAAAAGAGTACAACACATAACAAAATTCCCGGCCAGGGAACACATAATACTCAACAGAAAGCAGTAATACAAGTAGATTCCCAGCCAGGGAAGACACCACACATATGTCAACAAAAGTGGGTTCCAACACCCACTTAATACACCAATGACTCTCATATCATTCTAGCAATTCAACCTAATTGCATGCAACCTTAAATGAAAGAGAGAAAGGCTCATGCCTTTATATACAATCCATATACAAGTATAATCGTGCTCACATGCGAGCATCATGAATATGTATAAATCCTCAGGTGTATATATAGGTACTCTATACGATACCGTGCTCCATCAAGCCCTGGTACCACGATCCTGGGAGTACCTCAAATCAACAGCTCGAGCTCAGCTCCATAGCCATCGATGTACCTGTCCACCTGTCCCAACAGAGACAGCCCCCAACGGGGTGAGCATACCAATACACAAAATCCCATAATCATAATAATGAAATTCATAATTTACAACACAAGTAAATACTAATGAATTTAAATGATACTCCCTGGATGGCAACATCCTCATCTGGGATTCCGTGTACTGTCCCTGTTCTCACAACATCAAACTCATCAAATCTCATAAATCAGTAAATCAACGCATTGATTAACTCATCGCATGCCTAATCCTCGAATATCAACATATAGTGATTACAAATTCATTAAACATGCAATTACAGATATCACAATATCTAATACTGATTTCACAACCTTGCTATCAATCACAGATAGCTCAAATGCCTTAGCATTTATTTTACCAATCCTTCATTATACTTAGACATCTCAAGTGTCTTATAATGAATACATGAGTCTACAAACCTAGACATCTCAAATGTCTTATAATGAATACACGATTCTACGAACTTAGACATCTCAAATGTCTTACGAAGAATACATGATTTTACGATCATTCCCAGGCATCTCAAATGCCCTAATATAGTCAAATAAACCCAGTACCCCATATATCATGCAAGAGTCATCCTACTCTAGTGTCACGCACGCTACAAGCGGCGATATCAAGATTTGGGTCATTCCTTGGCTATATCAACATATATATATATAATCCTCATGCGCGATTATTCAATGAAATCAAATTTTCATTATGCATTCACATATGCCTTAAAATATAGAAATGCTCGTACGTCGCACGTACCTTAAATCTCCGAAGTCCGAGCCAAGCCTTGCTCGAGTTCCATGCCCCGAGGAATGATGTGCTAACACGATAAATAATTCACAATTATTTACGAACATGTAACCTATGCTCAAGCACACCCATATCCCTCACAACATTGTCAATACACGACAATTATCCTCTTAAAAGACCCGGGGCAGGGTACATGCAGGGAAGGAATAAATGAGACAATCGAAATTTGTTCAAGAATGCCCTACAAAAATCGAACCTTAATCTCACAATTTCGAACCCAATTAAATACCATAATTCATCTAAAATGCCAATTAAGCTATCCAAGCAAGAATCAACATCCCTTGACAAAAACTCCAAATTTTCGAACTCAAAACCATTAAACTCGAACCCAAACAAGCCTTTAAATCCCAACTCTTAAAATTCTTCAAATTCGAACCAAAGCTTCTCAATTCGATCTCAATCAAGCATCATAATACTCTTAAAACATGCAATAATCGATCAATTGCACGAAATAATACCCCTGCCAAAAACCCCCAAATTTTCGAAATCAAACCCTACAATTTCGAAATAATTTCGAACCAATAAAGGCATGGAAATACATGAAAAAGACGAACAAGGGGTTAGGGAGGTTACCCAACGAAAATCGGAAGCAAAATCGGACGAAATCCGATGAACCCTAACATTTGGGGATCGACGCCTTTCTGAAAAATCCGACTTCAAATCGCGATGAAACTTCGAATTGATGGAGGGGAAAGCTGCGTCTCGTCGGGACGAAGACGGTGATAGGTCGCACGCGGCGAGTGGCGGCCGGACGGCGGCGGCCGAAGCGCCTGAAGCGGCGAGGGCGCAGGGCAGGCGGAAGAGGTCGCACGCGGGGAGAGAGAAAGATTGGGGCGGAAATGAAATTAATTCCAAAATCTCGGGTTCAACTTGTATTTATAGCAAAATACCCCGAAAAACTAATAGCCCCACAAATACATCGTGATTCATTAAAAATCATCTGTTTTCAAAAACTCTCTCTCTAACTCCAAAATCCTCTACCGGTGCTCACATAGCACCCGAGATTCCGAGACACATCAAAAACCCAACTCTTAGGTTTTACACCGTAATGTGAATACAATCTCAACCTCTGGATCCAACGATCCCAACTACCCAAATAAACGAGCCCAGAAGGCCCAATACCTCGATTAAATTTCCAAATCGCCACGTAAAACCACTTTAGGGATTATTAATACTCCGGGATTAACACCTATAATCCCTGGTCATCACAAGATGAAACTCTGCCAATCTTAACCAAGCAGTCTTGGCATAGGGTGCCGACACGAAGATCTGCTCTATCCTCTATAATCATTCCTCCGCTTCCTCTCCAGTTTCTGTTCCTTCAAAATGGGGTGGGTGGAAATTCAAGAACTGTGTCAGACTCAGCTCTCCAGGCAATAACAACTGTGCTATCGATTCCATGCCCACAGCAGGTGGCGGTAGTGGGTTAGTCTGAGATACTAGCATTGACACTTCAAACATCGCCCACGTCCTCATTGAGGTTCCCCATATTTACGGCCGCCATTCGGTAATACAAGGGTTAACAACAATACCGAAGCAATTCTCGTATTATACCGTTAGATAACATGAGCATCAATAAATATGTTAGTATAACAATTTTATACACCAATATGCACCACATGCATAAACATACTCATAATAAACAACTAGCCAACTTGTTGCTAAGGCTACCCTTCACTCATTCCAGGGTTCTCTAACCTGGCTCTGATACCACTAATGTAAGGATCCTAGTTCCTTAAGTGCGGATTAAGGGCATAAGTAGATAATCAGAGTATAAAAATTCGTGTTGAAGCCTTGAGCTTTAAGGATTACATCCAAAATAATTACTTCCAATGGATTAGTTACATTCATCAAATGAATGTTAATCCTATAGATTTACACTACTCCTAGAGTAGAAACTATACAAAAGAATCCCAGCTTCTATGTCAAAAGCATTCCTGACTAGCTCGCTCCATCAACCCGTTCTTAGCCCCTTTATGACAAAATGTACCTACAAGGACAACCCCCAAATCATGAGCATATAATAATCCATATTCAACACAACATGATTATAAGGCGTAAATGCATAAACCGTAATTATAAACCACTTCCTGTTTTCCAATGCATTTTAAACGCTACCTTTTGGTTTTCCCTGTACCATAACTCATGAGTATAATCAATAGATTATTTAATGGTTCCACAAATGTCATGACATATCACCAATTCATTATCACCAATCACCAATCCCTAGTCTATTATAACAGTGTATTTTAATGAACCTCGCTTGTCATGACAGCGGCACTAATGCTCATCGCTTCGACATATTAGCGGCATTGAATAACCTCGCTCAAATGCGACATGCGGCAATACCCTCGCTTCAACATTTGGCGGCAAATATTATTTCCTCGCTACAATATGACAGCGGCAAGTATTCTATCATCGCTTCAAGTGACAGCGGCAAAGCATTAAATTCATCACTCTAATACAACCATGACTCATGGGATGTGCACCAAGTGTTCAACATACACATATTCAATCATAATGCATAGTTCAACATGTATTTGCATCCACAATGCACAATTCAATATATATTTGCATCCACAACGCATATTCCAATAAGTATATAAGATACATGTACCGTTGGGTGCCCGTACGTCTCTCTACGTACCTTTCCAAAAGTAGGATTTGGTATGACTTCACTTCCTTGGTTGTGTTGCCACCAGGGATGGTTCTCTTATGGACTTCAAATCCCACCAAGATTTCACCAAATGAAGATTTTGCAAGGTTTTCCTCCTCCTTTCCAAGGCAAGAACGAAAATGGGGTTTTGGGGGAAGGGTTGGGTGTTTTGTTGTTAAAGAATGAGGGTTAAAGAGGGATAGTGGGGTAGGGTTGATAATAACATGTACCCCATTAATTAGCATGATTTATAAAATATCTCAACATGATATTTTAAGAGCATTTTACAAAAATGCACCATAACCTCAATTAAAACATGCTTCACCAAAATAATCTTTATCCACCACAATTAAACCATGCCAACACCCAAATTCCCAACATGCATCACATGCACCCTGAAATGCATTACCAGGTCACGTCCACATGTGACTAAGCATTTCCCATATTAATTAATTCCCACACTAAATTAATTAACACCATAATTACCACATAAACATAATTAATGCCCAAATGCATATAATCATTTCGGGGATATCACAATCAATCTGACCATCATTACCCCACTGTTATCTCGTCTCTGCAACAATAATCAATGAACATATCAATACTTTATGTCATTTCAATTTCATTCTCAATTCTTCCTCATATTTAAATTGATTCCCATAATCAATAAACTCAACTGAGATAATGCAATCAACATCTATTAACATATATTCACATGCCAAACCAAACGTAATAGTTTACCTCAACTCCTTGTTCATCTGATACATTCCATTATCCTCTTGGGCCTACATCTCATGTACCCAAGGAACAACAATAAAACAATGTTCATTGCTATCTGCAATCAACACATCATCAATATATGCTAACACGCTAGCAGTATAACAATACTCATTTCACTACGGAGGTACATAATACTCATCACCCCATGCGGTACACAATACTCATCGCCCAATGGCGGTTTACATTACTCATGCCCAATGGCGGCATACAATCAATACCCCTTGCTCCGATATGACAGCGGCATAATCATCACTTCCACATTTGAGCGGCAAGTATTATATTCTCATATATCATAATCACAAGACAAATATCAATGCATGTTTATACAGTACATGCATCATAATATCCACCACATAATCATACCATCATCTCGCCAATAGATGTCATTGGTATATCAGTGTCAATTACAACTTGCTGTTGCATCACAACTACGATAAAAATGAAAGAAAACAATAATGTCTCTTAATCACAATCGCTTTCACCTGTACATTTGACCATCACAATATGTTAAATCAACAAGGACAATTTAAATCAACATATATTCATACCATGGACCTATACAAAGTAATCATATCGAGATTGAATAGAATCATACCATTGTAGCGTGTTTGAAGCTGATTCCTCTTTGCAACACCACGAGTCACGAACAAAGATTTGCACCTTTGTCTCTACGGTATCCACACGATCAAATCAAAAAGGGCGTTCAAGAACAAGTTGCTAGACTCGTTCTTAAACCGAAACAAAACTCACGGTTCGAAACCGATCAACGACGGCCATAAAACCACCACTATTCACGGCGGTGGCCGTGAAGATGTCAAGTGAGAGTGAGGCGGCCGAGAGCCCTTATGGTGGCCACTAGGTTTTTAGGAAATTAATTAACTCTTAATCATTCTCAAAACCTTGTTTAAAGGCTTTCAAAAAGCCTCATTTGCCCAAACCCAATATCTTAATTAAATCCATATATCTAATATTTGTAATTAAGACTCTTCTTAATTAATTAATTCATCCAATGAATTTTATCTCCCTTTATTGATTTAATATTTTGTGCGACCCGATAGGATCTTGCAATGTTGGCAGTGACATAAAATCTAATTTTATGTCACAAGCAATGGGCGGTATCTAGCAGCACATCAAGGCTACCCAAATTACAAGAATGTCATTGACTCGACATAACCTATGGACTGTGATAATATTAACCATGTAACTTAATCCCTTTGTCCAATGTGCTTAGATTGAACACGAGTCATGGAATAGTCAAACTCGTATATTCAATCTTTTATTTCTTGACCCCAAGTATAACTAGAATAAATGAATAAGCTCGATATCACATATTGACTCATTCGAGCATGGCCATGCATTTTAGTCTTACTTGATCAAGGGCCCAAACACTTCTCCTGTTATATAGGAGGGACAAATCCTATCTTGATCAATCAACATCCCTCTACATAATTCGTAGTATATCCAATAGTTGTCTTTATAGGTTACCCTGTTACAGGTAACGTTTGACATTATCAAGATACATAACTCCTTATGTTGGATCTCAGATGATCTCAAGTCGTAAGGATTACATACACTATTATCACTATGAGAATTGCTTATGACACTCATATAACTATCCATGTAGCACTCTCACGGTGGGTCTGTCCAGTACAGTGTTCTCAAACATATACCCATGTGTTGATTTGATATCTCATATCTTTGAACAATTCATCAATCAAAACATACTAGTCTCAATGCATTATCATTATCCTGATTCATGATAATACTTGACTAGGGACAATCTTTAAGAACAATACAATATTATTCTAAGGACATTAACTTATATATTAATTCATATTACACAGATACTCAATTAATATATAATAATGAATTGCCATTAATAAAACCATAATACATTGTATGTCATAAACAATCATCTAATGAGTTATCTTAGGGCATATCCCAACAAATCTCCCACTTGCACTAAGACCAATCAGACATATACTTAATGCCTAGAGATCTAGAATGACGATCATGGTTCTGCTGTGACAGTGGCTTTGTCAGTGGGTCAGATACATTATCATCAGTTGGTACTTTGCATATTTTTACATCTCCTCTTTCAACGATTTCTCGAATGAAATGAAAGCGCCGAAGTATGTGCTTGGATCTTTGGTGAGATCTAGGTTCCTTAGCCAATGTGATGGCTCCATTGTTGTCACAATAGAGTTCAATCGGATCTAGTATGCTAGGCATCACACCAAGTTCAGAAATGAACTTCTTGATCCAAACAGCTTCCTTTGCTGTATCTGAGGCAGCTATGTTTTCAGCTTCAGTTGTAGAATCGGCTAATGTCTCTTGCTTTGAACTTTTCCAGCTCACAGCACCTCCATTTAGGCAAAACACATATCCTGATTGCGATCGGAAATCATCTTTGTCGGTTTGGAAGCTTGCATCAGTGCAACCCATTACATTGAGCTCTTCCTCACCTCCATAAATCAAGAATGTATCCTTAGTTCTTCTCAAGTACTTCAGGATATTCTTGACAGCAATCCAGTGACATTCACATGGATCAACCTGATTTCTGCTCGTCATGCTCAGGCATACGAGACATCGGGACGAGTATATATCATGGCATACATGATCCAATAGCTGACGCATATGGAATCTTATTCATGCGTTGTCTCTCATATGGTGTTGAAGGACACTGATCCTTCGAGTGATGTATCCCATGTGTCATAGGCACGAATCCTTTCTTTGATTCTTGCATGCTAAACCGTTTTAGCACTTTGTCTATGTATGTATTTTGACTTAGGCCAAGTAATCTTCTTGATCTATCTCTATAGATCTTGATACCTAATACATAGGTGGCTTCACCCAAATCTTTCATAGAAAAGCAATTCCCTAGCCAAATCTTTACAGATTGTAAGGCAGGGATATCATTCCCAATGAGAAGTATGTCATCTACATACAATACTTGGAAGATAATTATGCTCCCACTGACCTTCTTGTAGACACAAGGTTCATCTACGTTTTTGATGAAACCAAACTCTTTGACTGCATCATCAAAATGAAGATTCCAACTCCGAGAAGCTTGCTTCAATCCATAAATGGATCGTTATAGCTTGCATATCTTTCCAGCATCCTTTGGATCGACAAAACCCCCAGGTTGTGTCATGTACACATCCTCAAGTAAATTTCCATTAAGGAATGCTGTTTTGACATCCATCTGCCAGATTTCATAATCATGAAATGTAGCTATTGCAAGTAAGATCCTCATGGATTTAACCATGGCAACTGGTGAAAGAGTTTCATCATAGTCAATACCATGAATTTGTTTGAAACCTTTAGCAACCAGTCGACCTTTAAAGGTTTATACATTACCATCCATGTCGGTCTTTTTCTTGAAAATCCATTTGCACCCTATGGGTCTTACCCCTTCAGGCGGGTCAACCAAAGTCCATACTTGGTTTGCATACATGGATTCCATCTCAGATTTCATGGCCTCTTGCCATTTCTCAGAATCAGGGCCCATTATAGTTTCTTGATAAGATGACGGATCATCCTCATCAATAAGTAGTAAGTCACCTTGTTGAGTCACAAGAAAACCATATCTCTGTGGCTCACGGTGTTCTCTTGCAGACCTACGCTGGGCTTGTGTCTCTTGAGCAGGCATTTCATCCACAACAACTTGTGGTGTCTGCCATGTGTCCATCTCAATATCATGTTCAATGTTTTCTTGTGGTTGAACTTCACTAAGTTCTATTTGTCTCCCACTAGTTCTTCTTGAAATAAATTCTCTTTCAAGAAGACACCAGTCCGAGCAACAACTACTTTTGTAAGGACCCCCGTGCCCTTAACCCTTTATTAGTGTATTAATCCATGCCATTAGTGCATACAATCATATTATCATGGGAAGGAAACCATATACAAGTATAAGGTCATATACCATCTATAAAATTTATTGCATTAGAACCCCATAATATTCAACTTCCCCAACCGAAGCCACTTTCATAGCATGCACCCTAATAATACACTAACATACTCTCAGTTCATTTAGCAATTCCGTATTTAATTGCATACAAACCATAAATGAAGAGAGAAAACCATGCCCATTTATACATTCCATATACATGTACAAACGTACTCACATGAGAGCACCCACTTCAATCCTGGAAGCACATCCCAAGCACAACTCGATCTCAACTCTGGATCTATGTACTTATCCAACCAGCTCTGGTACCTCGATCCTGGAAGTACCTCTAACAGCCCGAGCTCAACTCCACAGCTGCTGCTACACCTGTATCACCTGCCCCAACAGAGACAGCCCCCACACGGGGTGAGCATACCAATACCACCAATCCAATAATCATAATAATACAGTTCATAATTTACAGAATGTAAATGACATGAATTTAAATGATACTCCCTGGATGGTATCATCATCATCCGGGATCCCCTGTATTATCCATGTTCTCAAAATAACCAAACTCATCAAATTCCCAAAGCCAGTTAATCGCCACATAGATTAACTAATATCGTTTCTATTATGTCGGTTCCATAATCAATATGGTAAAATCATTATATAAAAGACCGTAGATATCACATATATCTAACCAATGATTCATGTTCCTATTTCATTGCTAGCTCCACAATAGCGGCATTTTAAACCCCACGCACTCTCAACAATAGCGGCGTCATAACCGATGGTCGCTCAACGGCGACAACATCTCAATCGTTGCTCGCTCAAGCGGCACCATATAATTCCCACCGTATTTCAATTTATCACAATTACCATATACTATACATTTCATTGTCCATTTATTACAAGTACCATATACCATACATTTCAACATTCATTTATTACAATTACCACATACCATGCATTTCACAGTTGCAATATTATAACAGGCTATGCTCGTACGTTAAACGTACCTTATTATCCCGTAGTTCGAGTCCAACCTTGCCTGAGTTCCATGTCCGATGAGTTATGTGCTAACAGACAAATAACTCTCAATTAAACATAGGCATGCAATCAGTGCCCAAGCACGTTCACAAATTCCAAACCTATCGTCCATCCATGACGATTACCAAAATAAAAGCCCCCCGGCTAAGCATGCATAATACCCAAAATATAGCATTTTATAAGTTTAAAAGATAGCCAAAAACCCAACCGAGAATTCCATTTTATTAAACTTTGGCTCCAACCAAACCATTTAAAAAATATAGCATTCCCATTGGAATGTAGATATTGCCCCGAAAATCGGCTAATTAAACCCTGTTACCAAAATTCCAAGTTTTTAAAATAAAAAGTGAAAAAAAATCACTATTCAGCAAGCCGCGATCGATCGCCAATTACGCACGATCGATCTGCGCTCCTCACTGCCGGGCAGAAATGGCTTGCGATCGATCGCCAAACACCTCGCGATCGATCGCCAAGAAGTCATGATCGATCGGCGCACTGTTATCTTCCACAATTTTCTAGCTGCTTGTCGCGATCGATCGGCGCTCCTCGGCGATCGATCGCGACCTGCGATTCTCCGAAAAACTCGAGCTTCCATGGTATTTTTGACACCCAAACTCAAAACAAACACCCCATACACCATTAACACCTCAAATACTCCATTTAAAACCAATAAAAACTCCAAAAACTCAACTTTGGATTTTAACCAAAAATCCCCAAATTTCATAATCAACTCCAAACCTCAACCAAACTCAACAATACCACTACCAAAACGAAGACACTGGTGAGGGGAGATGAATACCTGATTATCTTCAAGAAATCCGGCTCCCAAGCCAAGCTACCAACGATTCTTCCACCAAGGGAAAAGAGGGGAAATGGGGGAGGGCTTTGAGCGTAGAGAGAGAGGAGAGAGGGAAGGGTTCCATGCCAAATGACGGAATACCGAGTCCACTTGGTATATATAGTACCAAAACTCAAAAATACCAAACCTCCCACAAATATATCATGACTCATTAAAAATCATCAGTTTTCAATAATTACCACACAATCTCAATTTCCATTACCTGCCCCAGTACAAAGTACGCCGGACCCCAAATCCCACCAAAGACCAAATTCCAAGGTTATCACCCCGATGAGAATACAATCTCATCCTTTGGGTCCAACGACTCCAAATATTTAAAATCCCCGGGAGTCCCAATATCGTAATTAATTTATAATCGTCAATATTAAAATCCTTAAAGGATCATAACCACACCGGGATTAACACCATTAATCCCCTGGCATCACAACTTTGTTCTCTGTGGGATAATAGAAATAGTATCCTTTTATTTCCTTAGGATACCCCACAAATATACACTTATCAGATTTGGGTCCAAGTTTATTGGAGCCGTGACGTCTCACGTAAGCCTCACAACCCCAAATCTTCATAAAAGACATACTAGGACGCTTCTTAGTCCATATCTCATATGGTGTCTTTTCAACTGATTTAGATGGAATACGGTTCAGTATAAATATTGTTATTTCTATAGCATGTCCCCAAAAGGTAGTCGGAAGATCTGCATGACTCATCATTGGTCGAACCATGTCCAATAAAGTTCGATTCCTCCTTTCGGATACACTATTCCATTGTGGAGTATACGGAGGTGTGAGTTGTGGGACTATCCCACACTCCTTTAGATAGTCATGAAACTCTTGGCTAAGGTATTCTCCTCCTCGATCTGATCGGAGGATTTTGATACTTTTGCCAAGTTGGTTTTGTACTTCATTCTTGAAAGCTTTGAACTTTTCAAAGGTTTCATGTTTATGTTTCATTAGGTACACATACCCATATCTACTGAAGTCATCAGTAAATGTAACGAAGTATTGAAAACCACCTCTAGCTTGTGTGCTTATTGGTCCACATACATCACTGTGTATGAGACTCAATAAATCATTTGTCCTTTCAACATGTCCCTTGAAATGGGCTTTAGTCATCTTGCCCATTAAACAAGATTCACATGTTTCATATGATTCAAAATCAAATGAATCTAATACTCCATCCTTTTGAAGTTTTGATATGTGATTCTCGTTTATATGGCCCAAGCGACAATGCCAGAGATAAATTGGATTAGAATCATTATTCTTAATCCTTTTAGTATTTATGTTATAGACAGGCATAGTCAAGATTTAATACATAAAGACCATTAATCAATTGTGCACTAGCACAAAACATATCATTCAAATAAATGGAGCAACATTTGTCCTTTATAATAAATGAAAACCCAATCTTGTCCAAACAAGAAATTGAAATAATGTTTCTCGTAATAGAAGGCACAAAATAACAGTCTTTTAAATCTAATAATAAACCAGAAGGCAAAGTTAAAGAGTAATCTCCTATGTCTAATGCAGCAACTCTTGCTCCATTTCCCACTCGGAGATCAACCATGCCTTTCGCCAACATCCTACTCCTTTTGAGATCCTGCACATTAACACAAATGTGAGAACCACATCCAGTATCTAATACCCATGATGAAGAGGTAGATAAATTGACTTCTATAACAAAAATACCTGAAGTGGAAGTCACACTTCCCTTCGTCTTCTTAAGATCTTCCAGATATAATTTGCAATTCCTCTTCCAATTCCGGTCTCACCACAACGGAAGCAGTTCCCTTCCTTGGCCACTCCTCCCTTTGGCTTAAGTGCAGAAGTATGAGGCTTAGATTTAACAAAGACTTTCTTGTTCTTCTTAAAGCCTTTTACTTTAGCCTTTCCCTTGCTCTTATTCACAATAAGAACATTAGTGGGTTTAGACTTCTTTGTGTTTGCTTCATATGTTCTCAACATACCAAGCAACTGCGGTAGAGTCTTTTCGATTTCAATCATATTGTAATTCAAGACAATTTGACTGTAGCTATCAGGCAACGATTGCAAGATTACATCAGTGGTCAACTCTTGGTCCAATGGAAAACCCAGCTTCCCAAGGTTCTCAATATACCCAATCATCTTCAGTACATGAGTTCCAACAAGGCTTCCTTCTACCATTTGCACTGGAATAACGCTCTAGAGACATCATACCTCTCTTGTCTAGCTTGTTGTTGGTAGAGTTGCTTTAAGTGCTCGATCATATTGAATGCCTCCATTTCCTCATGCTGCTTCTGAAGCTCAGAGTTCATTGTGGCAAGCACAAGGCAACCAACATCAAGTGCGTCATTTGATGCTTCTTATAAGCATGCTTATCGGCTTTAGCGGCCGTCACGGGAGGTTCCTCAGCAGGTAAGGGTTCCTCTAGGACATATTGCTTTTTCTCTTGTTTGAGGACAATCCTCAAATTCCTATATCATTCTAGGAAATTAGTCCCATTCAGTTTGTCCTTCTCAAGGACCGATCGCAATGACAGTGTGCTAGTTACGTTGTTTGATGCCATGGATATCTACAATATAAATATTCAAAATAAGTTTATGATTTTAATCATTTAATAAGGTCTTATATTAAATGACACTCCCATTATTTTGTTTAAAATTATCAACCCTCGAAACCTTAGTGGGCCAAGATCCATATTTCACCTAATCCTGAGTTAGCTTTGGCTAATCACCCAAGACTCGGTTATTTAGGTAGACAACACTTTGTCAATTACATCACATGTAATTCTTGGATGGTTGGACGAACAACACTCTGTTCAAATTCATCTAATGAATTATTATCCAACCTCATGCCTCTAGGTCCCAATCCTATTGAGATAACCTAGTTAAGTCGGACCCAATTTAAAGTAAAACGGATATCATTTTTAGCCTTTCGCGCCTTACCAAGATTGTCACGGTGCTTTGCTTTGGCAAACCCACACATGTTCAATCGAAGTCTTGACGAGTACTATTAATTTTGGAAAGCATCTAAAACTTAAAATTATTAGATGGATTTATTGATCTCATGATTTTATTGATAATTAAAATATGTCTTGTACATATACGCATATACATATCTACATATAACAATCATCAATATAAACATTATAACATAAACATGCATCACATACATCAACTTAAATAAAACGTGACATGGTTATAGCCCTTCTAAAGATTTTCTCAAGCCAATGAGAAAATCCTAAAAGGTCAACCTAAGGTAACTTCTCCAAGCACCTCTTTGGCTCCCTTTTGTGAATGGCCTCCTCATCCGGGCACCTTGGTCCATCTTCATTGATCTCCATCAACAAAATAAACTATACTATATAACAATTACATAATATAGAGAATTCCTCGAGTTATATTCGAGGGGAACATAGGGGAGGGATAACATTTAGGAAAAATAGAGAGGGCACGACACGCAGGCCGTAATAAATTACAAACATTCACAAATCCTATCTAATAGGTCATAGGGCTATAACCATGCACCATGCTCAAACAACACATAAAACATGCTATAACAATTAATGAATTAAATTCTAAACATTTTAAAATTTAATTCTAATTAAAAACTGTAAAATAAAATTTTATGAAAATTATCGTATGCTCGGGACATCACATGCCACGGATACTCGGCGCATCTCAAGCCATGGACTTGCTAACCCTAGCAAGCCCACAGTTGCAGCCATGTCTCGGACCAAGGGTTTGAAAACCCTAGCCCAACACACGGCCCAACCATGCACAAGACTAGGGTTCGAAAACCTAGCCATGTGCTGCGGCGGCTTGACCTCCTCGAGCCAAAAGGGTTTGAAACCCTAGCCACAAAAGCGGCGGCGGCCGAGAGCCATGGAGCCAAGGGTTCGAAACCCTAGCCCTCATGCGGTGGCTCAACCCATGCTCGAGCCAATGGCTTCGGATTCTGGACGGTGGTGGCCGAACCAACATGAGCCAAGGACTCGGTCGGCGCACTCGTGTATCGTATACTTCAATCCGTCAATTATATCACATATAATATTACGATGATTTCCACAAAATCGATCACATATCATATATGAATCATACAGTTTCAATGCATGCAAAAGATTCAAAACCATGATTAAACAATTAATCACATATTTCCGATATGAGCTTTGTACACGGCTCTGATACCACTGTTAGGAATCCGATCAAGCAATACGCAGCGGAAAATAAAAACTGGATTCCTACCATGGACCTATACAAAGTAATCATATCGAGATTGAATAGAATCATACTCTTGTAGCGTGTTTGAAGCAGATTTGTCGTTGCAACACCACGAGTCACGAACAAAGATTTGCACCTTTTGTCTCTACGGTATCCACACGATCAAATCAAAAAGGGCGTTCAAGAACAAGTTGCTAGACTCGTTCTTAAACCGAAACAAAACTCACGGTTCAAAACCGATCAACGACGGCCGTAAAACCACCACTATTCACGGCGGTGGCCGTGACGATGTCAAGTGAGAGTGAGGCGGCCGAGAGCCCTTATGGTGGGTACTAGGTTTTTAGGAAATTAATTAGCTCTTAATCATTCTCAAAACCTTGTTAGTTTATTATATATTAGATTTATTTAAAGGCTTTCAAAAAGCCTCATTGGCCCAAACCCAATATATTAATTAAATCCATATATCTAATATTTGTAATTAAGACTCTTCTTAATTAATTAATTCATCCAATAAATTTTATCTCTCTTTATTGATTTAATCTTTTGTGCGACCCGATAGGATCTTGCAATGTTGGCAGTGACATAAAATCTAATTTTATGTCAAAAGCAATGAGCGGTATCTAGCAACACATCAAGGCTACCCAAATTACAAGAATGTCATTGACTCGACATAACATATGGACTGTGATAATATTAACCATGTAACTTAATCCCTTTGTCCAATATGTTTAGATTGAACACGAGTCATGGAATAGTCATACTCGTATATTCAATCTTTTATTTCTTGATCCCCAAGTAGAACTAGAATAAACGAATAAGCTCGATATCACATATCAACTCATTCGAGCATGGCCATGCATTTTAGTCTTACTTGATCAAGGGCCCAAACACTTCTCTTGTTATATAGGAGGGACAAATCCTATCTTGATCAATCAACATCCCTCTACATAATTCGTAGTATATCAAATAGTTGTCTTTATAGTTTACCCTGTTACAGGTAACGTTTGACAATATCAAGATACATAACTCCTTATGTTGGGATCTCAGATGATCTCAAGTCGTAAGGATTACATACAATATTATCACTATGAGAATTGCTTATGACACTCATATAACTATCCATGTAGCATTCTCATGGTGGGTCTGTCCAGTACAGTGTTCTCAAACCTGTACCCATGTGTTGATTTGATATCTCATATCTATGAACAATTCATCAATCAAAACATACTAGTCTCAATGCATTATCATTATCCCGATTCATGATAATACTTGACTAGGGACAATCTTTAAGAACAATACAATATTATTCTAAGGACATTAACTTATATATTAATTCATATTACACAGATACTCGATTAATATATAATAATGAATTGCCATTAATAAAACCATAATACATTGTATGTCATAAACAATCATCTAATGAGTTGTCTTAAGGCATATCCCAACAATCCACCACATAATCATACCATCATCTCGCCAATTGATGTCATCGGTATATCGGTGTCAATTACACCTTGCTGTTACATCACCACTGCAATAAAAATGAAAGAAAACAATAATGTCTCTTCATCACAATCGCATTCACCTGTACATTTGACCATCACAATATGTTAAATCAACAAGGACAATTTAAATCAACATATATTCATCAATCTCCCTCTATAGTGGAGGCACATATAATACATTGCACGCTTTCATTAGTGTCGATCCTGATAATAATCACGTCGCATGTTCTCTCTAGCATCGACATAATAACAATATACACATCGCATGCTCTCTCTAGCATCGACCCAAAAACACATCACTAGCTTGTCAGCGGCGACCCTGTCACATCGTACACTTGTCAGTGGAGACCTAATCACATCGCACACTCGTCGGTGGTGACCCAATCACATCGCACACTCGTCGGTGGCGACCCAATCACATCGCCCACTCGTCAGAGGCGACCTAATCACATCGCACACTTGTCGGTGGCGACCCAGCACACTCGTCAGTGGCAACCTAATCACATCAATAATATTTTCCACACTGAAAACCCGTTACTATCGCTATCTTCCAACAATTGTGAGGGCATATCTGCATTACCAATACATAATACAATATACATGGATACTTTGAGCTAGTATTAATACATTGTCACGTACTTGTGTCATCACATTTATGACATATACATACTCAATCATCACATATCCACAGTCTAGTGCTGCCAAACCATTCATGTCATCTGACATCATATCCCATACCTCATTTTTTTGATTCTACTGCAAAATCAGATTTTCAGCATTGTATACGTATATGGCATGTGCATAACTCGATAAAATTCGTTCATTCCATTACTAGCAACGACATCAATTTACCATCAACTTTAAATACCGTCAGCATGGCAAATCATTAACCACGCATCTCAAAGGACATCATCACTTTCATAATATTCAAGTCATCGATATAATTAAAACGAATTACCGGACTCATGAGCTTTTCAACAATACCATCATGAATAGGTGTATCTACTGGAATCAACAATGTTTCCTCATTGCCATGTTCCTCATGATCCCAAATCAATTCTGCAACCGCAACGGTTAGCAATAACGCAATTTACATTGTTTCATACCATACATATCATACTATGCACATAGGTGTAAATGTCACATCAAACTGTCGCAAAACTACAATCATGTGTAAAAGTATGTGATATACAATCCTCTCAACATACTCTTAGGCTCTCAAACTTCCCAAAGAGTTAACCACTGCTCAAATACCACTAATGTAAGACCCCTCTTGCAAATCAAGCATTAGCAGTTAAATATGCACCTAATCCATAATTAGGTCGTGAGGTTTTACAAAACATTTGGCAGAGTCTCCCCATAAATTGAACTATCCGGAAAAAAAATACATGTCACCATAAACACCCTCAATCTATACAAATCATAATCCAAAGATAAACGTTCCTAGCTAGGGAATTCACAATACTTTTCAGAATCAAAACAAGATATAAATTCCTAGCCAGGGAAATGCTGAAAAAAAACAAGATAATTATAAGCAATAAGGAGCCAAAATATTACAATCCAATGACACGATAACAATAATTATAAACCATTACACTACGGACGTCTATGTCAACTTGATCCTACCACTCTTCTAGACGCCTTAGTACTATCTCCTCACGCTTCCCAAAAGCTAGACCTGTCACCTGTTTCCACAGAAACAGCCCACCACACGGGTGAGGACACCAACATAATAATCACGATTATATAATGAATATGCAATTCATAATTAACAATTTATAATGCTGTAAAATAACGAAATACTCCCTGAGTATATCCAGACGATGTGAGATTTCACCAGCTGTTCCTGTTCTCATAACTCCACACGTTATCAATTTCATAAGAATCATAATAATTAGGCCAGTCTAAAATCCACTTTTCATAATATCACACCGCACACTATAGTGTGACCTCTATATCACATTAGTACATCGCTCGTTCAACGGAGACCCCAAATGTTATAAATATACATCGCATGTCTCAACGGCGACCCAAATACTATAAATATACGTCGCGCTTTCCCACAGCGACCCAAATATTAAAATACACATCACACATCATAATGGTGACCCAATTCCCCAAATATATATTATATATATATATATATATATATATATATATATATATATATATATATATATATATATCACATAACATACTGACGACCAAACATACTCCAAATACACATCGCACATCTTAATGGCTACCCAAAACACTAGAACGACACATCGTTCAACAATAGCAGCATAGGATGTATTTAAGTAAACTCGTACGACACTACGTACCGTATTGTCAGAATTCAGAGTCAAGTTGTTCTACCTTGAGTGGTGATTTGTGGAGTATCTACACAATTTGTCAATTCAACATCAATATTATCAATAATCAACAATTCAATAAAATGATTATATTAATTGCACTCAATCATCAAAACCCTTTATCATGCCACCGTAATCTAGTTCGTATGATTAACTCCACATTTAGTGTAAGGACCCCCTTACCCTTAACCCGTTATTAGTGTATTAATCCATGTCATTAGTGCATACAATCATATTATCATGGGGAAGAAATCATATGCAAGCATACCCACGACCCGATGAATTATGTGCTAACACATAAATAACTCACAATTAAACACAAGCATGCAACCACGTGCCCAAGCACGTTCACAACCTCTAAACCCATCGTCAATCCATGACCATAAACCATTTTAAAAGACTCCGGCTAAGCATGCATAATACCCAAAATATTCAATTTTATAAGTTTAAAAGATAGCCAAAGACTCAACCGCGATTCCGTTTTATTAAACTGTGGCTCCAACCAATCCATTTTAAAATTATAGCATTCCCATTGGAATGCGAACATTGCCCCAAAACATCAATCTTCGAGCGGCGATCGATCGCCGATTTTATTGCGATCGATCGCCACTGACCAGTGGCCAACCAGTGTTTCATCGCGATCGATCGTCAGTTTCCGCGATCGATCGCCAACCCACTCGCGATCGATCGACCCTCCTCGGCGATCGATCGCGACCTGCGATTTTCCGAACAAACTCAAGCTTCCATGGTGTTTTTCACACCCAAACTCAAAACCAACACCTCATACACCATCAACACTTCAAATTCACCATTTAAAGCCAATAAAAACTCTAAAAATTCAACTGTGGATTTTTAACCCAAAATCCCAAAATCTAAAACCAACCAAAATCTCAACCAAACTCTACAATACTACTACCAAATCGAAGAAAATGATGAGGGGAAGATTAATACATGGTTATCTTCAAGAAATCCGGCTCCCGAGCCAAGCTACCAACGATTTTCCTCCAAGGGAAAAAGAGGGGAAATGGGGGAAGGGTTAGACATAGAGAGAGAGGGAGAAAGGGAAGGAATCCGTGCCAAATGACGGAATACCGAGTCTACTTGGTATATTAGTACCAAAACTCCAAAATACCAATCCTCCCACAAATACATCATGACTCATTAAAAATCATCTGTTCCAAAAAATTACAGTACAAAGTACTCCGGACCCCAAATCCCACTAAAAACCAAACTCCAAGGTTATCATAATTGCCAGAATTAAAATCCATTAAGGATTATGTTAGGATCGGTGGCGTGTTTAGAAGGGGGGGTTGCATAAACACTGCCCTCAAATTCTGATCTTCCACTGATTACTGCAAACTGTTAAGTGATGCAGTAGCTTCTCAATCAAATAAGCAAGTCAACAGACACTAAGTGAAGTGCGGAAAATGTCTGCTGCTCTTGTGAGTTAACTAAAGTAAACAATAAAAAGCAAGTAAAGAACACAGAGATTGTTTCTGGAAGTTCGAAGCACAACGCTTCTACGTCTCCCCTTCTTCCTTTGCAGGAAGGATACACTAGAAGACTTTGGTTTACACTTTACAGTATACAACCTCCTTAGGCTTTCACGCAGCTTAGCCTAAACTCCTAGCAACACAATATATATGATTTGTTTACAAAGTAAACTATCTAACACTCCTTTGAATGGCTATTCCACTTGTAAGCTTTGAGTGTTCTTGAACGATCTTTGAGAGTTTAACTTGATCTTTGATATACCAGTAGGTGTTCCTTGCTCTAGCTGAATCTTCATATAATTATGACTTGATAAATTTCTCTGTTTGAATGTATAGAATAATCGATTGTCAGTGGATTCAACTCCTTTTTCTTCATTCATTCAGCATCTGTATTTATAGACTTTATTTCCAACGGTAAACTTTCTTGGTATGGAAGGTTCAGCGTAGAATCTGTTTTCTTCTCCATTTTATCTTCCTTCCATTTTTGTTCAGCAACGGCTCTTACAATCTGACGGAATTGGTGGCGAAGTGCTCGTCGCTCTGTTGTACCTTTGTCAGACGGAATTGTACTTACTTTGTCTTCAATCCGCTGCTGGATTCACTTCAATTGGTCTTGTAACTTCAGTATCCAGTCGTACTTTTTAGCTCAGTAGATGTTGGTTAGACTTGATGAAAGACTTCATGCAGTAGATGTCTTTATCCAGTGGAAGTCTTTATTCGGTGGAGTAATAATACAGTGGTTGTCTATTCCAGTAGATGTCTTTATCCAGTGAGTATCTCAGTCCGGTAGATGTCTGTATCCAGTAGGTGTCTTCATCCGGTAGGTGTCTTCATCCGGTAGATGTCTTCACCCGGTAGATGTCTTCATCCGGTAGGTGTCTTCATCCGGTAGGTGTCTTCATCCGGTAGATGTCTTCATCCGGTAGATGTTTGTAATCACCAAAACTTAGAAATCGTTTCCCAACAATTTCCCCCTTTTTGGTGATGACAAAACTAAGCAATAACGATCTCATACTCGAATAGTTTAAACGGTGAATCCTGAAAAGAGACTTGAACATAATGGAAAGGAAGTTTTCATTTGTTATAAAGATAAGCATATTACAAGTTGTAATCAAACTGGACAATTGAGAGAGATTCATCTTCATTTAAGATGAATTCTTATAACTGGATTTAACCTAATACAAATCTAGTTCTACAAAATATAGCTGATACATGACAAATTTTAAACAAACAGTGTAGACCGGAGAGCTTCGATCCACCTAGTTGCGGAGAGGAAGAGCTTCGATCCACCTTGTTTCAGAGAGGGAGAACTTCGATCGGAGAGAGTCAAATGTATATTCATCAGGCCTCTATGGTTCATGGATTCACCTATGAAAATACTCTATCTCTGTTTTCCCCCTTTTTGTCATCAGCACCCAGATAACTCCTGATTGTAGTTCCTGACTGATGAGGAGCATCAGAACAGGATCCAAACGCTGAAGCTTAAAGGAGCTGGGTTAGATAAGTAATCAACCCATGAGGGGTTGATTTAGATAAGTAGTAAACCCATGAAAATGAATAATTGCGAAGAGAAAACCAAGGAATTTTCAAGGAGTTGAAAATAATCATGATGTGTGGTATAAACACAAAAAATGAAGCATCTATTTATAGAAGAATGCAATTAATTGAACACAATAAATATGTGACGATACATATGGAAAAGTCAAATGAAAACAGTAAAACGGTAAGAGTAATTAATAAGGGTTCAGAAAACGATACTTGGCTGGGAAGCAGGTCTGGAGTGATGTCCACCTTCAGAGGCAGCAGGTGCGCGCTGAGCTGTACCTGATTCTCTTCACGGTGGGGGAGCAGATGCAGTGGACTTGGACTGGTATTGGATAGGCTTTGGAAAGCCAGCACTCAAATCCTGAAGCTGTGAGGCAAAGGCCTCCTGCATAGTAGCTAGCTGCTCAGACAAGTGCTTCTTAGTGTCTTCAATTTTCTCCTCCAAGGCCAGTGTTGATGCAGCATGGAGATAGTCATTCTGCTGCTTCAACTGGAGATTAGTTTGTGCTATCCTCGAAAATACATCGGCAAAGGCATCAAGAACGAATTGATGATTTCTGTTAACAGCAGTTTGAAGTCTGTCTATGTCTCGATTTATATGCCCAAACTGATGATCTGTATGAAGCTGATGACTATCAATAGCATTGCTGGCATTGCGTTCTTCAGACTTGAGTTTATTGATCTCACTAGCCAGCCCGGAGATCAACGTTGTTATATGGCCAAGCTGTACTGTTAGAGCAGAAGGGCCTTCGATGGACAAAGGATCAGCAAAATCAAAAAAATCAGCAGAAGGTTCATTTCCTACTGATTTATCCAATGCCTCAGGCGGAGTGGCAGCAGGTGCAGGATGCGAGCCAGTAGGAGCAAGTTGAGGGCTGGTATGAGCATCAGCTGCAGTTGAGGACACGCAGCATCCGAGGGAGGTAGCAGCTTGATGAATTTGTGAGGTTGAGGGGTTAAGTTCAGAGGTTGTTGTGTGAGAAGGGGGTTCAACATGTGGAGAGAGTTGGGTTTCAGGGTGAGTCGGAGGGACAAGGGGTTCAACTTGATGTGTGATTTGGCAATCATCAGTGAGTGCAGCATCATGTGCAGAGGTAACAGGGGAATGGATAGGTGTTACTGTATGAGTTGAGGAAGGGATTGGTATGGATGGGGTAACCTGGGTAATTACCTTGTGAATGACGCTGTCAACGTCTATGGAATCAATGTCCTTATCCGGTTGAGGTGAAGCATTATCCAAAGTGGGTTCACCTGTGGAAACTATTTCCACAACACTTGGAATAGGAGGGATGGTTGGAGCTGAGCATGAGACAGTCAGAGCAGAGTCATCAGCCACCATTGGTTCAACTTGTGGAACTAGCACTGCAGCACTAGGAACATCAGGGATGGTTGGGACTAAGCTCAAGTCAGTAGGAGCGGAGTCAGCATCACCTGGTACAGTTGAGCATGAGTGCAGACCAGTACTGATTCTTAAGTCATGTAGAGCAGTCTCTGCCAGTTCAAGGTTGGGACCAAGAGCATTTACCACAGCTCGGTCATGATTGGCAGTCCCAGCTGTAGCATTGAATTCATTTTGCCGAGATATGACCAGTGTCTGGAGTTCACCCACATAGATCATTAGGCGGAACACATCTCGGAGCTGGAGAGCTTTCTGTACGTCTTGTGCTTGGAGGAAGGCCATCACTTGATTCTCATCGTGCCTCGCCTGTTCCAAAACTGGAAGAATATCATCAAAGCGAATTTTCAAGCGTGCTTGCACCCATCTATCAAATACTTCAAGTTGAGGCTGCATGTTTGCCTCGACTATGCTCATGACTAATTCAATCTCATATGCCACTGGAGTGGATAATGGGGTCATTGATTCTTTCCCCTTTCCAGTGGCGGTGGTCTTGGGATGGCAATATGGGCAAAGGGATTTGGGTGTTCTGAAAGAAATTGGGCCTGGTTGTTGAAGGGTACTGGGGTTTGTTGATGGGTTGGCTGCAACAGAGGTTGGGTTAAAAGGGATCATGGCCAGCGGAGCAACTGAGCTCACTGGCTCTACTTCCAACGAAGGGATCACAGGCTCAGACATGGCTGCTGATACTTTCAGCTTGGCTGCAGCTGGTCCTCCTCTCTTTGTTCTCGGCCTTTTCGCAGGCGGAATAGGTGAAGTTTCATCAGATTCTGAGACTGTATGCTCAGAGTCACTGACTACCAGAGGTTGTCTCCTCTTGACTGCTGCTGGTTTGCTGGTCTTAGTCTCTCCACCGACTTGTTTCTTGTTGATCTCTAGATATCTGGCATTTATGAGTCGCCCTGGGTGGATAGAGGAAGAACCTCCGGTCTGAATATTTTTGCTCTCAAAGATACGACTTAAAGGGAGAGCAAATCCAGATTGACCTTTTTCCGGAGAGCACTAAGTTTGATAGCACTTGAAACAAAATTACTGACCAGTTAACTTCAACGTTATTTACGATTGCACTCATCAGTGCAAATTTCTCAGGTGTGATGATGTCGAAAGATCCAGCTTTGCATAGCAGCCCTTTGGATATTACATCTGCCAGTTGGCGAAAGTGGCTCTTAATCAATATCTTCTTGCAGGGCGGTTTGTGAAGACGCTCACTTGAGTCAGAAAAGCCCATTCTCATCACCTCTAGGATTGGCACAGATACAGAGATGGCATTTGTTATCCCAGACATTGGAAGACACATCTGAGTTGCAAAGTCTTCCAGAGTAATAGTGATATGTTGTCCAGTGATAGAGGACACAACAGCTTCGCCAACTATCCTGGCATTGGCGAAGAACTCCTGAATAGCCGCCGGGTAGAAAGTAGGCGTTTGGCTTAAAAACACC
This sequence comes from Haberlea rhodopensis, assembly GCA_907163345.1. NCBI lineage: Eukaryota > Viridiplantae > Streptophyta > Magnoliopsida > Lamiales > Gesneriaceae > Haberlea > Haberlea rhodopensis. Next base: position 2,072,199 of record CAJQUN010000073.1, on the reverse strand, counting down.
AGTAAGCCAGAGGTGTCCAACTTTTGGAACACTGCTTTCATGGCTTCGTCGTCTGACGAATAAATGGAGTGAAAATCCACATGAATAGTGTTGGTGAGAAAACTCGGCTGCGTTGTCTTTGACATGTTGAATGACTTCTAAAAGTTTGAAAATCCTGTGAGATAGAGAGAAAAATTCTTTTAGGGTTTTGAGATTTTCAGAAGTGTTTAAGGAAGTAAACTGATTTTACGGAGAAGAAGGCGGTTAAAAGATAATGGGTAGATGTAACGTCGTACTGTAGATGAACGGACACATGTGTACGTGGCGTTCATCTAAACCATTTAAAAAATAAATTTTTAGAAGCATTGGGTCTGAAAAGGGCGGGATTTGAATAAGTTAAAAGTAAGAAATAAATAATTTGAATTCCGACGTCCCAGCTGGTTGCTAAAGAGGGAAGGTATAAGTCAGCAAGGCTTATATAGCAACATCCACTGGTATGTAGACATCTACTGGTATAGTAGCATCCACTGCAGTGGACCATTGTGTTACCAGCCAGGCATCAGTATAGGAAATTTTTATCAAAATTCCCCCTGAAAATATGCAGTTACATACAAACGATTCCCCCTGAATTTAATAACAGTAAATAAATATGAAATAAGAGGAAATATCAATTAATCCAAGGATATTCCGGAAGTAAGAGAATTTTGCATCCGGTAGAGGCTTGGTAAAAATATCTGCTGCTTGCTGCTCAGTAGATATGTACTCCAGTCGAATCTCCTTCTTCATTACGTGGTCTCTGATGAAGTGATGACGTATGTCGATATGCTTTGTTCGAGAGTGGAGCACTGGATTGTAAGTAATGGCTATGGCAGATGTATTGTCACAGAAGATTGGAGCTTCAGTTGACTCAATGCCATAGTCTCTCAATTGTTGTTGAATCCAGAGCAGCTGAGCGCAGCAACTTCCAGCAGCAAGGTATTCTGCTTCAGCTATAGAGGTAGCAATGGAAGTTTGCTTCTTGCATCCCCATGAAATAAGTCTATCTCCTAAAAACTGACAGTACCCACTGGTACACTTCCTGTCAATTTTGCATCCAGCATAGTCTGCATCTGAGTATCCGATAAGATTGAAAGTGGAGTCCTTTGGATACCATAGACCGACATTCTCAGTCCCTTTTAAGTACTTCAGAATGCGTTTAGTTGCTGTGAAATGAGATTGCTTGGGATTGGCTTGAAATCTAGCACAGATGCAAACTGCAAACATGATGTCAGGTCTACTGGCTGTTAAGTAGAGTAATGAACCAATGATACCGCGATACATTTTCTCATCTACTGGTATTCTAGATTCATCCAAATCAAGCTTTGCAGATGAGCTCATAGGTGTAGCAGCAGCTGAGCTGGTATTCATCCCATACTTCTTCAGAAGCTCTTTGGTATACTTGGATTGATTTATCAGAATTCCCTCGCTGGATTGTTTGACTTGCAATCCTAGGAAAAATGATAGTTCTCCCATCATGCTCATTTCAAATTTGTCCTGCATTATCTTTGAAAATCTTTCACATAATTTTGGGTTAGTACTGCCAAAAATGATGTCATCAACATATATCTGAACTAGCAGAGTATGGTCACCCTTCGTAAATTTGAATAAAGTTATATCCACAGTGCCAATGGTGAAGTCGTGTTCAATCAAGTATTTTGACAGCGTTTCATACCATGCACAAGGAGCTTGCTTCAGACCATACAAAGCTTTGTTCAGATGATAAACATAAGAGGGTTGCAGATGGCTTTCAAATCCAGGGGGTTGTTCAACATTAACTTCTTCCTAGAGATTACCGTTAAGAAAAGCACTCTTAACGTCCATCTCATAGACTTTGAAGTCCATAAATGCAGCAAAGGCAAGAAATATGTGAATGGCTTCTAATCGGGCTACAGGGGCAAAGGTTTCATCGAAATCAATGCCTTCTTCCTGCCTGTATACCTGTGCAACTAATCTTGCTTTATTCCTGATTACTGCACCATTCTCATCTAACTTGTTTCTAAAAACCCATTATTGCCAATTACTGTGTGATGCGATGGACGTGGAACTAAATGCCAAACATTATTCCTCTGAAATTGATTCAGCTCTTCCTGCATTGCTTCTACCCAGCTAGGATCTAGGATAGCTTCATCAATCTTCTTAGGTTCTATGTGAGAAATGAATGTTGTATGAAGGAATTCATTGATCATCTGTCCTCTGGTACGCAGAGGAGCAAGAGGGTTACCGATGACCTGCCCAGGTGGATGATCATTCTTCCACCGGAGCGGAGGTCCAAGGGGATTGACTTCTTCAGTTGTAGTGATTAAATACTATAAAATATCATGTGAGGATATTTTAATACATCATGCTAAATACCGGGACCAAAACATAACACATCACTTAACCCACCACCCAACCACCCCCCCCCCTCAACCCATGCCTTTCCCCTGCTCCACCCATACCTTTTCCCCACTCTCCCACCACACCTTCTCATCTCAGAATTCCTTCCCCTCTTTCACCCAAAAATCGTCCAACATACCAGCTGCATGTAGGAGGAGAGATTTGATGATTTGTTGACCAAATTCTTGCAAGAAAAGAGGAGCAAAAGTGGTAAGGAACCATGTAATTCCTGGGTTTAAATTCTTGTGAAGGTTGATTTTTTATTGGTGTAAAAATGACATGTTTAGTAGCCTTTTGTTGTGATGCTTGTTATGGGTAGCCACATGGTAGTATATTGGGGTATGTTGCATATTAACTTGTTGGGGGGTGATGATTTATGGTGTATTTTATAATAGCTTTAGGTATGTGTTTGAAAATGGCATTTGTTCACGATTTGCAGGTATTGGCGATCGATCGGTGCTTTTTTCCGATCGATCGCGAGCACCAGGGTGCGAGGCAGAACACTTCAGCGATCGATCGCGAGTTTGGCACGATCGATCGGCGATGCCGCGATCGATCGACATAACTTCAGTGATCGATCACGGAAGACAGAATTTTGAATGTTGAGGCAGTAGCATCTCGCGATCGATCGGGGCATATTGGCGATCGATCGTGAGAAGCCAAATTATGTGTTTTGGTTATTTATTGTAGGATTTTTGGTATTGGGCTATTATTGAGCTATTATTGGGCTATTATTGGCATCTAATATTGTGTTGTACACTTGTGTAGAGCCATCACAGGTAGCCACACAACGCAGGGGATAGAGCCCTGCAACTGAAGATATTTTGGAAAGGTACGTAAGCGACGTACGGGCACCCAACGGTAACGTGTATTATATGTTTGTCGATTTGACATGCGATAAATGCAAGTTTGTGCATTATGAGTACAATACATGTTGTTGTTGCATATGTATATTGTGGAACATTTGGTGTGTATTCCACGAGTCACGTTTATCACAGTGATGATTTTAATGCTTACCGCTATTGTACCGCTAAAAATGTGGAGCGAGGGGTGTAGGTCCGCTTGCACATGGAGGCGAGGTTTACCATACGAAGCGAGGATAGAAATACCGCTTGTATGAAGAAGCGAGGGAGGGGAGGTCCGCTTGTTCTAAAGTTATGAAGCGAGGGGCATTAAAATACACTGATGATAAACTGACTAAGGATTGAAGTAAAGATTTAAGAAGTGAAGTTATGTCATGACATTTATTTAAAGAAACCATAATATCATATATTGATTTGATTATGAGTTATGGTACAGGGACAACCAAAATGGGCATTTTGAATGCATTGGAATTCAGGAAGTATCATATGCCTATGATTTATGCATTTATGCTTTACATTCATATTATGTTAAGTATGAATTATGATGTGCTCATGTGTTGGGGGTTGTCTTTGTAGGTACTTTTACTACGGAGAACCAAGGTCGGGGTTGATACTTTGAGCTGTAGAGAGTGCTACAAGGATAGCTGAATAGAGAAATTCCTTTTGAATAGCTTCTACAAAGTATAGAGTAAAGCTATAGTTTAGTAAACTTTTGTTAGGAATATGTATAATTCATTTTTGAACTTTTGGTACTGTAATCTCTTAAGCTCATGATTATCAACACGGTCTAATACTCTGATTTATGAATGATTAGTTCTCTTAATTGCACCTTAGAATCTTGTATAGATAACGGGGTCTTACATTTAGTGGTATCAGAGCAGTGGTTAGAGAACCAGGGAACGAGCGAAGGGTAGCCTTTAGAAACAATTGGTTAGGTATTCATTGGTGGGCATGTTTATGCATGTGATGCATATTTTGTGTATAAGTTATCATACTAACATGATTTTTAATATTTCTCCTCTTGTTATCTAACGGCTTATATTATGAACTGATTTTGGTATTGTTGTTAACCCCTGTGTTACAGCATGGCGGCTATTAGTCTGGAGAACCTCAATGAAGAGGTGGGAGATGTAGGCAGTATCAATGCCAGTATTGCTCAGTCGAATCCTCTACCCCCACCTGCTGTAGGCGTGGAGGCTAGTGCACAGATACTGCTACCAGGGGAGATAAGTTTGACCCAGTTCTTGAGCTATCATCCGCCGCTATTTGAAGGGACTGAGACTGGGGAAGTAGCCGAGGAATGGCTTGAGAGACTAGAGCAGATATTTGTGTTAGCGCCCTGTGCACGGACTGCCTGGCTGAGTTTGGCAGAGTTTCAGTTGGCAAAGAAGTCTTCCATGTGGTGGAAGACAACAGTTATGGAGCTGAGGGCTCAGGGTATGACAGTAGATTGTACTGTGTTCAGGACCCGGTTCCTTAACCGGTATTTCTCCGCCGCTGCCAGACAAGTAAAAGAAGATGAGTTCTCCAACCTGAAGCAGGGCAGCATGACTGTATCAGATTATGCCATGCAATATTCTTCATTGTTGATGTATGTACCTCATATCGCTGTGAACGATCATGCCAAGATGAGGCATTTTCTGAAGGGACTTAGGCCAGAGTTATTTGACCGGGTTGTCTCTAACAACCCCAGCTCATTCGATGATGCCCTGACCAGAGCAGAGCTGGCAGAGATTGGGGTTAGCGTGTACAAGGAAGCTGTACCCCCTTTCGTACCACCACAGAGACCGGTTGTTGAGAGCCTGAGGCCACGAGGAGACCGGTTTAAGCCTCGTGGGGTTTTTTCATCTTCTCGATTTGGTGGGAAGAAATTTCAGAATCAGAAGCAAGGTAAACAGGGACCAGCGCAAGGAAGTAGAACAGGAGGGAACAAATGTGACAACTGTGGAGGATTTCATTTGACACGTGATTGTTGAGGCTGTTATGTTTGTGGCAGGGTGGGCCATCTGGCTCGGGTTTGCCCCAATCGGGGAGGTCAGGCAGACTCTGGGCCGAATAGGCCAAGATTTGACGCCAGGACGGCACCACAGAGACAGCAGTTCGCACCTCGACCATAGGGAGGTCAGGCGGCAGGACCGCCGCAGGGTCAAGTATATGCACTGACTCGAGAGCAGGCAGAGGCAACTCCGGAGGAAGTGATTGCTGGTACGTGCTACTTACTTACGTACCCTGCATTTATTTTGGTAGATATAGGTGCTTCTCATTCTTTCATATCTTCTGCTTTTGTGGAGAAACACCATCTGTGCTCGTCTCTGTTGCCCACGCCTCTTATGGTCTCGACACCCACGGGAAAGCATGTGATTGCGGATCGACTATTATCTGATTGCCTCATTTATTTTGAGGGCAATGATCTGAGGGCTGATCTGATTTTGTTGGATATGGCAGATTTTGACTGTATTGATGTATTGATGTGTTGAGCATATACTAGGCCGTGGTTGATTGCCGACAGAGGATGGTGCATTTTCTGTCTGATCAGGGGTTTCAGTGGACCTTCTATGGGGACGGCTCTCGTCCAAGGATTCCGTTGATTTCGGCAGTTAAGATGTCGTGGTTGTTAGAACGCGGTCACACATGTCATCTTATTTATGTCGTGGACGTATCAGAGGAAAATGAAGAGTTGAGGATCGAGGATATACCAGTAGTTGCGGAATTCACCGACGTGTTTCCGGATGAGATTCCAAGATTTCCGCCGATCAGAGATGTTGAGTTTGAGATTGAGTTACTGCCAGGGACATCTGCTTTTTCCCGTGCCCCTTATAGGATGGCACCGGCAGAGCTGTGGGAGCTGAAAGTGCAGTTGCAGGAACTCCTCGACAAGGGATACATTCGTCCTAGTGTATCGCCTTGGGGTGCGCCAGTCTTGTTCGTGAAGAAAAAGGATGGTTCGATGCGTCTGTGCATCGATTACCGTCAATTGAATAAAGTGACGATTAAGAACAAGTACCCCCTTCCGAGGATTGATGACTTATTTGATCAGCTTCAGGGCACGGAGCTTTACTCGAAGATTGACTTGAGGTCAGGCTATCACCAGATACGAGTTAGAGCTGATGACATTCAAAAGACAGCTTTTCAGACTCGGTATGGTCACTACGAGTTCTTAGTGATGCCATTCGGGGTGACGAATGCCCCGGCTGTCTTTTTGAGCCTGATGAACAGAGTGTTTCAGAAGTATGTTGATCAGTTCATGATCGTATTTATTGAAGACATTTTGGTTTATTCGAGAAGTAAGGAGGAGCATGCCAATCATTTGAGGACGGTGCTTCAGATCCTCAGAGATCATCAGTTGTACGCCAAACTCAGCAAGTGTGAGTTCTGGCTGAACAGCGTAGCATTTCTGGGTCATATTATCTCTAGTGAAGGGATATCAGTAGACCCCAGGAAGATAAAGGCAGTTATGGATTGGTCTGCGCCTACTACAGTTCCTGAGATCCAAAGTTTTCTTGGTTTGGCCGGGTATTATCGATGCTTCGTCGAAGGGTTTTCAAAGATTGCCAAGCCATTGACGCAGTTAACTCAGAAGGGAGTTCCATTCTTTTGGTCGGAAGCTTGTGAGCAGAGCTTCCAGGAATTGAAGCACGGATTGACTTCGGCACTATTATTGGTGATTCCTAGGGAGAACAAGCGGTTCGTTCTCTATACTGATGCATCCCTTCAAGGTTTAGGATGCGTACTGATGCAGGATAAGCATGTAGTGGCTTATGCTTCGAGACAATTGAAGCCACACGAGACGAGGTATCCAATCCATGATTTGGAGCTAGCAGCTATAGTGTTTGCCTTGAAGATATGGCGACACTACTTATATGGTACCTCATTTACCATCTACACCGATCACAAGAGCCAGAAGTTCTTATTTACGCAGGCTGAGCTGAATATGAGACAAAGAAGATGGATGGACCTACTGAAAGACTATGATTGTGAAATCGAGTACCATCCGGGAAGAGCAAATTTGACAGCCGACACTTTGAGTCGGAAAGTGAAGAACACAGCAGTGGACGTCATGTGTTTGTCAACTATGATGACTTCCTACTGTCAGTTGGGTTTTGATTATGATGTGTCTGCTTCACCGGTACAGGTATTGACTTTATTAGCTGAGCCGGACATTTATGAACACATCCGGAAGGCTCAGGGGGTAGACGAAGAGGTCCAGAGATGGTTGTCAGTGGTTCGTCTGGGTCAGTCGTCGAGGTTCAGAATAGCTGAGGACGGTTCTTTGAGGTTAGGTGACCGATGGGTGGTTCCGAATACGCCTGAGTTGCGTCAGGGATTATTACAGCGAGCCCATTGCAGCAGGATGAGTATCCACCCGGGCGGAAAGAAAATGTACAAAGATTTATGTGGCCATTTTTGGTGGAAACGAATGAAACAAGATGTTACTACATTCGTTAGTCGATGCTTGATTTGTCAGCAAGTGAAGGCTGAGAGGCAGAGGCCTGGTGGTGAGCTTAGGAGCTTGGAAGTGCCAGAGTGGAAGTGGGAGCACGTATCCATGGACTTCGTGACCCACTTACCGAGGACCATTTCGGGTTTTGATGCTATCTGGGTAGTCGTGGACAGACTGACTAAAGTGGCTCACTTCATTCCATACAGTATGACCTTCACGTACTTAAGGATGGCCCAGTTATATGTCAGAGATGTAGTGAGACTGCATGGGATCCCTGTTTCGATTGTGTCTGGTCGAGATCCGAGGTTTACATCTCACTTCTGGGAAGGTCTTCAGTTAGCCCTGGGTACAAAATTGAGGTTGAGCACAACATACCATCCTCAAACGGATGGCCAGACCGAGCGTACTATCCAGACGCTCGAGGACATGTTGAGGGCATGTGTATTGGAGTTCGATGCTTCTTGGCAGGATTCGGTAGCCTTGGTAGAATTTTCTTATAACAATAGCTACCAGGCTAGCATACAGATGGCTCCTTTTGGGATATACCCTAAGAAAGTCATTAGATGATTGTTTAAGACATACAATGTTTTATGATTTTATAAATGGCAAATCATTATTATATATTATTCGAATATCTGTGCAATATGAATTGATATATAAGTTAATGTCCTTAGAATCATATTGTATTACTCTTAAAGATTGTCCCTAGTCAAATATTATCATAAATAAGGATAATGATAATACATTGAGACTAGTATGTTTTGATTGATGAATTGTTCATAGATATGAGATATCAAATCAACACATGGGTACATGTTAGAGAACAATGTACTGGACAGACCCACCATGAGAATGCTACATGGATAGTTATATGAGTGTCATAAGCAATTCTCATTGTGATAATAATGTATGTAATCCTTACGACTTGAGATCATCAGAGATCCCAACATAAGGAGTTATGTATCTTGATATTGTCAAACGTTACCCGTAACAGGGTAAACTATAAAGGCGACTATTGGATACACTACGAATTATGTAGAGGGATGTTGATTGATCGAGATAGGATTTGTCCCTCCTATATAACATGAGAAGTGTTTGGGCCCTTGATCAAGTAAGACTAAAATGCATGGCCATGCTCGAATGAGTCGATATGGGATATCGAGCTTATTCGTTTATTCTAGTTATACTTGGGGATCAAGAAATAAAGATTGAATATACGAGTATGACTATTCCATGACTCTTGTTCAATCTAAACACAAAGGACAAAGGGATTAAGTTACATGATTAATATTATCACGGTTCCTAGGTTATGTCGAGTCAATGACATTCTTGTAATTTGGATAGCATTGATGTGTTGCTAGATACCGCTCATTGCTTGCGACATAAAATGAGATTTTATGTCACTGCCAACGTTGCAAGATCCTATCGGGTCGCACAAAAGATTAAATCAAGAAGGGAAATTAAATTCATTTGATGAATTAATTAATTAAGAGGAGTCTTAATTAAATGATTAAAAGAACTTAATTAAATTATGGGTTTGTGCCCATAAGACTTTGAGAAAGTCTTAAACTTTAATTAAGCCTTTTAATAACAAGGTTATAATTAATTGTAGGGGACAATTTTTTGATACCATTCGATCACAACAAGCCACACGGCCGCCGCATCTCTCTTGCTTCTCTCGACTTCTTCATAGTCGACGTGAGGAAGAGTGAATTCCGGCCATCCTTTCGTTTGTGAATCGAGTGTGCTTCGTGTATTGGTTTAAGAACAAATCTAGCACTTTGTTCTTAAACTATCCCTTCCCGATTTGATCGTGTGGATACCGTTGAGACAAGACCTTAGAGGTGTTGCTCGTGACTCGGAATCGTTGAACGTGGTGCTTCATGGAATCTGCTCAAACACGCTACAAGGGTGAGACTCTTATGATCCTTTATCCGATATGACCACTTTGTATAGATCCTCGGTTCTAGTAATCCAAAATTTTAAATTCCGCTGCGTTGTATGCTTGTTGGATTACTTACAGTGGTATCAGAGCCGTGTATAAAGCTCATATCGGATTTATATGGTTAATTGTTTAATCATATTTAGATTTGTATTGCATGCTATTAAAACTGTACAATTCATATATGATATGAAATAAATCGAGTTTGTGAAATTATCGTAAAATTATAATTGATATGATTGACAGTTTATTGTATACGATACATGAAGGCGCATAATCGAACCCATAACAATAAGTTTCGGCCACCACCATTACACTTGACCCGCGGCGGCCACATGAGGGCTAGGGTTTTCGAACCCTTGGCTCGAGATGGTCTTGCCATTGTGGCTCATGTTCGTGCATGGAGGTGTCGAGACATGGTTAGAGTTTTGAACTCTTTTGGCTCGATAAAGTCGATGGTTCGGACCATGGTTCTTGGAATCATACGAGTTGGCGGCTACACCACATGAGGGCTAGGGTTTTCGAACCCTTGGCTCGAGATGGTTGAGCCGCCACCGTCATGAACCGTGCATGGCTTGGCCGTGACTCGTGGCTAAGTTTTTTCCAGCATTTCGGACGATGTGGCTCGATGGAAACCAAAATGGTGCAAGGCTAGGGTTTGGAACCCTAGCGGCGCCGCACAGTCACGCGTGGCTTGGACCACGTCTTGGGCTAGGGTTTCAAACCCTAGGCCCATGATTGGTCCAGCCGTGCATGGTTAGATTGGTTCGAACCACGGTGGTTCGTGGTTTAGTCGCATAAGTTCGTGGCATGTGATGTCCCGAGCGTACGATAAATTTCCAAAATTTTATTTTACAGTTTTAATTAGAATTAAATTTTAAAATGTTTAGAATTTAATTAATTAAATTATTATAGCATGTTTTATGTGTTGTTTGAGCATGGTGTATGGTTATAGCCCTTTGACCTATTAGATAGGATTTGTGAATGTTTGTAATTTATAATACGACCTGCGAGTCGTGCCTTCTCTATTTTTTTTTTCTGAATGTTATCCCTTCCCTACGTTCCCCTCGAATGTGACTCGAGGAATTCTCTATATTTGTAAATGTTATATAGTATAGTTTATTTATTGATGGTGATCAATGAAGATGGAGCATGGTGCCGGGATGAGGAGGCCATTCACAATTTGGAGCCAAAGGAAGTTGCTTATGAAGTTACCTTAGGTTGACTCTTAGGATTTTCTCATTGGCTTGAGAAAATCGCTAGTAGGGGCTATAACCATGTCACGTTTAATTTATGTATGTGATGCATGATTTATCTTATGTTTTAGATTGATAATTTTATTATACATATATGTAGATATGTATATGCGTATATGTAGTTGACATATTTTAAATTATCAATAATAAAATCATGAGATCAATAAATCCCTCTAAAATATTAAGTTTTAGATGCCTTCCAAAATTAAAAGTACTCGTCAAGACTTCGATTGAACATGTGTGGGTTTGCCAAAGCAAAGCACCATGGCAATCTTGGTAAGGCGCGAAAGGATAATAGTGATATCCGTTTTACTTTAAATTGGGTACGACTTAACTAGGTTATCTCAATAGGATTGGGAACCTAGAGGCATGTGGTTGGATAATAATTCATTTAATGAATTTGAACAAAGCGTTGTTCGTCCAACTATCCAAGAATTACATGTGATGTAATTGACAAAGTGTTGTCTACCTAAATAACCGAGTCTTGGGCGATTAGCCAAAGCTAACTCAAGATTAGGTGAAATATGGATCTTGGCCCACTAAAGGTTTCGAGGGTTGATAATTTTAAACAAAATAGTGGGAATGTCATTTAATATAAGACCATATTAAATGATTAAGTCATAAACATATTTTGCATATTTATATTGTAGATATCCATGGCAACTAACAACGTAACAAGCACATTATCACTGCGATCGGTCCTTGAGAAGGACAAATTAAATGGGACAAATTTCCTAGACTAGTATAGGAACTTGAGGATAGTCCTCAAACAAGAAAAGAAACAATATGTCCTAGAGGAACCCTTACCTGCTGAGGAACCTCCCCTGACGGCTGCTAAGGCCGATAAAGATGCTTACAAGAAGCATCAAAATGACGCACTTGATGATGGGTGCCTTATGCTTGCCACCATGAACTCTGAGCTTCAGAAGCAACATGAGGAAATGGAGGCGTTCGATATGATCGAGCATCTTAAGCAACTATACCAACAACAAGCAAGACAAGAGAGGTGACGTCTCTAAAGCGTTGTTCCAGTGTAGAATGGTAGAAAGAAGTCTGGTTAGAACTCATGTACTCAAGATGATTGGGTATATTGAGAATCTGGAGAAGCTGGGTTTTCCTTTGGACCAAGAGTTGGCCACCGACGTGATCTTGCAATCGTTGCCTGAAAGCTTCAGTCAATTTGTCTTGAATTACAATATGATTGAAATTGAAAAGACTCTACCACAGTTACTTGGCATGCTTAGAACTTTTGAAGCAAATAGCAAGAAGTCTAAGCCTACAATGTTCTTATTGTGAATAAGAGCAAAGGAAAGACTAAAGCTAAGAGCTTCAAGAAGAACAAGAAGGTCTTTGTTAAATCTAAGCCAAAAGCTTCTGCACTTAAGCCAAAGGGAGGGATAGCAAAAGAAGGGAACTATTTCCATTGCGGTGAGACCGGTCATTGGAAAAGAAATTGCAAAGTTTATCTGGAGGATCTCAAGAAAGGAAGTGTGACTTCCAATTCAGGTATTTTTGTTATAGAAGTCAATTTATCTACTTCTTCATCATGGGTATTAGATACTGGATGTGGATCTCACATTTGTGTAAATGTGCAGGATCTCAAAAGGAGTAGGACGTTGGCGAAAGGTGAAGTTGATCTCCGAGTTGGAAATGGAGCAAGAGTTACTGCATTAGCTATAGGAGATTATTGTTTAGCTTTACCTTCTGGTTTATCGTTGATTTTAAAAGACTGTTATTTTGTGCCATCTATTACTAAAAACATTATTTCTATTTCTTGTTTGGACAAGTGTGGATTTTCATTTATGATAAAGGACAACTGTTGTTCTATTTATTTAAATGATATGTTTTATGCTAGTGCACAAATGATTAATGGTCTTTATGTATTAAATCTTGATATGCCTATCTATAACATAAATACTAAAAGGATTAAGAATAATGATTCTAATCCAACTTATCTCTGGCATTGTCGCTTGGGCCACATAAATGAGAAACGCATATCAAAACTTCATAAGGATGGAGTTTTGGATTCATTTGATTTTGAATCATATGAAACATGTGAATCTTGTTTAATGGGCAAGATGACTAAAGCCCCTTTCAAGGGACATGTTGAAAGGGCAAATGTTTTATTGGGACTAATACATAGTGATGTATGTGGAACAATAAGTACACAAGCTAGAGGTGGTTTTCAAAACTTCGTTACATTTACTGATGACTTCAGTAGATATGAGTATGTGTACCTAATGAAACATAAGCATGAATGTAAGGACCATAATCCTTAAGTGCGGATCAAAGGCATAATTAGAGCTAATATAAATGATCAGAGTAAATTAATCGTGTTGAGGCTATGAGCCTAAAAGTTACATGCCAAAAGTGAGGACTATCAATGGATTAATTACATTCCCCATCAAAAGAATGTTATCAATTATAGTTTTACACTACTCCTAGAGTAGACACTATACAAAATAATCCTGTCCTTCATCTACCAAAAGTGCTCTTCAAGCTCACGGTCTCAACCCGTCTTAGCCCCCTTCATATCATGCCAAAAGTACCTACAAGGACAACCCCCAAACATGAGCAATGATATCATTCATATACAACACAATATGAATATAAAGCGTAAATGCATAATCATAATAAAACACTTCCTGTTTTTCCCATGCATTTCAAAACGCTTCCAGTTTGGTTGTCCCTGTACCATAACTCATGAGTATAATCAATAGATTATTTTTAATGGTCTAGACATGTCATGACACAATACCATCTCATCAAAACCAAATACCAGTCACCAATCCCTAGTCTGTCCATCACAATGTATTTTAATGCCCCTCGCTTATTTACATATAGGCGGCATAGAATAACCTCGCTTCAATGGACATGCGGTACTCCCACCCCTCGCCTCACATTGAGCGGCAAATATCCTTTCCTCGCCCTATATGATAACCACGCTCAAATGTGACATGCGGCGCTCCCACCCCTCGCTTCACATTTAGCGGAACCAAAACAAATAGCGGCAAGCATTAAAATCATCAAGGGATGACCACGACTCATGGGATGTGCACCAATAATCATATGCATCTACAATCATCATGCATAATTCAACATGTATTTGCATCCACAATGCATAATCACATATATACTCGCATCCACAATGCATAAACAATGAGTATATTAGATACATGTACCGTTGGGTGCCCGTACGTCCTCTACGTACCTTTCCAAAAGTGGAATTTATATGGATTCAGTTCCTTGGTTGCGTTGCTACCTGGGATGGTTCTACACAATCACACAACCCCATATTAGAAGCCAAATAACAGTCAAATACCAAAAATTCGACAAAAGAAAGCATTTCTCAAAATTCCACAGTTGGCGATCGATCGCTTGGCTGAGGCGATCGATCACCTCAATTTTTCCTTCGCGGCGATCGATCGCGCCAAACATGGCGATCGATCGCCTAACCTTTGGATTGGCTACTGCCTCTCGGCGATCGGTCGCCTCATATGAGGCGATCGATCGCCTGTCCCAAAATTTTGGTACTGCCCTTCGGCGATCGATCGCCCCATTTCAGGCGGTCGATCGCCTCGCACAGACTCGCGATTTTTCACCATTTTTGCATACGAAAACCTTCCAATCCATACCAACACTTAAACCATCAAACCAACAACATAAATAACAACATAAACCTTCAAAATACACCTCAAAACAAGCATAAATCCAACCCTCAACCAAAACCACAACAATCCAACACAAACCCATTTTAAAACCCTTCAAAACCATACCAAACTTAAATAAAACCTTACAAAATCAACAATGAGGTATCCATACCTCTTGGGGACCTCAAATCTCCCAATAAACTCCACAAATCAACTTTTTGCAAGGATTCCTCTTCACCCTTAAGCACCAAAACGAAAATGGGAGAAAATGAAGGGTTTGGGTGGTTTGGTAAAGTAAAATGAAAGTGAGGTGTGGGGTTGGGGTATAAAAGGGGTTGGGTTTTAATTAAAAGCATTTCACAAACCCATGGTGTATAAAACACCCCAACATGATATTTTCAAAAGCATTAATCCAAAATGCACCAAAATATCAATTAACTCATGCTTTCCAAATAATTGCTAATCATGGCAAATAAATCATGCTAAAAGCAATTTTCCCCAACATGCACAACATGCACCCTGAAATGCACTCTCGGGTCATCCTTTCCATGTGACCATGCATTTCCACACATTAAATAAATCCAGCACAAAATCGATTAATTACCACCATGGTTAACCATATAAACACAATTAATGCTCAAATTGCAATTAATCATTTCGGGGATATCACAATGAAACCTTTGAAAAGTTCAAAGATTTCAAGAATAAAGTACAAAACCAACTTGGCAAAAGTATCAAAATCCTTCGATCAGATCGAGGAGGTGAATACTTAAGCCAAGAGTTTCATGACTATCTAAAGGAGTGTGGGATAGTCCCACAACTCACTCCTCCGTATACTCCACAATGGAATGGTGTATCCGAGAGGAGAAATCGAACCTTGTTGGACATGGTTAGATCAATGATGAGTCATGCAGATCTTCCGATATCCTTTTGGGGACATGCTTTAAAAACAGCAATATTTATACTGAACCGTGTTCCATCTAAATCAGTGGAAAAGACACCATATGAGATATGGACTGGGAAGCGTCCTAGTATGTCTTTTATGAAGATTTGGGGTTGTGGGCTTTCGTTAGACGTCACGCCACTAACAAACTTGGACCCAAATCTGATAAGTGTTTATTTGTGGGGTATCCTAAGGAAACAAAAGGATACTATTTCTATTATCCCACGGAGAACAAAGTAGTTGTTGCTCGGACTAGTGTCTTTCTTGAAAGAGAATTTATTTATAGAAAAACCAGTGGGAGAAAAATAGAACTTAGTGAAGTTCAACCACAAGAAAACATTGAACATGATATTGGGATGGAAACAGAGCAGACACCACAAGATGTTGTGGATAAAGTGCCTGCTCAAGAGACACAAGCCCAGCGTAGGTCTGTAAGAGAACACCGGGAGCCACAGAGATATGGATTTCTTGTGACTCAACAAGATGACTTACTACTTATTGATGAGGATGAGCCATCATCTTATCAACAAGCTATAATGGGCACTGATTCTGAGAAATGGCAAGAGGCCATGAAATCTGAAATGGAATCCATGTATGCAAACCAAGTATGGACTTTGGTTGACCCACCTGAAGGGGTGAGACCCATAGGGTGCAAATGGATTTTCAAGAAGAAGACCGACATGGATGGTAATGTACAAACCTATAAAGGTCGACTGGTAGCTAAAGGTTTCAAACAAATTCATGGTATTGACTATGATGAAACTTTTTCACCAGTTGCCATGGTTAAATCCATTAGGATCTTACTTGCAATAGCTGCATTTCATGATTATGAAATCTGGCAGATGGATGTCAAATCAGCTTTCCTTAATTGAAATCTGCTTGAGGATGTGTACATGACACAGCCCAAGGGTTTTGTCGATCCAAAGGATGCTGGAAAGATATGCAAGCTACAACGATCCATTTATGGATTGAAGCAAGCTTCTCGGAGTTGTAATCTTCGTTTTGATGATGCAGTCAAAGAGTTTGGTTTCATCAAAAACGTAGATGAACCTTGTGTCCAAGAAGGTCAGTGGGAGCATAATTATCTTCCTAGTATTGTATGTAGATGACATACTTCTCATTGGGAATGATATCCCTGCCTTACAATCTGTAAAGATTTGGCTAGGGAATTGCTTTTCTATGAAAGATTTGGGTGAAGCCACCAATGTATTAGGTATCAAGATCTATAGAGATAGATCAAGAAGATTACTTGGCCTAAGTCAAAATACATACATAGACAAAGTGCTAAAACGGTTTAGCATGCAAGAATCAAAGAAATGATTCGTGCCTATGACACATGGGATACATCACTCGAAGGATCAGTGTCCTTCAACACCATAAGAGAGACAACGCATGAATAAGATTCCATATGCGTCAGCTATTGGATCATGTATGCCATGATATATACTTGTCCCGATGTCTCGTATGCCCTGAGCATGACGAGCAGATATCAGGTTGATCCATGTGAATGTCACTGGATTGCTGTCAAGAATATCCTGAAGTACTTGAGAAGAACTAAGGATACATTCTTGATTTATGGAGGTGAGGAAGAGCTCAATGTAATTGGTTACACTTATGCAAGTTTCCAAATCGACAAAGATGATTTTCGATCGCAAGCAGGATATGTGTATTGCCTAAATGGAGGTGCTGTGAGCTGGAAGAGTTCAAAGTAAGAGACAGTAGCCGATTCTACAACGGAAACTGAGTACATTGCTGCCTCAGATGCAGCAAAGGAAGCTCTTTGGATCAGGAAGTTCATTTCTGAACTTGGAGTGGTGCCTAGCATTAAAGATCCGATAAAAATCTATTGTGACAACAATGGAGCGATCGCATTGGCTAATGAACCTAGATCTCACCAAAGATCCAAGCACATACTTCGGCGCTTTCATTTTATTCGAGAAATCGTTGAAAGGGGAGATGTTAAAATATGCAAAGTACCAATAGATGATAATGTATCTGACCCATTGACGAAGCCACTGTCACAGCAGAAGCATGATCGTCATACTAGATCTCTAGGCATTAGGTATATGTCTGATTGGTCTTAGTGCAAGTGGGAGATTTGTTGGGATATGCCATAAGACAAGTCATTAGATGATTGTTTAAGACATACAATGTTTTATGATTTTATAAATGGCAAATCATTACTATATATTATTCGAATATCTGTGCAATATGAATTGATATATAAGTTAATGTCCTTAGAATAATATTGTATTACTCTTAAAGATTGTCCCTAGTCAAGTATTATCATAAATAAGGATAATGATAATACATTGAGACTAGTATGTTTTGATTGATGAATTGTTCATAGATATGAGATATCAAATCAACACATGGGTACATGTTAGAGAACAATGTACTGGACAGACCCACCATGAGAATGCTTCATGGATAGTTATATGAGTGTCATAAGCAATTCTCATTGTGATAATAATGTATGTAATCCTTACGACTTGAGATCATCAGAGATCCCAACATAAGGAGTTATGTATCTTGATATTGTCAAACGTTACCTGTAACAGGGTAAACAATAAAGGCGACTATTGGATACACTACGAATTATGTAGATGGATGTTGATTGATCGAGATAGGATTTATCCCTCCTATATAACAGGAGAAGTGTTTGGGCCCTTGATCAAGTAAGACTAAAATGCATGGCCATGCTCGAATGAGTCGATATGGGATATCGAGCTTATTCGTTTATTCTAGTTCTACTTGGGGATCAAGAAATAAAGATTGAATATACGAGTATGACTATTCCATGACTCGTGTTCAATCTAAACACAAAGGACAAAGGGATTAAGTTACATGATTAATATTATCACGGTTCCTATGTTATGCCGAGTCAATGACATTCTTGTAATTTGGGTAGCATTGATGTGTTGCTAGATACCGCTCATTGCTTGCGACATAAAATGAGATTTTATGTCACTGCCAACGTTGCAAGATCCTATCGGGTCGCACAAAAGATTAAATCAAGAAGGAAATTAAATTCATTTGATGAATTAATTAATTAAGAGGAGTCTTAATTAAATGATTAAAAGAACTTAATTAAATTATGGGTTTGGGCCCATAAGACTTTGAGAAAGTCTTAAACTTTAATTACGCCTTTTAATAACAAGGTTATAATTAATTGTAGGGGACAATTTTTTGATACCATTCGATCACAACAAGCCACACGGCCGCCGCATCTCTCTTGCTTCTCTCGACTTCTTCATAGTCGACGTGAGGAAGAGTGAATTCCGGCCATCCTTTCGTTTGTGAATCGAGTGTGCTTCGTGTATTGGTTTAAGAACAAATCTAGCACTTTGTTCTTAAACTATCCCTTCCCGATTTGATCGTGTGGATACCATTGAGGCAAGACCTTGGAGGTGTTGCTCGTGACTCGGAATCGTTGAACGTGGTGCTTCGTGGAATTTGCTCAAACACGCTACAAGGGTGAGACTCTTATGATCCTTTATCCGATATGACCACTTTGTATAGATCCGCGGTTCTAGTAATCCAAAATTTTAAATTCCGCTGCGTTGTATGCTTGTTGGATTACTTACAAATCTCTCACCAGAGATTCATTCATCCAAGCATACTAAAGCGATGCTCGACGAGGACTAAATAAACGCTGGCATTCGTATATACACACTGGTGCACACCTAAGTACCAATACAACCTGCATACTCAATGCGATCGACTCGGGTATCACCAATCATACCCAAAGCCTCAAACAACTGTCAATCCCCAGTTATTCTCACATCGCGGAGAATAATGATTGACGAACCAATGATCAAAGGTGTGATTCCAACAGCAACACCGTACCAACCGACTCATCGAGTCTACAAGGATTCCCAAAAGGTAGGTATATCGATACCGCCTTCCTCTCAAGGAAAATGTCATGTACCATGACCTTCCAACCTCGAACCAGCATTCAGAAACTGGATATATTTATACCAAAATATATCCTGGAACCAACAAATACATAACTGGTACAACATAGTGCCTCAATGCCATTATTACCAAATCGAAATTCGTATACACAACGTATACACATCTAACGATGCTCTGTACTAATATCATAGTACCCCACAAACCTTGAGCATCTCCTCAGAGACGCATCCTCGAACGTCTCGGCTGAAATATAAAGCCATCACCTAGTCCAACACTAGTAGTGCTTACCCTGGTTGATTCACAATCAACCCTCAACCAATACAAGTTGTCTCCATGACAGTATGATCCTCTCTCCAAGAGAAAACAATCAATATAGTAGTGCTACCCCACTAACTATATCCCACAATCCAATTGTGACTCCCGTTGCATTCCACATGCAAAGATGCTCAACCAGAGCTAACAGCAACTTGTCAACACTCACGTTGGTACTCCCAACAGGATTGAGCTGTCCCATAACAAGTCCCTTAACATTTGACGTATAAACGTCCCCGTGAGGTATTCCTGCCTCACACCTCATGCGACATAGTGACTACTAGAGTCCGCTATTACCCTCATCATATCATCATACGATTCACCAAACTCGGTCCCAGCGAGCAGTATAATGGCTACAACAAGCACACTATATCACTGCAACAATACCTGGCTAGCAACTCGCTGCCCCCATAGGCTTATACCAAACCTACCAACATGCCATACGTTCCATCCCGGTATACCATACCGTACACACCATTAGAGTAGTGGGTCATCACCCAATATTTCTCTAAACACCAAAGCATAATGGACATCCCGGTGTCCTTGCTCAATCACGATGCAATCTTAATCCATTAGGACTTATTCCACACCCTCATGGTGGGTGTGACCATGTCTACCCCACGTCACAACGACAAAAGCGAGTAGTTTCCTCAATAACTACTCTTACCATCAATCACTTGGCCTTAGCCATCCCAGCGAGTATAGCCAAAGGTACCATTACTCGCAAAATATTTACTTAAAATACATGATGCGGTACACTCACTTGTACAATGCATCCAATAATTCATCGAGCCAACCTGCTCAGCGTAATGGTCTCGTCAACCGGTGACGTAGACACCACCTTGCGCCCACCATAGGCACTCAAACCATATGACTAACTACATATGCCAGACGCATTATTCATCAAAATGACGCTACTCGTCTACATAGAACATCCGCTATGTCATTGTCATCCTGACGGTATATGTCAATATATGACATCCAAAATAATATCGTCAACTCGTGACTGTACATGTCAACACCTGACATTCACAATCTCATCGTCAAACACATGACGGTATATGACAACACATGGTATCCACAATAATGCTAACTAAACAGCAATATATCATAACTCGTCGCTAATAAAATAGCGGCATACCTGTCTCCGTCGTCTAATAGTGGTACATAATCCACACCCATAGCTCGTGGGCGGTACAATCCCGATGTAAATAGCGGCAGAACCCATCGCTATAAAGTCAGCGGCATGATCCCTCACCATAGAGTCAGCGGCATAAAACATCGCTATAGAATCAGCAGCATAAAACATCGCTATAGAATCAGCAGCATAAAACATTGCTATATATATCTGGCGGCATGAACCATCGCCAATGGATGTAGCGGAATGAACCATCGCGATAGAGGTACCCGGCGGTATGAACCATCGCCATAGATGTAGTGGAATGACCCATCGCTATATGATACCTGGCGGCATGAGCCATGGCCAATAGATGTAGCGAAATGAACCATCGCTATAGAGATACCCGGCGGCATAAACCATCGCCAATAAACTAGCGGAATGTACCATCGCTATATAGATACCCGGCGGCATAAACCATCGCCAATAAACTAGAGGAATGTACCATCGCTATATAGATACCCGACGGCATTAACCATCGCCAATAAACTAGCGGAATGTACCATCGCTATATAGATACCCGGCGGCATAAACCATCGCCAATAGACTAGCGGCATGATATCCCTCGCTATAATATGACAGCGGTCATGTTCTTTGCTTCATATGAGTGGCAAATATCCTTCATCGCTACCTCGCTTTGACATACCAGCGGCAAATAATATCCCTCGCTATAATATGACAGCGGTCGTGTTCTTCGCTTCATATGAGCGGCAAATATTCTCTAATCGCTACGGTATGACAGCGGCACCATTACTCCTCGTTTTAATCATGACAGCAGAAATACCCCTCGCGTTAACATGACAGCGAAATACCACTCGCTTAGACAATACCAGCAGAAAATAATATCCCTCGCTATAATAATACAGCGTTCATGTTCTTCTCTTCATATCAGCGGCAAATATTCTCTCCTCGCTACGGTATGACAGCGGCAAGTATTCACATCGCTACACCATGAAGGCGGCAAGTATTCACATAGCTATGCCATCCATGTCTGAGTTGATTTACTCTGAGTGTCGGAGACGATGGGCACATCGATGACAAACAGTTTAGGTAGCAACTGTAGTCACGCACGTTGCTACAGGACCTAGACATGAGGGATGACGAGCACAATACATGATGATTCTCCTAGCGCAAAGTGTGTGTACTGTCACCCTCTGCTCGAGCTTGATATTGATTGATGATACCTTCATTTGGACTCCGATATTTGGTATCTTGAGATTTGATTCATTGTACCCATTCATACATCGCATTCATACATGGTATGCATTGCATGATACTTTCTTATTCTTGACGTGACCTATTTATTTCTCGTACTGGGTTCTGACCCCCGTAGTGGGGTTGTCATGTCTTTTGTTGTTCGAGCATGACAGGTGTTACAGGTAGACAGATGTTGGATGCTCGTGATGAAGCATCTTAGAATACCTGAGCTCAGCTTTGGTATGTTGAGTCCGAGTCTCAATAATTGACAGAGTAAGTTTTAACTACATTTTAAGTACCGGTGTATGCCCCGAGTATCTGTACTTTAAGTACTCTTTTACTGGTTGATTATATATTTGATGCTTATGTGATGAGCAACATTATGAATTGGGAAACTGGAATTACATATTTTTAGTATCATTATATATGTATCACCTAAAAGCGAAAAAATTTTAGGGCCATTTGACAGGACATTTGAAATAAATCTTCCGCTATTTACGCAAATTAATCATTATGTGTTAATTAAACACCACATTAGGATCCGGCCCTCACAGTAAGTGAGATTTCTGAGGTAAATGCGAGTCATGAACTAATTTGTTTCAAGTATCAAGAATAAACTCTACTTTTTTGATTCTAATGCTTGATCGATGATGATCAAGTGATAAGTTTGGGGGAGTTGATAAGTGTCATTTTTACACTTATTTTACTATGATTTTATAGTTGTTTTTGTAATGATTCATGTATGATATCATGTTTTTTGGTATTAATTTGCATGTTTCAGCAATGTAGGTGAAAGAATGAGGAAATGAAGAAAATGAGCTAAAAATGATGAAAAAGGACTTGAACGAGCGAACTGATCGAAGATACTACGAAAACTCAAATTGTGAAGAAAAAGTTATTGTAGCAACTTACTGATCAATCGATCGGTAGAGTGTTGTAGCTAAATGAATTAATTCGGAAGACATACCGATCGATCAGTAGATCTTACCGATCAATTGGTAGCCGAGAAAGTTTGGAAAAAATACATTTTAGAGTTTAATTCCTACAATGAATCTACCTAAATCCTCCTCCATTATATAAGGGCCATAACACACGAAATATTCAGACTTTTAACCCTATGATTGAGCCTCCAT
Organism: Haberlea rhodopensis; assembly: GCA_907163345.1. Lineage (NCBI taxonomy): Eukaryota > Viridiplantae > Streptophyta > Magnoliopsida > Lamiales > Gesneriaceae > Haberlea > Haberlea rhodopensis. Next base: position 2,048,973 of record CAJQUN010000073.1, on the reverse strand, counting down.
CTCCCATCCTCCATATCACCATCTTGCACTTCACCATAAAATTCATCTTAAGATTTTGGAACAACTCCAACAAGACGATTAAAGAGACTATTGAGAACTAAGCAAGAGAATGAGCGATTATCTACAACCGGTGTCGACGCTGAGAGTTTATTATTGTCTTTTGAATTTTAGTTTTAATTTGATTTTGCAATTTAAATATGATGAACTAAATTTATTTATCAAGGCTAGGCAAACCTTTGTTTTGAACCTACGATTTGATGATTATTTATTTGATTGAATCCTTATAATTCATTGTGTATGTTTTATGATTTTAATGCTTTTGAGGGATTGATCACCTTTGAATGATTTTAGTATTGCGATTGAGATTGAGAGATAATATTGTGATACGGAACGAATAACTCATACCGTGGACTTCAGACCGAGATCGAAAGATGACTTCAAATACATGTATGATAACTATAGATATCTAGTAATCGAAGACTAGAAGTTTTTCACCGAAGCTTATGCAATATTGATTTGTTAAATAAGTGAACGCGATTTACTTACTACAAATTGATAGTAGGTTTAATATAGCTCGAGAGTGTATATTGGATAATTACGGAGAAGTCGTCACCTTAGAAATATTTGGATATTCAATCGAGAATTGTAGGGATTGCATTGATGAGTCGACGCCTTGATAATATTCTCTAGCGAAATTTTCTCGTTAACCTTGATTGACTTGATTGGATTAATAGTGTGATATCGTGCATTTGGGCATTTATTTATGTTTATGTGTTACTTATGGTGATTAATTAATTTAGTGTTGGAATTAATTATTCTGGTGGAATGCTTAGTCACATGGTGGGCGTGACCCGGTGGTGCGTTTCAGGGTGCATGTTATGCATGCTGGGAAATTGGGTGTTAACATGGTTTAATTGTGATGGTTAATAATTATTTGGTAAATCATGTATTTAATTGAGATTTTGGTGCATTTTTGGAAAATGCTTTTAAAATATCATGTTGGGGTATTTTATACATCATGCTAATTATTGAGGTACATGTTTTAATTAAACCCCCACTTATACCCCCACTACCCCCCACACCCCATCACTCTTTACCAATCACCAATCACTCTCCCAACCCTAACCCAAAAACCCCATTTCGATTTTGGCTAAAAGGAGGAAGGAAAACCTTTGCAAAAGCTTTGTTTGTGAGATTCTTGATAGGATTTGAAGTCCATAAGAGTATGGATCCCTCCTTGATGTTTTTATGAGGTTTTATTTTGAAATGGGTTTGATTTTTGAGTTTTGAAATGGGTTGTTTTTGGTTTGTGTTGTTTTTGGTTGGGTGTTGGATTTTTGGTTGTATTAAGGTGTATATTGAAGGTTTATGGTGTATGTATGTTGTTGGTTTGATGGTATTTGTGTTGGTGTGGATTGGGAAGAGTTTGAGGTTTAAAAATGGTGAAAAATCGGGTTACAGGCAGCGACGATCGATCGCCCATTTTTGGCGATCGATCGCGCGCAGACAGTGCGCTCCAGCGGCGCTTGGCGATCGATCAGCGGGCCTCGCGGTCGATAGCGCCAAATGTGGCGATCGATCGCCGAGAGCAGAATTTTGTTGGCTCGGACAGTGTGATCTCGCGATCGATCGGGGCCTTGTGGCGATCGATCGTGAGTCACCAAAAAGTGTTGTTTTGGTTATTTTTGGGGGATTTTTGCTATTGGACTATTATTGGCTCCTAATATTGGTTCATGTGAATGTGTAGAACCATCCCAGGTGGCAGCACAGCCAAGGAGATAAAGTCCTTCGACATCTCCATTTTGGAACTAAGGTACGTAGTGGGACGTATGTGCATCGGACGGTAAAACGTATTTTTACACATTGAATTGGTTATGCATTATGGTTGCATACATGGATTTAATTATGCATTATGGTTGCATAAATGGTCTTGGTTATACATCATGGTTGCATACATGGGTTGGATAAACATTATGGTTGCATGTGTATATTGGATGCATTGGTGCGTGTGATTGTGAGTCGAGGTTATATTCCAGTGATGTAGAATACTTGCCGCCAGTGGCGTAGCAATGTGAATACTTGCCGCTGTAATACCATAGCGATGAGAGAATATTTGCCGCTAATATGAAGCGAAGAACACGACCGCTGTCATATTATAGCGAGGGATACTAATGCCGCTGGTATTGTCTAAGCGATGGGTATTCCCGCTGTCATGTTAACGAAAGGGGTATTATGCCACTGATATAATAAGACTTGGAAATTGGATATGGGTTGTCATGACATACATTATTGGTATTATAATCTATTGATTATGATTGTGATACAGGGACAACAAAAGGGAGCATTTAAATGTATTAAATACAGGAAGTGATTCATATTTACGGTTTATGCATTTCTAAATTACAATCATATTATTGTGAATATGGTTTGTTGCATGCTCATGGTTTTTGGGGGTTGTTCCTGTAGGTATTTGGGCGGAAGGACTAAGGCGGGTTGATGCGGGGAGCTTTGTGATTAGTGCTTTTGGTATAGCAGACATAATTCTTTTGTATAGTCTCTACTCTAGGAGTAGTGTAAAGCTATAGGATTAACATTCAATAGCTTGGGAATGTAATTAATCCTTTTTAAAATTTTATTTTGGCACTGTAATCTTAACAGCTCAAGGCATCAACACGAACATTATACTCTGTTAGATGTATGTTAGCTTTATTTACGCATTTAATCCGCACTTAAGGAACTAGGGTCCTTACAAATAGTTTACTTTAATTATTATGTTATTTAAATCAAATTCGTAGGTTAACTATAGTTTAAAACGTCTTATTTGGTACCTACAGTTAGTCCCTATGGATTCGACATCCGTACTAATTTTTCATTATCCTAAACTTGACGACCGTGCACTTGCGATATATTTACACATTGATTTTAAATTGTGTTAAAGTAAAGTGCGATAAGTTGTAATAGTTAGTAAAAAAAAGACAACAATTAATTTGTTATAAATATAAAAAACAAGTAACTCATCGATATTAGTTATTAAAAATGTATATTATCATAAATTTTGGTAATGAACAAAATATAACTCATTATCAAAAATTATTATAAAGCTCAACAATTTTGTAAAAAATATTATTAAAAATGATCTCTAAAGTTTTAATTTTAATATAATCTCCATAAAATATTATTATAAAAATTATTATTAAAAATTTACTTTAACACAATTATCTTTATGAATAAATATATATCAATTTGCTAAATCCAGACACTTTCCGCTTTTGCAAGAACTACACACCTGCAATTATTGTACTTCGTCCAATGCATGTCGTACCTCATGTCTTCTTTATCATCTTACTGTCTGTCTATATTCTTGTTTCAATGCATAATGAGAAAGAGACATGGGTGAACTCATTGCTCTCGTTTTCACGCGCTCTTCACACACACTACACGCATTGGAGAGATAACGAGACAGAAAAAAGGGGTGTCTCTCTCTTTGATCAGCCGAAGACTTTCATTCGGAAAGCGATGAATGTCGGTTCTTAAGTTCTTTCCTTTTTTCAAGTTCGATTTGTATATCTATTGCCGCATTGATGTACATGAAATCGGAGTTTTGGTTTAGTTTTTTGAGCCGTCGATTGTTTGGGTTTTTTCTTTTTTGACGTGAATTGGACGTGGTATTGTTTGATTTGAGGGATTTCTTCTGCGTCAAATTGTTACGATTCGTTCCATTTTCGAGGGAATTCAATCGGTCTATGATTTTTTAATGGTTCATGTTGATTATCTTGAGTATTTCTTGCCTTTTTTTTTTTTTTGGGATCTCTCTCCATTTATATATGGGAAATATTTATTCTCGTAATCTCGTTTGCGATGATTTTATTCGGTGCAAAAAGTAAAAATAAAAATAATAACAACATTTGATGTCTTATTTGCAGGTAAATCGGCAGTTTTGATTTTCAGAAATCTTGTTATTTTCTTCATTTCAAATTTTTTTTGTCAGGACTCGAACTCGACTAATCAATCACAGGTAAGAAAACGTGTTTATGTTCGGAGAAACTAAAATCATTTGGCCGATGGAATGAATATATCTGGGATGCCTCTTTATGTTTTTAGGTAAATTAATTACAAAACTTGGCTTTTTCTCCGATCCGGGCCCACGGGGTTCTTCCAGCTTGTGTTATCAGGTCTCAATATTACAACCTTAATTGGATTTCTGTAAGTTCGATAATTTCTTTTTCGAAGGTTAGAATCTATTTTTTGAAAATGAGCTGGAACACTCAGATGGATGCGTATTATCAAGACCATTCGACGCCTTACAATTCAATTGGAAGCTTTGTGGATTTTTTTGAAGGTCTTACTTATGACCATGTCAATTACATTTTTGCTGATGTTCCTTACGTACAGGTACTGTATCAGAAACCTTTGATCTTTTTTCTCTCATGGAATGTGTTTATTAAGATTTAATAATAGTTTCTTTGTTGCTCATAGTGGTTGCATATCTTGCAAAGTTGCGAGGATATAGTGATTAATAAACTCTAAGATCAGATTGTATAGGATGGGCTTGAATTTCTTGATGCTTATTCAAGATAGCTTTGGTAGTGTGAAAGGCTGAAGTTGATGTGAAACTGTTAGGCGAAGATGATTTATAAATCAGCAGTGCTGCTTATCAAGCTCCTCTGAGTCAGTGAGAATGGTTTAACCAATATCTTTTTGCTCATGTGATTTAATTACTTTATCTTTGATTAGTTTTTATGTTGAGAAATAAATGGTCGAACGTTATGCCTTCTAATCAATATATCGAGGTGTCCTTTGTCTCTCTTGCTATTGAGTTGGTCTAGGAGATCAAATAAGTTCAGTTTGAAATTTGCGAACCATTGTTAACATGCGTGTAGTGGATAAAGGTGTGTGATTGGTTGAATAATGTGCAGGAGAATGCTTACCCGGCAATCAATTCTAATTTATACAAATTTGCTGCATCTGAAACGGGAAGTTTGTCGTACTATGAATATGGACGCGGCTATGTGGTTAATAATCACATCTCAGGGTCTAACGAATATGACGGACATTTGGAAAACCCCTCCATTCCGGCTGGTGATCAAGCTACTGTTTCACATGTAAACCAGGCAGGACTTTCGACCACCGGTTCGGATGCTAGTCCTTTGGAGTGTGAGTTTTGGTTTGTTTTCTTTCTTTTCTTCATGGGGGGTGTTTGTATTCGGCTCCGTTTTGGTGGTTTAGGTGTCACAAAATTCAAAATCATCGGTTTCGGTTTATGAATTTTCCAAACCGAAACGCAAATACTTGTAAACCTAATCGCAAATACTTGAGAAACAATCATTGCCCTTGTTTATGATGTAACAAGTAGGGTGAGGAGAGACGATAGATGGCTACACAATGGATGCATATTCCTCTAAGAAAACTGCATTTTGTTCATATAGGTGCTTCGATGTATGTAATCTTTACTAATTATGGATTTTTACTTTATTGTTGTTTTGCTTCTGTAATTGAATCTCTCATTTTAACAAATGACAATCATCCTTTAACTAATACTCTTTATTTCTAATTATAGGTCCTCGGAATCTTCAGTCTGCTCGTGATTATGAGGTAGGTGAATTTTCCTTTCACAGTTTTGTTATTCAAAGGTTTTGAGGTTATTGGCATTCTATCAAAATTTTGAGTTAGAAGAATACTTGAATGATTCTTTTTGGTTCTTTGCCTCAATCCAGGTTGTTTGGCAAGATAACATTGATCCTGATAACATGACCTATGAGGTTTGAAACATGCTGTCTATTACTCTGCTTTGATATGCCCTGGAAACATAAATGTTACGTTTTTCAATGCTTCCTACAGGACTTACTTGAGCTAGGTGAAGCAGTTGGAACTCAAAGTAGGGGTCTCTCCCAGGATCAAATTGCATTGCTTCCAATAACAAAGTTCAAATGGACCTTATTCTTCAGAAAGAAATTCCGAGGTGAAAGGTAAGAATGTAGGCTCTTAGTCTCAAGTATTACCACCAAGACACTGTGAAAAAACCTATCAACTGCCTGTGTTTGTTACTATTCATATTGTACTAGATCATAGTTTCACGTTGTCTCATTGATGACCCACCTAAACTGTCATGCGAACCATGAAGGTGTTAGGAATCCATCAAGCAATACGCAGCGGAAAATAAAATTTTGGATTCCTACCAAGGACCTTTACAAAGTTATCATACCGAGATTGATAAGAATCATACCCTCGTAGCTTGTTTGTAGCAGCATCCTCGTTGCAAGACCACGAGTCACGAACAAAGATTTGCACCTTCGTCTCTACGGTATCCACACGATCAAATTGAAAAAGGTGTTCAAGAACAAGTTGCTAGACTCGTTCTTAAACCAAGACTGAACTCACGGTTCAAAACCGATCAACGACGGCCGTTCAAAAGCACCAAAATCCCACGTCGGCGGCGGCGTGTATGGTGCAATTGAGGGACGGCCGAGAGCTCCTTTCTTTGGTGGCTATTAGTAATTAACCATTTAATTATAACCTTGTTAGTTTATATATATTAGATTAGATTTAATTAAAAGGCTTTCCAAAAGCCTTATTGGCCCATACCCAATATATTAATTAAATCCATATATCTAATATTTGTAATTAAAACTCTTCTTAATTAATTAATTCATCCAATGAATTTTATCTCCCTTTATCGATTTAATCTTTTGTGCGACCCGATAGGATCTTGCAATGTTGGTAGTGACATAAAATCTAATTTTATGTTACAAACAATGAGCGGTATCTAGCAACACATCAAGACTACCCAAATTACAAGAATGTCTTTGACTCGACATAACCTACGGACTGTGATAATTATAACCATGTAACTTAATCCCTTTGTCCAATGTGTTTAGATTGAACACGAGTCATGGAATAGTCATACTCGTATATTCAACCTTTTATTTCTTGATCCCCAAGTAGAACTAGAATAAACGAATAAGCTCGATATCACATATCGACTCATTCTAGCACAGCCATGCATTTTAGTCTTACTTGATCAAGGGCCCAAACACTTCTTCTGTTATATAGGAGGGACAAATCCTTTCTTGATCACTCAACATCCCTCTACATAATTCGTGGTGAATCCAATGATTGTCTTTATAGTTTACCCTGTTACAGGAAACGTTTGACAATATCAAGATACATGACTCCTTATGTTGGGATCTCTGGTGATCTCAAGTCGTAAGGATTACATACATTATTATCACTATGAGAATTGCTTATGACGTTCATATAACTATCCATGTAGCATTCTCATGGTGGGTCTGTCCAGTACATCGTTCTCTAACATGTCCCCATGTGTTGATTTAATATCTCATATCTATGAACAATTCATCAATCAAAACATACTAGTCTCAATGCATTATCATTATCCCGATTCATGATAACACTTGACTAGAGACAATCTTTAAGAACAATACAATATTATTCTAAGGACATTAACTTATATATTAATTCATATTACACAGATACTCGAATAATATATAATAATGAAATTGCCATTAACAAAATCATAATACATTGTATGTCATAAACAATCATCTAATGAGTTGTCTTAGGGCATATCCCAACAAATCTCTCACTTGCACTAAGACCATTCAGACATATACTTAATGCCTAGAGATCTAGTATGACGATCATGCTTCTGCTGTGATAGTGGCTTTGTCAGTGGGTCAGATACATTATTATCAGTTGGTATTTTGCATATTTTTACATCTCATCTTTCAACGATTTCTCGAATTAAATGAAAGCGCCGAAGTATGTGCTTGGATCTTTGGTGAGATCTAGGTTCCTTAGCCAATGCGATGGCTCCATTGTTGTCACAATAGTGTTCAATCGGATCTAGTATGCTAGGCATCACCCCAAGTTCAGAAATGAACTTTTTCCAAACAGCTTCCTTTGCTGCATCTGAGGCAGCAATGTATCCAGCTTCAGCTGTAGAATCAGCTACTGTCTCTTACTTTGAACTCTTCCAGCTCACAGCACCTCCATTTAGGCAAAACACATATCCTGATTGCGATCGTAAATCATCTTTGTCGGTTTGGAAGCTTGCATCAGTGTAACCTATTAGATTGAGCTCTTCCTCACCTCCATAAATCAAGAATGTATCCTTAGTTCTTCTCAAGTACTTCAGGATATTCTTGACAGCAATCCAGTGACATTCACCTGGATCAACCTGATATCTGCTCGTCATGCTCAGAGCATACGAGACATCGGGACGAGTACATATCATGGCATACATGATAGATCTAATAGCTGACGCATATGGAATGTTACTCATGCGTTGTCTCTCATCTGGTGTTGAAGGACACTGATCCTTCGAGAGATGTATCCCATGTGTCATAGGCACGAATCCTTTCTTTGATTCTTGCATGCTAAACCGTTTTAGCACTTTGTCTATGTATGTACTTTGACTTAGGCCAAGCAATCTTCTTGATCTACTTTGGCTTCACCCAAGTCTTTCATAGAAAAGCAATTCCCTAGCCAAATCTTTACAGATTGTAAGGCAGGGATATCATTCCCAATTAGAAGTATGTCATCTACACAATATTAGGAAGATAATTATGCTCCCACTGACCTTCTTGTAGACACAAGGTTCATCTACGTTTTTGATGAAACCAAACTCTTTGACTGCATCATCAAAACGAAGATTCCAACTCCGAGAAGCTTGCTTCAATCCATAAATGGATCGTTGTAGCTTGCATATCTTTCCAGCATCCTTTGGATCGACAAAACCCTCAGGCTGTGTCATGTACACATCCTCAAGTAAATTTCCATTAAGGAAAGCTGTTTTGACATCCATCTGCCAGATTTCATAGTCATGAAATGCAGCTATTGCAAGTAAGATCCTGATGGATTTAGCCATGGTAACTGGTGAAAAAGTTTCATCATAGTCAATACCATGAATTTGTTTGAAACCTTTTGCAACCAGTCGACCTTTAAAGGTTTGTACATTACCATCCATGTCGGTCTTTTTCTTGAAAATCCATTTGCAACCTATGGGTCTTACCCCTTCAGGCGGGTCAACCAAAGTCCATACTTGGTTTGCATACATGGATTTCATCTTAGATTTCATGGCCTCTTGCCATTTCTCAGAATCAGGGGCCATTATAGCTTCTTGATAAAATGACGGCTCATCCTCATCAATAAGTAGTAAGTCACCTTGTTGAGTCACAAGAAATCCATATCTCTGTGGCTCACGGTGTTTTCTTACAGACCTACGCTGGGCATGTGTCTCTTGAGCAGGCATTTCATCCACAACAGCTTGTGGTGTCTGCTCTGTTTCCATCTCAATATCATGTTCAATGTTTTCTTGTGGTTGAACTTCACTAAGTTCTATTTGTCTCCCACTGGTTCTTTTCGAAATAAATTCTCTTTCAAGAAAGACACCAGTCCGAGCAACAACTACTTTGTTCTCGGTGGGCTAATAGAAATAGTATCCTTTTGTTTCCTTAGGATACCCCACAAATAAACACTTATCAGATTTGGGTCCAAGTTTTTGGAGGTGTGACGTCTCACGTAAGCCTCACAACCCGAAATCTTCATAAAAGACATACTAGGACGCTTCTTAATCCATATCTCATATGATGTCTTTTCTACTGATTTAGATGGAACACAGTTCAGTATAAATATTGCTGTTTCTAAAGCATGTCCCCAAAAAGAAGTCGGAAGATCTGCATGACTCATCATTGATCGAACCTTGTCCAACAAAGTTCGATTCCTCCTTTCGGATACACCATTCCATTGTGGAGTATACGGAGGTGTGAGTTGTGGGACTATCCCACACTCCTTTAGATAGTCATGAAACTCCTGGCTTATGTATTCTCCTCCTCGATCTGATCGGAGGGTTTTGATACTTTTGCCAAGTTGGTTTTTTACTTCATTCTTGAAATCTTTGAACTTTTCAAAGGTTTCATGCATAGTTATTAAAAGCTCACATAGCGCGCGCTAAAGCTCAAGGCGAAGCGAGGCGCGGGTCTTGCGCCTCGCAGCGCCATGCGCCTCGTGTTTTGGCAAAGCGTGCGCTATCTGCACTATGTGCGCTTTTTCAATTAGCCAAGGCGCGCGTTATAGCGCGCCTTTGCTAAGGCTTGAAACTTGGGGCCGGCATGTTATCAAAATACCTTGCTATGGTTGGGCTTTAAATTTAAATATAACTCGCGCCTTTGCTAAGGCTTGAAAATTGGGGCTGGCATGTTATCAAAATACCTTGCTAAGGTTGGACTTTAAATTTAAATCTGGGCTTATTAAAAATAAGCCTAAGTTGGAGAATATTAGGGTTAAGTTAGAGAGTTTTAGGGTCACTGTTACATAAAGTCTTGTTGCATAAACCCTCCAGTCGCCGCCGACCGATAAACAGGTTGATGTGTTCAAGTGCTCTATTTTTCTTTTCTTTAAAATTACATTGCATTATTTCCTTTCCTTTTTCGTCTCAAATTATTATTTATTTTTGGATTGATTCTCCTTTCTTGTTTTATATTTTCTTTTCCTTCAATTTTTACATGACAAACATCATCCATCATCACAATCGCCAATGAGTCCATTCAATCAAAAATTGACAAATACTTGAGAATATTGCAAAATATAAATTGCTAAGCTATCAACATTGCTAAAGCATACTGCTAATTGTTGCTAATGAGTTTGATTAAATTTTATGGATACTTCTGATGTATTAAAAATATATAAGCTATTGCGCTTTACTTTAGTAAAGCGCACGCTTCGCGTCGCGCTATGCGCTATAGCCCCAGGACTCCTTTGCGCTTTAGTGCGCTGTGCGCCCTTAATAACTATGGTTTCATGTTTATGTTTCATTAGTTACAGATACCCATATCTACTGAAGTCACCAGTAAATGTAACGAAGTATTGAAAACCACCTCTAGCATGTGTGCTTATAGGTCCACATACATCACTATGTATGAGACTCAATAAATCATTCGTTCTTTCAACATGTCCCTTGAAAGGGGCTTTGGTCATCTTGCCCATTAAACAAGATTCACATGTTTCATATGATTCAAAATCAAATGAATCTAATACTCCATCCTTATGAAGTTTTGATATGCGATTCTCGTTTATATGGCCTAAGCGACAATGCCAGAGATAAGTTGGATTTAAATCATTATTCTTAATCATTTTAGTATTTATGTTATAGACAGGCATATCTAGATTTAAAACATAAAGACCATTAATCAATTGTGCACTAGCATAAAACATCTCATTCAAATAAATGGAGCAACATTTGTCATTTATAATAAATGAAAAACCAATCTTGTCCAAACAAGAAATTGAAATTATGTTTCTAGTAATAGATGACACAAAATAACAGTCTTGTAAATCTAATAATAAACCAGAAGGCAAAGTTAAAGAGTAATCTCCTATAGCTAATGCAGCAACTCTTGCTCCATTTCCCACTCGGAGATCAATCTCGCCTTTCGCCAACATCCTACTCCTTTCGAGATCCTGCACATTAACACAAATGTGAGAACCACATCCAGTATCTAATATTCATGATGAAAAAGTAGATAAATTGACTTCTATAACAAAAATACCTGAAGTGGAAGTCACACTTCCCTTTGTCTTCTTAAGATCTTCCAGATATAATTTGCACTTACTCTTCCAATGACCGGTCTCACCGCAATGGAAGCAGTTCCCTTCCTTAGCCACTCCTCCCTTTGGCTTGAGTGCAGAAGCATGAGGCTTAAATTTAACAAAGACTTTCTTGTTCTTCTTAAAGCCTTTTGCTTTAGTCTTTCATTTGCTCTTATTCACAATAAGAACATTAGTGGGCTTAGACTTCTTTGAGTTTGCTTCATATGTTCTCAACATACCAAGCAATTGCGGTAGAGTCTTTTCGATTTCAATCATATTGTAATTCAAGACAAATTGACTGTAGCTATCAGGCAACGATTGCAAGATTACGTCAGTGGCCAACTCTTGGTCCAATGGAAAACCCAGCTTCTCAAGATTCTCAATATACCCAATCATCTTTAGTACATGAGTTCCAACAAGGCTTCCTTCTACCATTCTGCACTGGAATAACGCTCTAGAGACGTCGTACCTCTCTTGTCTAGCTTGTTGTTGGTAGAGTTGCTTTAAGTGCTCGATCATATCGAACGCCTCCATTTCCTCATGTTGCTTCTGAAGCTCAGAGTTCATAGTGGCAAGTATAAGGCAACCAACATCAAGTGCGTCATTTTGATGCTTCTTGTAAGCATCCTTATCGGTTTTAGCGGCCGTTACGGGAGGTTCCTCAGCAGGTAATGGTTCCTCTAGGACATATTGCTTTTTCTCTTGTTTGAGGACAATCCTCAAATTCCTATACCAGTCTAGGAAATTAGTCACATTCAGTTTGTCCTTCTCAAGGACCGATCGCAATGATAGTGTGCTAGTTACGTTGTTTGATGCCATGGATATCTACACTCCCACTATTTTGTTTAAAATATCAACCCTCGAAAACTTAGTGGGCCAAGATCCATATTTCACCTAATCCTGAGTTAGCTTTGGCTAATCACCCAAGACTCTGTTATTTAGGTAGACAGCACTTTGTCAATTACATCATATGTAATTCTTGGATGGTTGGACGAACAACACTCTGTTCAAATTCATCTAATGAATTATTATCCAACCCCATGCCTCTAGGTTCCCAATCCTATTGAGATAACCTAGTTAAGTCGAACACAATTTTAAAATAACACGGATATCACTTTTATCCTTTCGCGCCTTACTAAGATTGTCACGGTGTTTTGCTTTGGCAAACCCACACATGTTCAATCGAAGTCTTGATTAGTATTTTTAATTGGAAGGCATCTTGATTGACTTAATATTATAAGAGGGATTTATTGATCTCATGATTTTATTAATATTGAAAATATGTCTGGTACATATATGAATATTTACATATCTACATATATGTATATCAAGCATCAATATTAAATAAAACGATAAACATACATCTCATACATCAACATAAAATAAACGTGACATGGTTATAGCCCCAACTAATGATTTTCTAAAGCCAATGAGAAAATCCTAAAAGGTCAACCTAAGGTAACTTCTCCAAGCACCTCTTTGGCTCCCTTTTGCGAATGACCTCCTCATCCCGGCACCTTGGTCCATCTTCATTGATCTCCATCAACAAAATAAACTATACTATATAACAATTACATGATATAGAGAATTCCTCGAGTTACATAGGGGAGGGATAACATTTAGGAAAAAAATAGAGAAGGCACGACACGCAGGCCGTATTAAATTACAAACATTCACAAAATCCTATCTAATAGGTCAAAGGGCTATAACCATGCATCATGCTCAAACAACACATAAAACATGCTATAATAATTAATGAATTAAATTCTAAACTTTTTAAAATTTAATTCTAATTAAAACTGTAAAATAAAATTTTATGAAATTATCGTACGCTCGGGACATCACATGCCACGGATACTTGGCGCGCCTCAAGCCATGGACTTGCTAACCCTAGCAAGCCCACGGTTGCAGCCATGTCTCGGTCCAAGGTTCGAAAACCTAGCCTAACCCACGGCCCAACCATGCACGAGACTAGGGTTCGAAACCCTAGCCATGTCGGCGGCGGCTTGGTGCTCATCGAGCCAAAAGGGCTCGAAACCCTAATAATTGGCGACGGCGGCCGAGAGCCATGGAGCCAAGGGTTCGAAACCCTAGCCCTTTTGTGATGATCTCCACTTGCAAACATGTTACATTGCCACAACATGATACCACAACATGTTACATTGCCACAACATGATACCACAACATGTTACATTGAATTTAGGTAATCAAACTATCCTTAAATACATCATTGCTTACATAATATTAAGTTGATGTCATTGATTACATAATATTAAGTTGATGTCATTGATTACATAATATTAACTTGATGTCATTGATTACATAATATTAACATGATGCCATTGATTACATAATATTAACTTGATGTCATTGCTTACATATTTTCTTGAAAAACTTCTATAAATACCAAGCTAGATTCATTAGTAAAAACACAAAAAGTTTAAAGCAAATACTCTCAAAATATCAAATATTCTAGCAAGAAAAGAAGTTGATTTTTGAAGGTTGTAGATCCATACTCTTTCAAGTTTAAAGAATCATCGTAAACAATAAAGTAAGTGGGCTTTTGTTATATTATCCTTTTCGTTTTGATACCATATGAAATGCTTATGAAAAATACATTCGAATATGTGAACTATTTTAAAAACTATGATGTCATGAAAATTCTGAATATCGGGAGATAAGTGCTATGCGAAACAACGTGCTACGTACGTGTGAGCCACCTCTTGAACCAATGGGGCAAAGTGCTATACATACGGGAGCCACCTCTTGAATTCGTAGGAGCCACCTCTATAATCCTTATGTTATGTAGATCGATCTAATTTGATAAGTATATGACATGTGTTCTAATATGATGCTTTTGGTATGACTCAAAGAAGCAAAATTCTGTTATGTGTATCAGTTTATGTTTTGAAATCTGTTTTGAAATCTGTATAAGTATATGTTTTTGGCATATTCGATTGGCCCCGCTTACTGAGTGTCAACCAGAACACTCACCCCTTACATCCCCTCCCCAGATAAAAGTGAGACAGATACCGATGATGCAGAACAACACAACTTTTGGGGTTGGTGATCTACCGCAATTATTTCAAGATTTTACATAATTACGCTTCCGCTAAACTCTGTTAAGATTTAAGTTATGGTTTTATTTTCAGTTGTAAAACATTTATGTTTATGGAATAAATAGACTGGTTGTATTAAATTCTGTACTATGAGGCTTGTTGATTTTCAATTGTATTTGGAATCAACGCCGGTGTTATCGATCCCGGTCTCGGGGCGTGACATTTAAGTGGTATCAGAGCTAAACCAGGTTCCATAATCCTGCTGGGAAAACATTTCTGGTTGATACAAATTAACCAACTGATTAAATCTAAAAAATCAGTTTGGGGGATCAAAATGACAGTCTGAATAAAAAAAAAAAAAAAAAAAACTGAAATTGCCTACTGCCTATTCCATATCGCCGCCGCCGTCGCCGCTCCGTACCTGAAAGTAGACCCGTCACCATGAACGCCTCAACGAGACGAAGACGCTACAACAAGAATCGAACCGAACGGACTACGATTTCCCGGCCAAATCGCCGATAACAACTCAAGCATTAACAAAGACGTCATTTTTCCGATGCGCCGTCTCCGACCGCCGATGGTCCAATCGGGCATATCACTGTAACCGGAATCAACTCTAATACAAAAGCCCTCTACAATTTCCAAGTTCCAACTACCGGAAGATGTCCAATTGATCGATGGAAGCCGAGCATTGAAGAACCCTAACCCTAACCCTAACTGGCGAAACTTCATTCGATAAAATTCTCGACCATTCGAACGCCAAATCTTAATTAATTTCGTTTTTATACTCGTCATTATATGGGTATTAAAATCCCTCTATCATATCGTTCTTACAAACAAAGTAAAATACTCAATTTTGAATCAAAGTTCACGCTATAAAACCCTTAAATTTCGAAAACTTTGAGCTCCGATTTCTCTCAAATTCGAACACCATTTTCAAATTAATTCTGGGTTTATGATAACTCATATAATGCTTATTAAAATACCTTGGCCAATTTTGAATTTTCAGATCCGGATTGACAGAATTTTGAATCGCAATTTTTGCGCCCATTAGCCTATAAAAAGCTTGAGATTTATCACTCAATAACTTGAGCATAATTTTTTTCAAAATACACCAAGATTATGATTATTCATGTTCTGTTTTACATAAATTTTTGGTTAATAAAAATAGACTAAACTTTTAGATATTAGTGTTATATGTTTCATTAAAACTTTCTTTTAGCGTATTCTCCCCACAAATTTATTTTTTAAACTCATTTCTCATTGACAAATCTATATGATTACCATATAGTTTCGCTTGTAAGACTGACCTTAAACTTTTCAAATTTCTTCAATATTTTTAAGCTATGAACGTTTTGCAATCGACAATCTTTATTAACATAAATTTAGAGGAGTGTAATTTATAACTGCAATATTAGCGGTGTGGAACCTTTATTTCTTTTATATAATTATCATTACAAACTGAATATTTAATTCAAAATATTACATATCTGATCCACAATACAAAAAGAAATAAACTCATGATAAATAAAATTACATTTCCAAACGACATCACCAACAGACATGAAAACACAATAAACTGCAAAATAAAATACAAAATTAAAAACATTGGGGTTTCTTCAGACATGTTTTGAAGCTCGCCCTCGTCCAGATGAACCACCCTTGCTTCTAGCCAAACTTTAGACTAAAAAGTTCAGTCTCAGTAGTAATTACTGAAACCAAATACTAAATGATAACAAAGAAGATTTTCGAGGTGTGATTTTCAACTCAGCATCAAGCCATTATTTATAATAAAATTGAGGCTTGGATTGATGAATGACTCGATGTGGGAGAATTACTTTTGGACCAAAATTACAAATGTGTGAAATTGTAGGACATGGCTGGACGACCACCCCGTAACAACCGCAACCCACGATATGGATTTCCACGCAATAATGATAATGAAGATGGAGGAAGCCAAGATCCACCACAATCTCCAAAAACGGGTTTAAGTCGTGAAGACTTCATGGCCATAGCTACCATAGTAGCCACTACTCTTCAGGGGATTATTAACCCAACTGCTAATCAGGCACAACCACAGCCTCAGCCTCAGCCGCATGGGATAAAATATCATTATGAGTCTCTTCGCAAGAATCGAATGTCAACATTCGATGGGAACTCAAAACCAGAAGTGGCTCAGCATTGGCTGAAAGAAGTAGAGAAACATCATAGACTACTGGAAGTGCCTCAAGAAATCAAAGTGGAAGTTACATCGCCATTTCTTGTTGACGATGCAAATAAGTGGTGGGATAGTATGTCACCCTCGATGGAAGTGACCGGACCAATCACTTGGCAAAGGTTCCGTGGTGCATTTCTAAAACAATACTTCCCAGCAGCCATTAAACTCCAAAAGTTGGAGGAATTTGATAACCTGACACAAACTCCAGGAATGTCAGTGGTAGAGTATTCCTCAAAATTCCATTCTCTTGGAACTTACGCCCCAACCATTATGGCAGATGATGACTTAAAGCTACACCGTTTCAAGAAGGGTCTGAACAGTCGGATCCAATCAGCATTAACAGTGTTGGATACCATCAACTTTGAGGATGTGATGGGAGCAGCTATCAAGGCCGAGTCTGACATACACCGCCGAGAAGAAGAGTTCAAGCGCAAACGACCTCTCCCTCATCAGCCCTCTAACAATGGCCAGAAGTTCAAACGGCCAAATCAGTTTCATAATCAACAAAGGGGATCTACATCTACCCCAAACAACAAAGAATTCCCAAAGTGCCCAATCTGTAATCTTGCACATACTGGGGAATGTCGTAGACAAAGTGGTGCTTGCTTCCGATGTGGGAAGTTTGGACATAGAATTGCTAATTGCCCTGAGACTGAGAAGAAGGGGACTGGAGCAGGCAATAGCATCCCTCCAAACAAACCCAATGCCAGGGTGTTCGCCATCACACAGAATGAGGCGAATAATGCCAATGACGTGGCAGGTACTGTCTTAATCAACAAATTGCCTGCTTATGTACTGTTTGATTGTGGTGCTACGCACTCGTTTATATCTAAGAGGTTCGCTAAGAAGTTAAAGCTTGTACCTGACATACTTAGTGAACCATATAGAGTAGCAACTCCTGCTAACAAAACCTTGGAAACACATAGTATTCATCGAGGATGCAACATTCATATAAGTGACAAAAAGTTCAACACCGATCTGATTCAACTCAACATGGTGGAGTTTGATGCTATCCTAGGAATGGATTGGTTATCTAAACACCACGCCTTAGTTGACTGCCATAATAAGAAAGTCAAACTACGAGCACCAGACCAAGAAGAAATCTTATATTGTGGCAATACAAAAGAGCGTAAAGTTCTTTTATCTGCTTCACAAACTTGGAAAGCCATGAGAAGCGGTGAGAGAATTTACCTAGCCATGATAAACAAAGTCACGGAAGGAGCTGAACTCAGACTAGAAGATATTCCGGTAGCACAAGAATTTCCGGATGTTTTTCCAGATGATCTCCCCGGATTAGTCCCGGATCGTGAAATAGAGTTTGAGATTAACTTGGTTCCAGGCGCTACATCCATTTCGAAGGCACCATATCGAATGGCTCCAGCTGAATTGAAAGAGCTAAAAGAACAATTGCAAGAACTCTTGGACAAGAAACACATCAGACCAAGTACATCTCCATGGGGAGCTCCAGTACTATTTGTAAAAAAGAAAGACGGGAGTATGAGATTGTGTATCGATTACAGAGAATTAAATAAAATCACAATCAAAAATAGATATCCTCTCCCAAGGATAGACGACCTATTCGATCAACTCAAAGGAGCTAAAGTCTTTTCTAAACTTGATCTACGATCGGGCTATCATCAGCTCAAGATTAAGGCAGGAGATATTTCGAAGACTGCCTTCCGAACAAGATATGGGCATTACGAGTTCACAGTGATGCCATTTGGTCTGACAAATGCTCCAGCCGCATTCATGGACTTGATGAATCGAGTATTCAAGCCATTCCTGGACAAGTTCGTGGTAGTGTTCATCGATGACATTCTGGTCTATTCCCCGAGTAAAGAGAAACACGAGGAACATCTTCGTCTTACCCTACAGACCTTAAGAGAGAAAGAACTCTTTGCCAAGTTCAAGAAATGCGAATTTTGGCTAGACAACATTGCATTCTTAGGGCATATCATCTCTGAAGCAGGCGTGTCCGTAGATCCTAAGAAAGTGGAAGCAATTATGGACTGGCCAAGACCAAAGACTGTTACGGAAATTCGAAGTTTCTTAGGATTAGCTGGCTATTATCGAAAATTTGTTGAAGGATTTTCCTCGATAGCCATACCCCTTACAAAACTCACACAAAAGAACTCCAAATTCATATGGAGTAAGGAGTCTGAGGAGAGTTTTGAGACTTTAAAGAAGAAGCTTGCATCTACACCTGTATTGGTATTGCCAACTGAGAATACGGGTTTTACCATCTACAGCGATGCATCAAAAGAAGGTCTAGGATGTGTGCTCATGCAAGAAGGAAGAGTGATTGCCTATGCATCAAGGCAACTCAAACCGTATGAACAAAACTACCCTACGCATGACCTTGAGTTAGCAGCCGTAGTTTTTGCCTTGAAAATATGGAGGCATTACCTTTACGGTGCCAAGTGTGAAATTTTCACGGATCATCAGAGTCTCAAGTATTTGTTCACCCAGAAGGAATTAAATATGAGGCAAAGACGATGGATAGAACTATTGAAGGACTATGACCTTACGATAAGCTACCATCCAGGGAAAGCAAATAAGGTCGCAAACGCACTAAGTCGGAAGGGCACAGGGAAGATGATTTTAGCATCCCTTTCAGCTTATCCCTGCCTCCGAGAAATGATAAAGTTAGAGCAAAGTCAGGATCCCAGCCTAACTAAACTGAAAGAACAAGTTAAGGAAGGAAAATTTCCCGATTTCACGACAGACAACGATGGAACTTTATGGATGAAAAGAAGGTTATGTGTGCCAAACGTGAAGGACCTTAGACGAGAAGTGATGATTACAGCACATAAATCAAAGTTCTCCATCCATCCTGGAAGCACAAAGATGTACAAAGACCTCAAAGAAAGCTTCTGGTGGAATGGAATGAAGAAAGATGTTGCTGAATTTGTCGCTAGATGCTTAGTTTGTCAGCAAATTAAAGCTGAACATCAAAGGCCAGGAGGATTACTTCAACCTCTTGAAATTCCGGAATGGAAGTGGGAACATATCTCCATGGACTTTGTAGTAGGATTGCCAAAGTCTCGACAAAGTCATGACGGTATATGGGTAATTGTGGATAGACTCACAAAATCTGCACATTTCATCCCAGTTCGTATGAATTATAACTTGGATAAACTGGCGACCCTATACATGGATAATATTGTGCGACTTCATGGAGTCCCGATAAGTATCGTATCCGATAGAGATCCCAGATTCGTGTCACGCTTCTGGAATAGTTTTCAACAAGCTATGGGAACTAAGGTAACTCTTAGCACGGCCTATCACCCACAAACCGATGGCCAAACAGAGAGGACAATCCAAACCCTCGAGGATATGTTAAGAGCTTGTACTATAGATTTCAGTGCAAACTGGAGTGAGCTCTTACCTCTGATCGAGTTCGCCTATAACAATAGTTATCATAGCAGCATTGGAATGGCACCATACGAAGCACTCTATGGGCGAAAATGTCGATCACCGTTATATTGGGATGAAATTGGAGAGAAAGCTATCACCGGACCTGAGCTTGTACAAACCACAATCGACAAAGTGACAATCATTAGAGATAGGCTCAAGGCAGCTCAAAATCGACAAAAAAGTTGGGCTGATATGAAACGTAGCCCTTTAGAATTCGAGATTGGCGACAAGGTTTATGTAAAGGTCTCACCAATGAAAGGAGTCATCCGATTTGACAAAGCAGGGAAGCTAAGACCAAGATATGTTGGACCATTTGAAATCTTAGAGAAAGTGGGAACTTTAGCTTATAGAATAGCACTACCTCCAAGCCTCTCAAGAATTCATAATGTATTTCACGTATCACAATTAAGGAAGTACATTGCTGATCCAAATCATGTACTCGAAGCAGAACCTTTAGTAGATCAAGGAAACTTGAACGAAACCCTGAAGTATGAAGAAATTCCGATCCGAATCATAGACTCAAAGGATCAAGTACTGAGACGAAGGACCATTCCATATATCAAAGTTCAATGGTCGAACCATACAGAGAGAGAAGCCACTTGGGAACCAGAGGAGAAAATGCGAGAAAAATATCCCTATCTGTTCCAAGATCAAGCTGTTTCAAGTTTCGAGGACGAAACTCCTCATAAGGAGGGAAGAATGTGATGATCTCCACTTGCAAACATGTTACATTGCCACAACATGATACCACAACATGTTACATTGCCACAACATGATACCACAACATGTTACATTGAATTTAGGTAATCAAACTATCCTTAAATACATCATTGCTTACATAATATTAAGTTGATGTCATTGATTACATAATATTAAGTTGATGTCATTGATTACATAATATTAAGTTGATGTCATTGATTACATAATATTAACTTGATGTCATTGATTACATAATATTAACATGATGCCATTGATTACATAATATTAACTTGATGTCATTGCTTACATATTTTCTTGAAAAACTTCTATAAATACCAAGCTAGATTCATTAGTAAAAACACAAAAAGTTTAAAGCAAATACTCTCAAAATATCAAATATTCTAGCAAGAAAAGAAGTTGATTTTTGAAGGTTGTAGATCCATACTCTTTCAAGTTTAAAGAATCATCGTAAACAATAAAGTAAGTGGGCTTTTGTTATATTATCCTTTTCGTTTTGATACCATATGAAATGCTTATGAAAAATACATTCGAATATGTGAACTATTTTAAAAACTATGATGTCATGAAAATTCTGAATATCGGGAGATAAGTGCTATGCGAAACAACGTGCTACGTACGTGTGAGCCACCTCTTCAACCAATGGGGCAAAGTGCTATACATACGGGAGCCACCTCTTGAATTCGTAGGAGCTACCTCTATAATCCTTATGTTATGTAGATCGATCTAATTTGATAAGTATATGACATGTGTTCTAATATGATGCTTTTGGTATGACTCAAAGAAGCAAAATTCTGTTATGTGTATCAGTTTATGTTTTGAAATTTGTTTTGAAATCTGTATAAGTATATGTTTTTGGCATATTCGATTGGCCCCCGCTTACTGAGTGTCAACCAGAACACTCACCCCTTACATCCCCTCCCCAGATAAAAGTGAGACAGATACCGATGATGCAGAACAACACAACTTTTGGGGTTGGTGATCTACCGCAATTATTTCAAGATTTTACATAATTACGCTTCCGCTAAACTCTGTTAAGATTTAAGTTATGGTTTTATTTTCAGTTGTAAAACATTTATGTTTATGGAATAAATAGACTGGTTGTATTAAATTCTGTACTATGAGGCTTGTTGATTTTCAATTGTATTTGGAATCAACGCCGGTGTTATCGATCCCGGTCTCGGGGCGTGACACCTTTGACGGCGGCTCGGCCCATGCTCGAGCCAAGGGACCGAGACCCTAGCTCCATGCGGCGGCCGTGAGATTTCGTGAGCCAATGGCTCGGTTTTGAGCACGAATTATCATATACTTCGATCCGTCAATTATATCACATATAATATTGCGATAATTCCCACAAAATCGATTAACACATATCATATATGAATTAAACAGTTTTAAAGCATGCAAAAGATTCAAAACATGATTAAACAATTAATCACATAAATCCGATATGAGCTTTGTACACGGCTCTGATACCACTGTTAGGAATCCATCAAGCAATACGCAGCGGAAAATAAAATTTTGGATTCCTACCAAGGACCTATACAAAGTAATCATACCGAGATTGATAAGAATCATACCCTTGTAGCGTGTTTGTAGCAGAATCCTCGTTACAAGACCACGAGCCACGAACAAAGATTTGCACCTTCGTCTCTACGGTATCCACACGATCAAATCGTAAAAGGTGTTCAAAAACAAGTTGCTAGACTCGTTCTTAAACCAAGACTGAACTCACGGTTCAAAACCAATCAACGATGGCCGTTCAAAAGCACCACAATCCCACGTCGGCGACGGCGTGTATGGTGCAATTGAGGGACGGCCGAGAGCTCCTTTCTTTGGTGGCTATTAGGTTTTTAATAATTAACCATTTAATTATAACCTTGTTAGTTTATATATATTAGATTATATTTAATTAAAAGGCTTTCCAAAAGCCTTATTGGCCCATACCCAATATATTAATTAAATCCATATATCTAATATTTGTAATTAAGACTCTTCTTAATTAATTAATTCATCCAATGAATTTTATCTCCCTTTATCGATTTAATCTTTCGTGCGACCCGATAGGATCTTGCAATGTTGGCAGTCTAATTTTATGTTACAAGCAATGAGCGGTATCTAGCAACACATCAAGGCTACCCAAATTACAAGAATGTCTTTGACTCGACATAACCTACGGACTGTGATAATATTAACCATGTAACTTAGTCCCTTTGTCCAATGTGTTTAGATTGAACACGAGTCATGGAATAGTCATACTCGTATATTCAATCTTTTATTTCTTAATCCCGAAGTAGAACTAGAATAAACGAATAAGCTCGATATCACATATCGACTCATTCGAGCACGACCATGCATTTTAGTCTTACCTATCAAGGGCCCAAACACTTCTCCTGTTATATAGGAGGGACAAATCCTTTCTTGATCACTCAACATCCCTCTACATAATTCGTGGTGTATCCAATGATTGTCTTTATAGTTTACCCTGTTACAGGTAACGTTTGAAAATATCAAAATACATGACTCCTTATGTTGGGATCTCTGGTGATCTCAAGTCGTAAGGATTACATACATTATTATCACTATGAGAATTGCATATGACGTTCATATAACTATCCATGTAGCATTCTCATGGTGGGTCTGTCCAGTACATCGTTCTCTAACATGTACCCATGTGTTGATTTGATATCTCATATCTATGAACAATTCATCAATCAAAACATACTAGTCTCAATGCATGATCATTATCTCGATTCATGATAACACTTGACTATGGACAATCTTTAAGAACAATACAATATTATTATAAGGACATTAACTTATATATTAATTCATATTACACAGATACTCGAATAATATATAATAATGAATTGCCATTAACAAAATCATAATACATTGTATGCCATAAAGAATCATCTAATGAGTTGTCTTAGAGCATATCCCAACAGAAGGAAGGTGGATGTGTTGTCGACTCGGAAAATTTACTAGTTGATTTGGGTATCTATTTTTCCTGTGCCGTTATAATCCAACTTTCCAGATTCAATTCTATATTTTCTATCTGATTTGTCTCCAATGCTTGATTAGCTTGCTAAAAAGTTGATAGCAATATTTTTCTCCTATTGGGTAAAAATATTTTTGTGTTGATACTGTCCATGATTCATCAAGTTGGACTACATCAGATTTTAACAGTTCACGGTTCTAGTCAAAGAGGGTTTCCATCATCTGATTGTAAAAGTTCAAATTTTCTCAGACTAGATGATCAAATCATGCGTTTTAGAGCTAACTATAGGACTATCACCATCTACCCCGGTATGGTGTAATTGATTCTGTTTTCAATAAGCAGGATTGAAGGAGGATGTATAAATGCCATATTTGCTACTGTGTTAATTATAGATAGGATTACTTGCCAGTGATGACTATTTCAGTCGCAGCAGCGTACAGAAAAAATTCTCAACATGTAGACATAACCTCACTGTCTTTAATGCATACTTTTGCATCTGTGAATCAATACATTGACTCCTTTCAACACTAGTGTACAATTTATTTGTATCTTTAATATTGCTGAGTTGTATGTAATAGTTTTATTTGGTAACAAAGGTGCGTAATTTGCCAAATGGAGTACAAAAGAGGCGATAAGCGAATCATCCTTCCCTGCAAACATCTCTACCATACTGGTTGTGGGAGCAGATGGCTTAGTATTAACAAAGTAAGCCACTGTGCTTCCTTTTCTTTCCCAAATAGTTCCTCCAACCATAATGTTACTAATAGTCTACGATACAACAGGCTTGTCCCATTTGTTACGAGGAGGTGATTGTTGATGTTCTGAAGCACTAACATATGCTCTTCTCTGCATAGGATGGTCGCATCATCTCGTATCCTTTTCTTCTTCTTTTTTGTGTGTGTATGTTTTTTGCTCGGGTTATAGTGTCTTACTACCACTTTATGATTTTGTTTTAAATCACCATTCACCTTTTTTTTCTTTCTATTTATGTTGCTTTTTCGAATATTAAACTTCTTGGTATATAAGGTCCATGATACTAAGACTTGATACAATTTAGTGACTATATTGACAGCAACATGTTTTCCTCTTTTGACAAATCTTCGAGTACTTTGCACTAACTGTCTATGTTTTATTGCTTCCAAAGGCAGTGAAACTAACAGTACCTTAAAGTTTACATAACAAATATGTATTGTTGTAGCATATAAATGTTTCAACTTCGATAGTTCGAGGTGCGACTTAACATGATAGTAAAAAACATATGGGAATAGGATTTCAGGAATGACATTTATAAGACTTTTGTTTTCATTTGAAGGATACAATTATCAAATCTCTCTCTGGGCCGCTTTAAACCAAATAAAATGGTGTATTAAACATTAGAAACTCAATTGGTGCATTATCTGAGTTGAGAGCTGCCCGCAATGGAGTAACCTTACTTGAGGAAAGAAAAGATAATATTACAATGCTAAAAGTCACAAGATACTACAATGCTTATATCAAAAGGCCGTGCAGATAACTATCATTAAGAACCTCTTTCAAGACTTGAATTGTTATAAAAAATTAACAATAAAAAAAATAAAAATGACAAGGCATGATTCGGATGAGATTCAGTGAAGGTAATGCTTGAAAATAGTATGGTGGATGCTTCAAGTGTCACGAGGGAAATGGTGGTAACAACTATTTATAGAAGAAAACGAAAAGTGACATCAACTTGTACTAACAATTTGGTTGTGGTATTGACTTCAAGGATTACTGTTTTCTTGGGGCTAGTTCGGTTTGTGTGATACGGGATGGATAACTTGATAATCACCCAACATCCTTTGTTTGTTTCGTGTATAGAAAAGTCCAACCCAATCCATTGGCCCGTGATAACTCCTTGTTTTTTTTATGGAGAAGACATCCCAGGGTCGAGGTGTGATAAATCCTCACAAACACAGATAGTGTTACAAATTTACGTAAAAGCCCCTTATATCCATTCAGAAAAGCATTTTTCATTCTGAAATATGCAAGATGGGAAGTAAATTTCAAAGCCGAACATGCGAATTCAATTGCAAACGAGAAAGAAGGAGAATGAAGAGAAGTGAGGGAGAGGAAATATCTTGTGTGTGATGCAATTAATGGTAAACATCATCCGATTTGGTTTTCTTTTTTATATTTCAGTTATATATGGTAGTGTTCTTTCTGAAGGAAAACCCCATTTGATGCAAAGATATTAGATAACTTTTCAATTTATTTCAACCATTTTCAATTGATAGAAGAGAAGCGAAGCAAAGAGAAACCCTAAAAATTGTACTGCACGTTATTCTGCCATTTTTAGTTTGTGTGGTTGATTCGATTTGGAACCTTATGATAGCCCAACGTTTATGTCCATGCAATTATTTTCTTGTATTTACGCAGTTTTGCAAAAATATTGTGTTAGTTGGAATAAGTAATATAATTATTAATGATGATTATTTGGCGACGATGAGTTATTATCAGTCAACTTTTTGATTCCTATAGACGAGAGTGTATAGTATTGCCAAGTCCTTAATCCCATGGTTAAAGTTTCGAAATGGTAGGATCCTCTTTTCGTTTTGAAATAGGGGTTGGTTGATTTGGAGATAGTTCTCACATTTGGATTCTTTCCTATCATGATATTTATTTTGAAAAGAAAACGATTTAGCTAATTTAAGGATGATCACGGCAGAGTTAGATGAATGTACTTACAGGAGATGATAGTCGTATCTCCATTTGCTCCATTGAATCCCCAAAATATACTTCTTTGATTGATTCATATTTGTTCTTTTTGTGCTATACGTCCCCACTAAATTACATTTTGTAACTTCATAACATTGAGAATCGGTAGAATTCATATTTTGTTGATGAAAGATTATGTAGTCATCGTACCTAAATCTTTGTGTCTTTGTGTCGATGTTAGCCTATAGTTTTAATTATTTAAAATTGTATTTAAGCTTCAAAATAGAAGTGGTTGATATATTGTCTGTGTTCTTTAATCATATGTGTCCATGCAATTACTTTTTTCTTCTGATTTTCTATGGATTCTGAATAAGCTGGATTGCCAATTTTTTAATGATAATATTTGTTTGGGAAGTTTTTCATAGTCTCTTGATTGGAGATCTGCAGCACTGGATGGATGACCGGTTCCTCTATAGCTAGTCATATATATATGTTTATCTTGGTCTTTACAACTTCCTATCCTGTCCATATAAGTATTTTTGTCTGGAAAGAGGCTGGCTCGTATCTCCTCTTCCATGCGATCGATCTCTTCATCAAAATTACACTTTTGGCCTTTTTCTTGATCAACCTTGAGTCCTTATCATCTCCATATCTTTCCTTGGTCTTTATACATTGTTTGTAGCTCGAATTCTTCGATTTCACCTACAATTACACAAATATACGATTAGGTAGCATATGTATCAAATTATCCATCAAAACCAAATCGTAGACAATTAATCGCAATAGATGTGTCTATTTCTAGTCACATCAAACTCCCCCATACATAATCTTTACTCGACATCGAGTAAATCAGACAAAACTACAATCTTTTTGTTTGGCTCATAACATCATAACAAAATAACTTGTTCTCACTTTAATACCTCAATAATTTTAAACATGCATAGTAATGAAAGACGGTGAAAAGTTAACAGTGGAACAAGTTCAATCCCTAAACATCTCATAATTAACAAAGTAGTGAACGTGTGTGTGTGGTCATAAACAAGTGTCATGTACAAGTTATAGATCCAATTAATGTAAACTCACAATAGTTCAAGTCATACACCAACACAAGTATAGGCTCACTTGCAAACTCTTCTCCACTATCTTAGCCACTTTTCAAACACGAATCAAGTAGGTCTTTATTAGCTTATAGCTTGGCCTAGGTATTGGCTTATGAAAGAAAGGGAAAAGATATATCAAACAAGAGAGTATGATGATATGCATAATCTAAACTTCACTTCTTACATGATTTTTTTCAAACCTTGTTCATTTCTCAAGGTTTAACTCAATTTTTTTCTTCTTTTGTGTCTTGGCTCCCCTTGGAGTCATATTTTTATTTATTTTCTCAAGGCATTCCTTTTCTTTCATGCATACAATTCTTTTGACAATAAAGCTCACAAAACATTTATGAATCATTGATAACATAAGTGCATGTGAATGAAACACATCATACTCCCTTCAAAGGTATGGATTAAAATTCATATTTAGGCTTATTAGGGAAGGATGATAAGCTAGTCAAAAAATGTCGAATGAGGGTTTTTGTATGCTTAGCATACAACCATTCTTTTGCATTAAGGCTCAAAAAGGTACTAGTGATTGATTTTGTTTACATGGTAGGCTTGAAAGGCTCAAACGCATCAAAGATTGCCTATATCACTTTCATGTTCGCAAGTAGTCTAGACATACGCCTCAAAGAGCATGTAGTTAAGTTCTAGCATGTATTAGAGACTTCTTAAGACTATCACACAATTCACACAATCTTCACTACGATATGCACACTTCACAAGGTATGGCAATATCGTGCTCAAACTATTCAACTACTAAGTTAAAGTAAAATTTGCATTAGAGTTCAAAGTGTTCCAAGGTTAACAATTCTATGTTGAAAAGCATGCATGATATCAATTAGGTTTCATCATGGGCTAGTGATTCTAAGCATGCATTCATTATTGTCTATGAGCTCAAATTTTTCAAATTTTTTGATTTTTTTTTTGTATTTTCAAAATAAGAAAAACAATAACACACCACTAATCCCTCCGCCATACTTAAATTTTACATTGTCCCCAATGTAAGGCAAAAATACAAGAAAAGAGAAAAGTCTAACTACTAAAGCAATAAAAATAAAAGGGAGAAAGAAAATTAACTCCACTTGGGTTGCCTCCCAAGCAACGTCTCTGTATAACGTCAGTGGCCCGACGCCCGTCCTCTATCAAGGTGGGTTATGCGGTGTCACTCCATCCTTCTTCTTCCACCTCAATATCTTCTTAAGTCCCTTGAACTTTGGTTTGTTTGCCTTTGAGTAGGCGCCCTCTCTCTTTGTTCCTCCTCCATACTTTATTGATTGATATGGTATATCCGGAGGGTGTGTCTTTTCAATGGTATGATCCTGCAACTGAGATTATAGAGGGTCAACAGTATCATGAGTAGATAAAGTAGCAATGGTATGAACATTATGCATGGGACTCGAATCCATACCTCCTTTGCCATCAAGGCTATCAGTAGCCTTTCCCATCTCCCACAATTCATCATTATCAAAATCAGAATCATATTCATCATTTATATCAATAGCGTAACTAGAATGCTCATAAGTTATAATGGGTTCATAGATATTGAATTTTGCACTTTCACCATTAAACTCCATTGTTAACATGCCGTTATTCACGCCGATCACAGATTTTGATGTTTTCAAGAATGGTCTCCCTAAAAGAATGGCTAGATGGATCACCATTTTCCATGTCTAAGACATAGAAATCGGCGGGGAAAACCAAATTCTCTACATGTACAAGGACATCCTCTACTATCCCCTAGGAATAACTGTGGACCTATCAGCTAGTTGAATCACAGTGTTATTTCTTTTCAATGGTCCAGGTTTCAGTTGAGTGTAGATTGAGTAAGGCATGACATTAATAGATGCTCCTAAATCGAGCATTGCCTTCTCAATCCTAGTGGTTCCTATCATACAAGGGATATAAAATATACCGGGGTCCTTACACTTAGTGGGAATGCTTCTTTGGATGACCGCGAAAACATTCTCGCCTAGCTCTATCTTGGGGCACCCTTTTCTTTCCTTGCTCTTGTCCGCTTTCCATACCTCTTTCAAGAATCTCGCTCATCGAGGTATTTTCATCATTGCATCATGTAGTGGGGCGTTTGCCTCACAGCGTTGGAAAGTATCTTATAGTCCTTTGATGCCCTCGTCCTTCCTATTCTCCTTAAATGAAAGCGGGAATGGGGTTCGATTTTGTATTCAAGGAGGGGAGGGGACTTACCTCGTGGTTCATCCTCTTGCATGGGCTCTTCAACGTCCTTCTCTTCCTTCATCTCTTCGTTCTTTGGTGGCGTCAGTACCACCTTCACCTTAACTTCATCTTCTCTCATCTTTAAAGTGATGGTGCTCACATTTTCCCTTGGGTTCACCTCCGGCTGTGAAGGTAGTCCATTTGATACTCTCGCTTCAATCTTGTTGAGCGAAGTTGCCAATTGTCCCATTTGCGTAGTCAGGCTCTGGATGCTCGCCTTTGTCTCCTGTTGAAATTGCAAGCTATTTTCAGCAATAACTTTAATAATATTTTATAACCTGTCAGAAGGAGGGTGCACTGGAGGTGGTGGAGGTCTCTGTTATGGCGGTTCATATGGTGGATGTTGGTGCATCTGTGGGTTCCCATAGCCTTGGTTCGGATGGTCCCTCCAACCTTGATTGTAGTTGCTCGATGGATTGTCATAGCTCCTTTGTGGGGGGGCCGAAAATCCTCCTGCTGCATTCACGTGCTCAATGGATGTCTCTTGTAGTGAGGGACACACGTCAGTCGGATGGTTCACAGCTAGACAGATTCCACAAGGCTTCATCTTCCCCACATTGCCTCCTACAAGATTACGCACAAGAAAAAGGTAAGTCTATCAGTTGCTGTTCCAGATTGGATACATTTACCTCTTTTCTTGGCGGTTGTTCATGGCGAACATGTACAAATTGCTGGGAGTTGGCATCCATGTTTGCTATCAAGTTCCTTGCCTCATCCTCTGTCTTATCAATAAAAGCTCGCTGCATTGATCGCTATTATTTTAAACAGTATTTTCCAATGTAGTGATTTATGTACCGCAAGTGCACGGTGTCAAGTTTTAGTATAGATAGAAGAATACAGATTGTCGAACCCACATTGTGATATCCCCGAAATGATTAATTGCAATTTGGG
Source organism: Haberlea rhodopensis (assembly GCA_907163345.1). Taxonomy (NCBI): domain Eukaryota; kingdom Viridiplantae; phylum Streptophyta; class Magnoliopsida; order Lamiales; family Gesneriaceae; genus Haberlea; species Haberlea rhodopensis. Next base: position 2,018,055 of record CAJQUN010000073.1, on the reverse strand, counting down.
CACTAATTGTGTTTATATGATTAATTATGGTGGTAATTAATTATGTGTTGGATTTATTTATCTTATGGAAATGCATGGTCATATGGAAATGGCGACCCGGGAGTGCATTTCAGGGTACATGTTGTGCATGTTGGGAAAATTGTTATTAGCATGATTTATTTGCCATGATTAGCAATTAATTGTAAAGAATGAGTTTAATTGTGATTATGGTGCATTTTTGTGAAATGCCTTTTAAATATCATGTTGGGATGTTTAATACATCATGTTAGTTGTGGGGATACAATTAAACTTGTTTTAATACCTTTACCCCCACCTTTACCAAAACACTTTTCATTTTTCCCCCAAAATCACTTCCCACAAACCCTTCCCTCATTTTCGTTCTTGAGCTTAAGGGTGAAGAAAATCCTTCCAAAAATCTTGATTTGTGGAGTTTATTGGGAGATTTGAAGTCCCCAAGAGGTATGGATACCTCATTGTTGATTTTGTAATGTTTTATTTAAGTTTGGTATGGTTTTGAAGGGTTTTAAAATGGGTTTGTGTTGGGTTGTTGTGGTTTTGGTTGAATGTTGGATTTTTGAGGTGCTTAAAGTGTTTATGGAAGGTTATTATGTATTTGATGTTATTGGTTTGTTGGTAGGGGAGTTGGAATGGGTTGGAATGAAGTTTTGGAGCATTAATGGCGATTTTTCGCGATACAGGGCTCGGCGATCGATCGCCCGTTTTTGGCGATCGATCGCGAAGAGGCAGTACGCTCCAGAAGCATTTGGCGATCGATCGGCGAGGGTGGCGATCGATCGCGCCAAATGTGGCGATCGATCGCCGAAGGAACAAAAATTTATGTTCGGGCAGTGTGATCTCGCGATCGATCGGCCCTTTGCCGCGATCGATCGCAAGTCACAAAATATGGTGTTTTTGGATTTTATTGTAGGATTTTTGGTATCGGACTATTATTGGGTTCTAATATTGATTTGTGTGAATGTGTAGAACCATCCCAGGTGGCGACACAGCCAAGGAATTGAAGTCCTACCACATCCTACTTTTTGGAAAGGTACGTAGAAGACGTACGGGCACCCAACGGTACATGTATCTAATATACTCATTGTTTATGCATTGTGGATGCGAGTATATGTGGAATTATGCATTGTGGATGCAAATACATGTTGAATTATGCATGATGATTGTATATGCATATGATGGTTATTGGTGCACATCCCATGAGTCGTGGTCATCCCTTGATGATTTTAATGCTTGCCGCTATTTGGTTTGTTTCCGCTAAATGTGAAGCGAGGGGTGGGAGCGCCGCATGTCACATTTGAGCGTGGTTATCATATAGGGCGAGGAAAGAATATTTGCCGCTCAATGTGAAGCGAGGGGTGGGAGCGCCGCATGTCCATTGAAGCGAGGTTATTCTATGCCGCCTATATGTAAATAAGCGAGAGGCATTAAAATACATTGCGATGGACAGACTAGGGATTGGTGATTGGTAGTTGGTTTGATGAGATCGTATTGCGTCATGACATGTCTAGACCATTAAATAATCTATTGATTATACCCATGAGTTATGGTACAGGGACAACCAAACTGGAAGCGTTTTGAAATGCATGGGAAAACAGGAAGTGTTTTATTGTGATTTATGCATTTACGCTTTATATTCATATTGTGTTGAATATGAATGATATTATTGCTCATGTTTGGGGGTTGTCCTTGTAGGTACACTTTTGGCATGATAAGAAGGGCTAAGCGGGTTGAGGTGGTGAGCTTGTGAAGAATTCTTTTGAGAAAGGAAGGACAAGATTAATTTTGTATGGTATCTACTCTAGGACTAGTGTAAAGCTATAATTGGTAACATTCATTTGATTTGGGAATGTAACTAATCCATTGATAGTCCTCATTTTGGCATGTAATTCTTAAGGCTCATAGTCTCAACACGATTATTTTACTCTGATCATTTATATTAGCTCTAATTATGCCTTTAATCTGCACTTAAGGAACTAGGGTCCTTACATTAGTGGTATCAGAGCAGTGGTTAGAGAACCCGGGAACGAGTGAAGGGTAGCCTTAGCATGATTGGCTAGGTGCTTACATTTGAAGCATGTTTATGCATGTGGTGCATATTGATGTATATTCTGTTATACTAACATGCTTATTATCATTCCTGTTATCTAACGGCATAACATATATATTTGTTTTGGAATTGTTGTTAACCTTTGTGTTACAGCATGGCTGCTATGAATGCGGGGAACCTTAACGAAGAGGTTGGCGATGTTGGGAGCGTGAACTCTAGCATTGGTCAGGCAAACCCTCTACCTCCACCAGCAGTAGGCATGGAACCAGTGGCTGAGTTATTGCTACCTGGTGAGATTAGCTTGACTCAGTTTCTGTCTTACCACCCGCCCCGGTTTGAGGGAACAGAATCAGGAGAGGAGGCTGAGGAGTGGCTAGAAAGGCTTGAGCAAATATTTGTATCGGCTCCTTGTGCTGTTACGGCTTGGCTGAGGCTGGCGGAGTTCCAGTTGGCAAAGAAACCCTTCATGTGGTGGAGGAGCACGGTAATGGAACTGAGAGCACTGGGTGCTGTGATTGATTGGACACTCTTCAGGACCCGGTTTCTGAACCAGTACTTCGCCGCAGCGGCGAGACAGACGAAGGAGAATGAGTTTGCAAGTTTGAAACAGGGGAACATGACAGTGTCAGACTATGCCATGCGGTACTCTTCGTTGCTGAGGTATGTTCCCCACATTGCCACCAATGGGCACGCAAAGATGAGGAATTTTATGAAGGGGTTGCGACCGGAGCTCTTTGACCGGGTTATCACCAATAACCCCACTTCTTTTGATGATGCTCTCACAAGAGCGGAGCTTGCCGAGATTGGAGTAGGAGCTTATCCTAGTGCTGTGCCACCACAAGTACCACAACAGAGACAAGCTATTGACAGCTTGAGGCCCCGGGGAGAGCCATTTAAACCTCGTGGTGCCTCTTCATCTTCACGGTTCGGTGGGAAGAAATTCTTTGGTCAGAAGCAGGAGAACAAGAAGAGCAATTGGTCTGCCAACCGAGGGTCTACGCAGGGAAATAGATCGGGGGAGCCAAGGTGCGACAATTGTGGAGGGCCACATTCTTCGAATAAGTGCCCTGCCTGTTATAGCTGTGGCAAGATGGGCCACATCTCTCGGTATTGCCCCACCCGGGGAGGACAGTCAGAGTTTCAGGGCAACAGGCCGAGATTTGATGACAGGACAGTACACCAGAGGCAGCAGTTTGTGCCTTGACCATCGGGAGGTCAGACAGTGGGACCGTCCCAGGGACAGGTGTATGCGCTGACCAGAGAGCAGGCTCAGGCAGCCCCATAGGAGGTGATCGCCGGTATGTGTCATTTATTTACGTACCCTGCTTTTATTTTGATAGATACAGGTGCCTCCCACTCTTTTGTATCTGTTGGCTTTGTGGAGAGACACCATATGCGCACGTCTTCTCTACCCACGCCTCTCTTGGTCTCGACACCCACTGGAAGAAATGTCGTTGCTGATCAGTTTATGGCAGATTGCCTCATTTATTTTGAGGGCAACGAGTTGAAGGCAGACTTGATCGTGTTGGGCATGTCCGACTTTGACTGCATCATGGGTATTGATATTCTGAACAGATATCAGGCAGCGGTAGATTGCCGGCAGAAAACAGTGAAGTTCTGACCTGATTTGGGTAGTCAGTGGACTTTTTATGGCAACGGTTCTCGTGCGAAGATTCCGTTGATTTCAGCAATCAAGATGTCTCAGTTGTTGGAATGTGGTCACACGGGCTATCTCATCTATGCCGTGGACACGTCTGGGAAGAATAAAGAATTAAGAGTTGAGGATGTGCCAGTAGTAGCAGAATTTGCTGATGTATTTCCAGAGGAGATCCCAGGATTCCCACCGGCTAGAGAAGTTGAGTTTGGGATCGAGTTGTTACCGGGGACATCCGCTATCTCTCGTGCACCTTACAGGATGGCACCGGCAGAGTTGAGAGAGTTGAAGGAGCAGTTGCAGGAGCTCCTTGACAAGGGATATATAAGCCCGAGCGTATCGCCATGGAGCGCACCGGTTCTCTTTGTGAAGAAGAAGGACGGTTCGATGTGGTTGTGCATCGATTACCGGCAACTGAATAAAGCCACGGTAAAGAACAAATATCCTCTCCTAAGGATTGATGACTTGTTTGATCAGTTGCCAGGTACCAGACTTTATAGCAAGATTGATTTGAGGTCCGGGTACCATCAGATTCGAGTCAGAGAGGAAGATGTACAGAAGACAGCATTTCGGACTCGATATGGACATTATGAGTTCCTAGTGATGCCGTTCGGCGTGACGAATGCTCCAGCGGTCTTTATGAGTCTGATGAACAGAGTGTTTCAGCCGTATCTTGATCAGTTCGTCATCGTGTTCATCGATGACATTCTCATCTATTCCCGGAGCGAGGAAGAGCACGTGAAACACTTGAGGACAGTGCTGCAGATTATCAGAGACCACCAGTTGTATGCCAAGCTCAGTAAGTGTGAGTTTTGGTTGATCAGTGTAGTATTTCTGGGGCATGTAATATCGAGCAGCGGAATATCAGTGGATCCCAGGAAGATTGAAGCTGTGATGGAGTGGGCTGCACCCACTTCTGTGCCTGAGATACGGAGCTTCCTTGGTTTGGCCGGTTATTATCGACGCTTCGTCCAGGGCTTTTCGAAGATTGCCAAGCCGTTGACACAATTGACCCAAAAGGGAGTACCATTCTTTTGGTCAGAAGCTTGTGAGGAGAGCTTCCAGGAGTTGAAACACCGGTTGACGACGGCGCCAGTGTTAGTGATCCCTACGGAGAATTCCAGATTTGCTTTGTATACCGATGCATCGCTTCAGGGCCTTGGGTGTGTACTGATGCAAGATAAGCATGTGGTAGCTTATGCATCGATGCAGTTGAAGCCGCATGAGACGAGATACCCAGTCCATGACTTGGAATTGGCGGCTATCATCTTCGCCCTGAAGATTTGGAGGCATTATTTGTATGGTACGTCGTTTACCATTTACACGGATCACAAGAGCCTCAAGTTTTTATTCACTCAGGCGGAGCTGTTTGACAGCAGACGCTTTGAGCCGGAAAGTGAGGAGTTCTGCTGAGGACATCATCCATTTGTCGGCTATGATGACCTCCTATTGTCATCTGGGCTATGATTTCGACATATATGCATCACCTGTGTATGTATCGACCTTGTTAGCCGAGCCAGATATCTATGAGAACATCAGGAGAGCTCAGAGGTCAGATGATGAGGTTCAGAGGTGGTTATCTTTAGTACATCTTGGTCAGCCAACGAAATTCAGAGTGGCCGATGACGGATCTTTGAGGTTGGGTAACCGTTGGGTGGTTCCGAGTACGCCGGAGTTGCGTAGAGGGATCTTGGAGCGAGCTCATAGTAGCATACTTAGCATCCACCCAGGCGGGAAGAAGATGTATAAAGATCTGCGTGGTCAGTTTTGGTGGAAAAGGATGAAGTTTGATGTCGTCGTTTTTGTTAAGAGGTGCTTGATCTGCCAACAAGTTAAGGCAGAGAGACAGAGACCTGGCGGCGAGTTGAGAAGCTTGGAGCTACCGAAGTGGAAGTGGGAACACATTCCATGGACTTCGTGACTCACCTGCCGAGGAGTACTTCAGGCTTTGATGCTATTTGGGTGATTGTGGATCGATTGACTAAGGTAGCTCATTTCATCCCCTATAGCATGACTTTCACCTTTTTGAGGATGGCGCAGTTGTATATTCGAGATGTGGTGAGATTGCATGGGATCCCCATTTCCATAGTGTCGGATCGAGATCCCCGATTTACATCTCATTTTTGGGAGGGCCTTCAGTCAGCCTTGGGAACTGAAGTTAGATTGAGCACTGCATATCATCCTCAGACGGATGGCCAGACCGAGCGTACCATCCAGACGCTCGAGGACATGTTGAGAGCTTGTGTTTTGGAGTTCGATGTTTCTTGGCAATATTCGGTACCCTTGGTAGAGTTCTCCTATAATAACAGCTACCAGGCGAGTATTCAGATGGCTCCTTTTGAAGCTCTTTATGGCAGACGATGTAGATCACCCTTGTGTTGGGATGATTTGGACCATAAATCGGTCGGAGGACCGGAGTTGATTCGGGAAATGGAAGAGAAGATAAAGATGATAAGGCAGAAAATGAAAGCAGGCCAGGACAGACAGGCAGCTTATGCGAATAAACGGCGGAGACCGTTGGAATTTCAGTTGGGAGATAAGGTCTTTTTGAAGATCTCGCCTTTCAGAGGCGTTGTGCGATTTGGGATGCGCGGAAAACTGTCTCCGAGGTATGTTGGACCGTACGAGATATTGCAGCGCATTGGCACCTTAGCTTACCGACTAGCTCTGCCGCCTTCTTTATCTGGTATACATGATGTGTTTCATGTGTCTATGCTGCGGAAGTATGAGCCGGATCCGTCGCATGTATTACAGCCTTCCGAAGTTCAGTTAGAATCCGATGTGTGGAATGACCTGTTAGAATTTTGGATCGAGCAGACCGCAGACTTCGGAACAAAGTGATACCTATGATCAAGGTTCAGTGGGATCGCAGGGGTGTCGAGGAGGCTACGTGAGAGACGGAGCGGCATATGGTGCAGCACTACCCGGAACTATTCTCTGGTATGTGATTATGTTTAGTTTCTTTTGGGGGTAAGTGCATGTGATTTCGAGGACGAAATCTTATAAGTAGGGGAGTATTGTGATATCCCCGAAATGATTAATTGCAATTTGGGCACTAATTGTGTTTATATGATTAATTATGGTGGTAATTAATTATGTGTTGGATTTATTTATCTTATGAAAATGCATGGTCATATGGAAAGGGCGACCCGGGAGTGCATTTCAGGGTACATGTTGTGCATGTTGGGAAAATTGTTATTAGCATGATTTATTTGCCATGGTTAGCAATTAATTGTAAAGCATGAGTTTAATTGTGATTATGGTGCATTTTGGTGAAATGCCTTTTAAATATCATGTTGGGATGTTTAATACATCATGTTAGTTGTGGGGATACAATTAAACTTGTTTTAATACCTTTACCCCCACCTTTACCAAAACACTTTTCATTTTTCCCCCAAAATCACTTCCCACAAACCCTTCCCTCATTTTCGTTCTTGAGCTTAAGGGTGAAGAAAATCCTTCCAAAAATCTTGATTTGTGGAGTTTATTGGGAGATTTGAAGTCCCCAAGAGGTATGGATACCTCATTGTTGATTTTGTAATGTTTTATTTAAGTTTGGTATGGTTTTGAAGGGTTTTAAAATGGGTTTGTGTTGGGTTGTTGTGGTTTTGGTTGAATGTTGGATTTTTGAGGTGCTTAAAGTGTTTATGGAAGGTTATTATGTATTTGATGTTATTGGTTTGTTGGTAGGGGAGTTGGAATGGGTTGGAATGAAGTTTTGGAGCATTAATGGCGATTTTTCGCGATACAGGGCTCGGCGATCGATCGCCCGTTTTTGGCGATCGATCGCGAAGAGGCAGTACGCTCCAGAAGCATTTGGCGATCGATCGGCGAGGGTGGCGATCGATCGCGCCAAATGTGGCGATCGATCGCCGAAGGAACAAAAATTTATGTTCGGGCAGTGTGATCTCGCGATCGATCGGCCCTTTGCCGCGATCGATCGCGAGTCACAAAATATGGTGTTTTTGGATTTTATTGTAGGATTTTTGGTATCGGACTATTATTGGGTTCTAATATTGATTTGTGTGAATGTGTAGAACCATCCCAGGTGGCGACACAGCCAAGGAATTGAAGTCCTACCACATCCTACTTTTTGGAAAGGTACGTAGAAGACGTACGGGCACCCAACGGTACATGTATCTAATATACTCATTGTTTATGCATTGTGGATGCGAGTATATGTGGAATTATGCATTGTGGATGCAAATACATGTTGAATTATGCATGATGATTGTATATGCATATGATGGTTATTGGTGCACATCCCATGAGTCGTGGTCATCCCTTGATGATTTTAATGCTTGCCGCTATTTGGTTTGTTTCCGCTAAATGTGAAGCGAGGGGTGGGAGCGCCGCATGTCACATTTGAGCGTGGTTATCATATAGGGCGAGGAAAGAATATTTGCCGCTCAATGTGAAGCGAGGGGTGGGAGCGCCGCATGTCCATTGAAGCGAGGTTATTCTATGCCGCCTATATGTAAATAAGCGAGGGGCATTAAAATACATTGCGATGGACAGACTAGGGATTGGTGATTGGTATTTGGTTTGATGAGATCGTATTGCGTCATGACATGTCTAGACCATTAAATAATCTATTGATTATACTCATGAGTTATGGTACAGGGACAACCAAACTGGAAGCGTTTTGAAATGCATGGGAAAACAGGAAGTGTTTTATTGTGATTTATGCATTTACGCTTTATATTCATATTGTGTTGAATATGAATGATATTATTGCTCATGTTTGGGGGTTGTCCTTGTAGGTACACTTTTGGCATGATAAGAAGGGCTAAGCGGGTTGAGGTGGTGAGCTTGTGAAGAATTCTTTTGAGAAAGGATGGACAGGATTAATTTTGTATAGTATCTACTCTAGGAGTAGTGTAAAGCTATAATTGGTAACATTCATTTGATTTGGGAATGTAACTAATCCATTGATAGTCCTCATTTTGGCATGTAATTCTTAAGGCTCATAGTCTCAACACGATTATTTTACTCTGATCATTTATATTAGCTCTAATTATGCCTTTAATCCGCACTTAAGGAACTAGGGTCCTTATACACATGGACTAACAAACAAGTACCAAATAAGATGCTTTTAACTATATTTAACCTACGAAATTGAATTAATAATTAAACTACTAATTAATTAAATTAACTACTAATCCAACCAAGTCAATAAAAGTAAACGAGAAAAATCTACTAGAGAAGATTATCGAGACTTTGGCTCATCAATGCAAGCCCATACAATTCTCGATTGAATATCCAAATATTTCTAAGGTGATGAGTTTTCCTAATGCATTCGTTATACTTTGGTCCAGTTATAACAAGTCTAATATTAATGTTGCGGTAAACCACTCCCGTGTCCTTATTGAACAATTAATATCGAATAAAGATCTATGAAAACTACTAGCCTTCGATTTTGGTAAATCTATTGCTATCACACGTGTGCTAGATTGTACTTGCTCCGTCTCAACCTAAAACCCACGATATAGTTTATTATATCATATGGTCAAGTCAATCATAATAAAGTAATCATTCAAGGGTGATCAATCCCTCAAAATCATGAAGATCAATAAATTATACGCAAAGAAATAAAGGAATTCAATCAAATAAATCATCGAATCATAGGTTCATGACAAAGGATTCACCTAGCCTCGATAAATAAATTAGTTCAACATAGTAAATCAAAACAAATCAAAACTAATATTAAAAGACAAGAATAAACTCCCGATGTCGACTTCATTCGTATATCCTTGCTCCCTCTCTCGCTTCCTTCTCGATCGTCTCTTGAATCGCCTTCTTGAAGGTGTTCCAAAATCCTAGGATGGTTGATGGATGGAGGTGGATGATGGTGATATGGAGGATGAGTGGATGGAAGCTATTCTTAGGATGTAAAATCTGATAAAAAGTCCCTATTTTCGTCCAAGACCTAATATATATAGTGGTGAAGGAGTTTGGTAAGTTTTGGACACAAAATACCAAGAAGGAAACAAAATCTCGAAAATTTTGGTTTTGGCGATCGGTCTTCGTCATTTGCCGATCGATCACGGAAATATTCTGGAAAAAATAACCAAAATTTTCATATCCGCGATCGATCTTGATCATTTGCCGATCGATCGCGAAAATCTGGCGTCGATCTTCGTAAGTTGCCGATCGATCGCGGATCTCAAATCTCCAATCTTGCGAATTTGTCCCTCCTTTTCCATATTTGCTCAGTTTGGTCATTTTCAGCATTTTAAGCCCATTTCATCCACTTTTATGCATTTGGACCTAGATTCCTAAAATATACAAATATATACCAAAACGTGTAATAATTTCGAGGAATCACTACAAAATCACCCCTAATCATATATCAAATTAAGTGTAAAAAGTCACACTTATAAACTCCCCCAAACTTAAACTTGATCGTCTCGAGCAAGAAATAAGATCACAAAGTAGAGTTCAATATTAAAGATTAAAATAAATTAATTCGCAAGTCAATCATGTAGCTCAGACATCCCACTTACAGACAACAAGAGTCACTCAGAAAGTTCAACACGTTGTGTTTTCTCCTAGATCAAGCAACATGTCTCTGAATCAGAACGTGCGTGTGTGCTATTGTCACTTTCAAGTTTCATGCAACCTTCGCAGATCAAATCATGCTAGGTAATGAAAAGTAAGATTATCTTTGAGCACCTCATAGTCCTATTTTCAAACACTTCTCCACTAATGTAGTCACTCCCTAGACTTGGATCAAAAGGACTTTTTAAGCTTGTAATGTTAGGCCTAGGTGTTGGCTTCAAAGAAAAGATAAGATAACACAAAGAATAGAGTATAAGCAAGTAATGTTTATATTTTTAGCATAAAATTGAGCTTCTCTTCTTTTTCTTTTAGCCTTGGCCTCTTTGGGTCTTATTTAGTCATTTTTTCACAAGGCTTTATCTATCTTTTTTCTTGTCCCATTCATCAATTTTTCAACAATAGCTCATCAAAATATAGCAATTTATGTGCTTCTAATGAGAATCATTATACTCCCTTTAGGTAAGGATGAATTCTTTCAATTTAGGCTCATGAAGGTGGGTATAATGAGTTGCCAAAGAAATTTGTTAAATGGGGCTAATAGTATGTTCATCATACTCCATTCTTTTTCAATAAAGCTCAAAATTGGATGCTAGGGATTGATGTAAACATGGTAAGCTTGAAAGGCTCAAACGGTCCAAAGATCGCCTAGATCATCTCCTCATCAAGTTCATGACTATAAAATTTCGCCTTGAAGTGTCATCATCAAATAGTTTCTAAGGTTCTCTAAGATGCTCAAAAACAATTCATCAAGTTCATAGAGATTTTCACTACCACAAATGCAATTCACAAGATCGTGACTCAAATGTGCTAAATGTATTCCTCATCTTTGACATGATAACTCAAAACAAGATATTCACACTCATCAAAACTCAAGTTGACATGCATAGTGAGATCAAAATCCTCATTGAATAGTCACTCTATAATTCATTCTTTTCTCAAATTTGAACTCATAATTTTTTTTTTGTTTTAGCTCATAATAATCAGACGATTCAAGTGGCAATTAAGCACACAACATGTGGATAAAACAAGAAAAACATGCAAGCCACTCCCCCAAACTTAAATCAAACATTGTCCTCAATGTTGAATGAATCAAAGGGAAACAGTAAACTCCTCTGATCAAGACGCTTGCATGAGGGTTGAGGAAGATTGGCTTTTGAAAGCTCCACTGCCGTAGGGGTTCGTCGCTCCAATTAAGTACCTAGCAAGAGAAGAATGCAAATAAAATAGTTGACTCGAGAGATAAACAAACTAAATGCAAAAAACGGAAAATAAAACAAACTAAATAGCAAAAGGATACGCTTGGGTTGCCTCCCAAGAAGCGCTGATTTCTACTCATCGGCTTGACCATCAGAAGCAACGATCAAAGAGCGGCTGCCGCCCATAGTAAGTATCATATGATACAACAAATGGGTCTTCATTCAGTATGCCCTCAAGATTGGCATGATTGTAACAGTGTAAGCTCGTTGCTCCAACAACTTTCGGTTTGAAGTGGTAGGTTGGCTTCATATCTTGGAGGATGTAGTGCGGTGAAGTTGGCATCGATGGAAAATACGGGTCTACATATGGTATAGAACATGTCTCCATCGATGGGATCAAATCAGAATCTTCGAAAGTCTCTTCCTCCTGGCAGCTAGTTGAAATTGTTTCCATAAGGACTGCCATTTGCTGCTCCAGGTGGCGCATAGAGTTGGTTTGGCACTCCAAACTGTTCTCAGTTGATGCCATGAATCTTATTAATGTATCCTCTAACTGAGTCGTGACATCTGCCGAACTATCTCTCTTCTCTCCTTGATGCTCAAATGGTTGGTGCATATCATTAGGTAGTGAGGCTCCAGTGCGTATTGGTGGCTCCAACCTTGTAGTGAAGGATCACAATGCCAGTGGTAATCGAAGTCCGCCATATCATTGAACAGGAGCAACACACTGTCCTCATCTCTATCAACCAGGGGACTCCCAGTCACCAGTGCTCCGTTGAATACCCATCCTCGTGTCTCTGCATCCAAACCTATGAAGAAATATTGCAGAAGATTATAGTTCGAAAAGTTGTGATACTGGAATGTGTGTCAATTCATTGAATCTCCCCCACGCTGCATAAAACGACTCTGAATATTGTAGGAAAAATCTTGTGAAGGCTTGTTGATGAAGCATCACAAATACCTCGCAAGAAAAACAAATAAAAAAAATTATTTTTTTTGAATTAAATATATACAAAAGAAAAAAAAGGTTAAATTACAGTAAAAACTTCTGGTATGATGTTAGGATCGGTCCGGAGTGTTTAGAGGGGGGGGGGGGGGGGGGATGAACACTCCTATTAAAATTAATCCCTTGTGATTTCGTTCGGATAAGTGAAAGAAATCTGTTTCTTAATCAACTCTTTTGCAGAACAGACCACTGGATATTTTAGTGCGGAACGGTCTGTTCTCAAATTAGTAAGAACGGCTCGATGGCTTGAATAACAGAACGAGTGCAGAATGATAAAACACAGAATATGTTTCTGGAAGTTCGAAGGTGGTGTAATCCTTCTACGTCTCCCCTTCTTCCAATTAAGGAGGGATTCCACTAGAAGACTTTGATTTATACAATCCTGTTGTACAAACCCGATTCAGCTGGGTTTACCTCACTACCAGACTGAAACTCCTAGTCTCTCGATCTGTTCAGACACACTCTGTCTGACAGTTACAATAGTTTCTCACTTCTATATTTCAATACAGAATACACAAGATAAACTTTAGTCTATGCACACAGTGATCCTAAATGATCAAATATTACAATGTACTCGTGCTTAAGAAGAATTTCAGCTCGAGAGCTTCTGAGCTTGTAAACTTGTACTGTTTTGCTTTCTTGTGCGTTTTTCGATTGATCAGACTCTTTCTTGAGATCTGCTGTTGCATCCTTTTATAGTTGCATGTACCAACGACATTATTTCCCTTAATGTGCAACTCTTGACTCTGCTTAAACTCTGAGTAAGCTACAGTCTTCTTCTTTAGGGTACTTGCCGTTGTGGTTCATGCTTTCGGCGACTGTCAGATAAGCTCTTCTTTGTCTTCTTACCTTTTATGGTAATCTTCAGTCTATGGTCTTTTTCAGCATTAATTGCGACATTAAATGCTTCAATAAATAGCCGTTAATGATTCGGACTGAAGAACCAATCTTTATTCATCCTTGACTGCTCTGATCTGATAAAGATTGAGATCGATCTGAAGCTTCGATCTAGTCAGTCTGATTTCTATCGATCCGGTCTGATATGCGATATGCCTTATCAGCTTGATCTGTTTTGAGCGATCGATCTGGTCAGTCTGAATTCTCTCAATCCGGTATGATATGTTTTGTCATCTTTAAAACCTTATCAATAAAGTCCGGAACTAACAAATTCCCCCTTTTCGATGATGACAAAACCTAGCTTCTAAATCTTTTTATCCTGTCTTTTAAGAACTCTGAAGCGTATACTTTCGGATCGATTACTTCTTCTTGTTCAAAATAAATGAACATTATTAAGTTGGATTTCGGATCGATTAAGCCTTTTATTTTTTTAGTTCAAAATAAATGAACAAGGACTTAACAAAGAAGGATGTTTATTGATCACCAAAAATCCTATATACAGACAGTCTGATTATCTAAGCAGCGAAACTTCTATTTTCTTGAAGACTGAGACTGATGCGGCTTGAAGTCTTTTCTCTTTTCCCCCTTTTTGTCAGCAGCAATCTCTTGAAGAAAATCGACAACTTGTGCTAGCTGAGGGCTGATAGTGTCAAGACGAGTGTCTTGAGCACGAAGGGAGTTGGCGACGGATGCTCTGACTTCAGTGGCCAGCTCAATCTGCTCTTTTCTCAGGCTATTTTTATAAGAAGCTTGCTGAGAGAACAGATCATTCAGTCCTCGCTGCAGACTGCTAATACTGGCTGTCATCTTCTCTTTAAATGAATCAAAGTCCAAAGATATAATCCTCTGACCTTGATGAACCTCTATAACACGCTGAGAGAGAGACAGACAGTTGTCGGATAGGTGTTGAAGGGTCCTTGCCAGGGATGGAGGTGCGTCAGATAAACGGCTTGGAGAGTGATCAGATGACGACAGGGTGTGATCATCTTCTTCAGCAACGGGTATAATTGAAAATAAGACAGCATGGCGTGTTTCGGACTGGATCAGGGTGACCAATGCAGAAGAAAAATCTTCTAAGAACGCCAAATCTTCATCAAATTGAACTGGAGGAGTGCTGGGTCTGGAAGGCTCCTCAATCTGGAGAGCTGCAACAACGGTGGACACCACCAGATCCGGATCGACGAACTCTGGTGCGCCAACTGTTGTAAGTGCTGCGGTTGGACTGAGTTGAACATGGGAGACTGATGATTCCAGAGGAATAGACATGGTTGGTGAGTCCAACAAGACATTCAACGGTTCATCTTCTGTAGCAGACAAAGCATTAGTCATTGGCTGCTCCGCTGTCTGATCCGCTATTCGATCTGCTGTCTGGTCTGATGTTTGATCTGCTGTCTGGTGTGCTGTTTGATCTACTGTCTGGTCTGCGGTTCCAGAGGGAACAGGTTCTGCCAGAGTCTTGCTCGCAGATGGATGATCCGGGCTGGGTACTGGAGTGGACATGCTGAGCTTCTGTCGTTGAAATCGGACAGCTAAATGAAGAGCATGAATATCCATTTCCAGTTGAGCAATAACAACACTATCATCTTTGGCAGTTGGAGTGCTCGGATCGAAGTTCGCTTTCTTAGCGGCCAAGAGCAAAGATGCCAGTCTGAATCTCTGATTGGCCTGAAAAAGATCTTTGCGAAGCACCGCGATTCTCACATCATCCGTCTCTGTCCCCTTAAGGACTTCTTCTTCCATTTTCTGCAGGCGTTTCAGTTTGCCGAAGAACAACTCAATGTGGTTGATTGTTCTGTACTCGACATATTCATCAAAGACTAAAACGAGCGCCTTCACCTTCTCTTCAACATCCTCCATAGCGATGTCGATGGCTGTTTGCGCGGCAGATTTGGGTTTGGAAGAGAGGGGTTCAGTGAGAATGGCTTTGCCCTTGCCTGTGGAAGATGGAGATTTGATCCCTGATTGGGTGTAGTCTCCCAACTCAGTGATAACAATCCCTTTGACCACGGGAATGGTAGAGGGGACTCGGATGGTCACTTTGGGTGCAGTGGTTGAAGCGGTTGAAAGTTGGGTTGTAGGTTGGGGTGCAGTGGTAGCTTTTGTGGGAGGCAAAGTGGGTAGGGTTTTGAGAGGTAAGGTTTTGTGTGGCTTGGTGATCTGGGTTCTTGGCTTTTTGGGAAGGGGCTTGGCTGGTGATGAAGGAGCAGACTCAGTTTCCTCGGAGTCAGTCTGAATGGTTAATTTGCGCTTGACCCGAGTTTTTCGAACAACAGCCTGTTCTTCTCCCTTCTCAATCTTGACTGCCACCAGATCGGTAGGAGTGGGTGGAGCACTCTTGGACTTAAGGAAAGCCAGTCCTTGGAGTTGAGAATTTTAAACGGACTGAGAGCAGACGGCTTCCCGAGCTCGATGTCCAAAGTCTCCAGTAGCTTGCTGAGAGGAACAGCAAAGCAGACGGCCTGTTTGGATGCAATCACTGTTTCCAACAGGACTCCAAATAGATTTACGGACCAGTTCATCTTCTGTCCAGAAACAATAGCAGCCATGGCCCTAAATTTCTCGGCAGTGACGGCGTCAAAGCTTCCGGCTTTGCCCAATAATGGCTTACCAACGATCTCGCATAACACCTGGAAATGAAAGAGCATTTCCTTTTTCTTGAATGAAGGCTGCAGGCGGTGGCCAAAGATAGATACCTTCCCCTGAAGAGCTGTGAGAGAAGCTTGAGGAATCTGGCCAAACTCAGTCAGTCCGGAGTTGGGAAGACCAAAGGTCTTTGCCAGCGTCGACGAAGAGATTTCAAAGGATTTTCCCTTTACGGTGGTGGAGATGAAAGACCTCTGTGATACAGCATTGGCGAACAGTTCGCGAATCTCGGACTCGTAAACCACCGTGCCACACTCCATAAAATTCCTTAATCCAGACGATTCCAAAGCTCGGAAAATAGAGACCATCTCTGTATCTTCAGCCCTGTAGATATCATCGAACTCAACGAAGAGAGAGTTGTGAATGATAGTGGCCATTGGAATGTAATGGAGAAATGCGAAGAGTTTGAAAAAAATAATATGAGAGAGTTAGATAGCAGACAGCGGTAAATTGTAAAAAGTGAATGAAAAATGAAATGTTCAGCCCGCTAAATAAGAGAGAGAAGACACGTGTCTTTATCTCGATGACTGATCATTAAATAATTCAAAATAAACGGTCAGGATAAAAGATAGATAAGGCGGTTAAAATTTGCGATCAGTCCGGGCTGTTTTAAACAATTACTTTATTTAAAGATTTGTTGACCAGACAGATCATGGGATAACATCAGATTTTACTAAGATCGGTCTGAAAGTTCGGACCGGTCTGTGTCATTCTGATAATTGTATTATCGATCTGTGCCAGCATACAATCTTTAAAAGATAACTAAAGGAAAGATATTACTAAGAACATCAAGTTAAATCTATTAAACCAAGAATTTGACGAAAATAATTAAACTTAGCCTCGGGAAGTGGTTTGGTGAAGATATCTGCTGCCTGCTGATCTGTTGAAATATGCTCGATCCGAATCTCCTTTTTGCCAACATGATCTCGAATAAAATGACGTCGTATATCAATGTGCTTTGTTCGAGAGTGCAAAACTTGATTATACGTTATGGTAATTGCACTTGTGTTGTCACAAAATATTGGAGATTCAACAGCTTGAATGCCATAGTCTTTGAGCTGGTGTTGAATCCAGAGCATTTGAGCACAACAGCTTCCAGCGGCAAGATATTCTGCTTCAGCTGTAGATGTGGCAATAGATGTTTGCTTCTTGCTAAACCAAGAGATCAATCTTTCACCTAAGAATTGACATGTTCCACTGGTGCTTTTGCGATCAATCTTATAGCCAGCATAGTCAGCGTCTGAATATCCGATTAAGCTGAAATTTGAATCTTTGGAATACCAAAGACCAACGTTCTGAGATCCCTTCAAATATTTCAGAATATGCTTAGCAGCAATGAAATGTGATTGCCTTGGTTCTGACTGAAATCTAGCACACATACAAACTGAGAACATTATATCAGGCCGGCTCCCTGTCAGATATAAGAGCGATCCGATCAGTCCTTGATACATAGATACTTCAACTGTTGTTCCCCCTTCGTCTTTATCTAACTTGATTGAAGGACTCATTGGAGTTGATGCAGTTGAACACGTTTCCATTCCGAATCTCTTGAATAGCTCTTTGGTATACTTGGTTTGATTTATGAAAATGCCATTGCTGAGCTGTTTGACTTGAAGACCCAGAAAGAATGAAAGTTCTCCCATCATACTCATCTCAAACTGTCCCTGCATTAACTTAGAGAATTTCTCGCATAATTTGGGGTTAGTTGACCCAAAAATGATATCGTCAACATAAATTTGAACTAACAAAGTATGTTCCCCGTTAATAAATTTAAATAGAGTTTTATCTACTGAGCCGATCTGAAAATCATGGTTCAGCAGAAATTGAGACAGAGTATCATACCAGGCTCTTGTTGCTTGTTTCAGATCATATACTGCTTTATTCAGTAGATATACATGATTTGGAAATGAGTGGTTCTGAAATCCGGGAGGTTGCTCAATGTAGACTTCCTCCTAAAGCTTACCATTAAGAAATGCACTCTTAACGTCCATTTGATATACCTTGAAATCTTTAAAAGCAGCATAAGCAAGAAATATTCGGATTGCTTCAAGTCTGGCGACTGGTGCGAAAGATTCATCGAAGTCAATTCCTTCTTCTTGTCGGAATCCTTGTGCCACCAGTCTGGCTTTGTTTCTAACCACAACTCCATCTGCGTCTAGCTTGTTTCTGAACACCCATCTGGTTCCAATAACAGGCAGATCGCTTGGCCTGGGGGTTAGACTCCAAACTGGATTTTGTTCAAATTGATTAAGCTCTTCTTGCATGGCCTTAATCCAGTTGAAATCAGTCAATGCTTCATCAATCTTTTTAGGTTCCAGATTTGATATGAAAGCAGCATGAGTGAATTCATCCATCATCTGTCCTCTGGTTCTAATTGGTGCAGAAGGACTTCCAATTACTAGATCAGGTGGATGCCTCTTTGTCCATCGATAACTCGATTCTGGATTGTCTGGTCCAGACGGATGAGTAGTTGCGGCATTATCAGCATCTGTTTTAACATTCGAGTGAGGATCATCCGGATCAGCTCGATCTGAAGGAGCTTCATTGCCCTGATCCGATCTGTCTGGTACTTTAGGTTCCGGTGGATTATCTCTTGACCTGTTATCTACAATCTCATCATCACTGTTAGCTTCGAGATGGATGTTTTCCATCTGATTTTGAATTGATTCCTTGCTACCCTCAATACATAAAGATTCATCAAATACTACATGAACAAATTCTTCTACAGTTAAAGTGCGATTATTGAAAACTCTAAAAGTTTTGCTATTAGATGAATATCCTAAGAATATCCCATTATCTGATTTAGCTTCAAATGCTGTAAGATGATTCTTACCATTGTGGTGAACGAAGCATTTGCAGCCAAATACATGAAGGTGAGATATAGACGGTCTGTTACCAGTCCATATCTCATATGGAGTGAGATTCAACTTCTTGTTAATCATAGACCGATTTTGAGTGTAGCATGCAGTATTTACAGCTTCTGCCCAGAACTTTTGCGAAATTCCAGAATCAGCAAGCATTGTTCTTGCTGCCTCTTTAAGCGTTCTGTTTCTTCGTTCTGCAACTCCATTTTGTTGGGGAGTTCGGGTGGCTGAAAATTCGTGCTTAATTCCATGATCTTCTAGAAAGGATTCAAGATTCTGATTTGAAAACTCAGTGCCTTTGTCACTTCGAATCCTATCTATGCTGGATGATTTCTCATTATGAGTGCGTTTCAGCAGCTTGATCAATTTTTGACCGGTCTGATCTTTACTGCTAAAAAATATAGTCCAAGTAAAACGTGAGTAATCATCAATAACAACAAGAGTATACCGCATTCCCCCTAAACTTGTTATTGGTATAGGACCAAACAAGTCCATATGCAGTAGTTCTAAGCAGCGTGAGGAGGATTTGACATTCTTGTTTTTGAAGGATGATCTGATCTGTTTGCCCATTTGGCACGCTTCACAGATCTTATCCTTAGCAAAGTTGATCTTGGGCAGAACGACAACTAAATCATGTTTACACAGGCTAGATATAGTCTTAAAATTGAGATGATTCAAGCGTTTATGCCATAGCCAGTGTTTATTATCATTATTAGCGATGAAGCATGTAGGATTATCAGGTTGAGCACAATTCCAGTTAATCTTATATGTATTTCCATTCCTGATTCCTACAAGCATGGTCATACCGTCTGACGATTTAACAGTGCAAGTGTGTTTGTGAAATTCTACAGCATAACCATTATCACATAGTTGACTTATACTAATCAGATTATAGCAAAGATTTTCAACTAACAGCACATCATTGATATGTTACCATGGACAATCTTACCCTTTCCCACGGACTTACCCTTTGAGTTATCCCCGAATATGATTTTGGGTCCAGTACATTTTGTGACTTCAGACAGCAGCTCGATGATTCCAGTCATGTGACGAGAACACCCACTGTCTAAGTACCAGTCTGATACAAGATTCTTCGGTACCTGTCATCAAACAAGATTATTGTTGGTACCCAATCCTACTTGGGTCCAGAACGGATTAGCCCTTTGGGAACCCACACCTGTATCAGCTTTAATGGCTTTTGTGTGTCTGGTGTGCTGTGAGCTGATCTGTTTCGATGTTGTGTGTGATAATGTGTGCGATATGAAAACCTTTTATTCTCATAGGGTATTCTATATCTTTGTTGAACTGGTTTTGAATTATAGTAGTTGGATGGTCTCCCTTGCCTTAGATTTTGCACCTTTAGATTTGGTCTGAAAGACGCAAAGCTTGCTGGTGCCTTTTCTTTGGCTTGGTTAACATATCCAATCCCTTTTCTCAAACCTTGATTCACGAAAGAGATTCACGTTTGAATTATAGGTGCCTCAGTTTCATATACTGTGCTGGATTTAACAAATGTCATTTGTTTGATTTTGTTCTTTACCAGCAACAGTTCAGATTCATCTTTGGTGCAGTCTTTGATATCAAAGCCTATACCTGTAACATCACCGACATTTCTTTGTACCTCTTGCAATTCTTCCAATGATAATCTGGATTTTGTCCATGATTTGAAGATATTAGAAAGCTTAGCATTTTGTGTGCTAATTCTCTTATTTTCTTCATGGAGCTGATCATAAGAGATTTTTAGCTTATTCAGCTCGATCTGTAGATTGTTGTACTCACCCAGCTCTGAGCAGCTTGGTTTGATGTGCTCATCCATTTGATCATTGGCTTTAGCTTTGGTTTTCTCAAATGATTCAGCTAAGAGTCTATAATCATTAGCCATGTCTTGCAGTGCGGACATGAGCTCTTCACGTGTAAATTCATTTGAGTCAAGATCGAATACCTCGTCTGTTTGACTCATCTCTTCGTCTGCCATTAGACATTGAATATCTTCTTCGCTTTCGCAGGAAGAATATTCAGAGCTTTTTGAGTTTGAACCAGTCTGAGCCCATTTGCTGTTTCCTTCTTCTGCTACTAGGACCTTTTGGGACTTTCCATGATTTTTGCGGTCTTTGTAGTGCTTCTTTTTCCTGTCATCACGATGCTTCTCTTTACGTTCTTCTTTCTTCGGTCTGGTGCAATCTGCAATAAAATATCCGGTCTTACCACAATTGTAGCAAGCCTGGTCATTAACAGCATCGTCCTTTCTTGATTTATAATGATGAGAGGGTTTAAAGTTCCTCTTATTTTTAGACATGAATTTACCAAATTTCTTGATAAATAATGACATAGCATCATTACTTATATGTTCAATAGATCGATCTGTTGTGGGGTGGGTCTGGTCTGGAATGGCTGCCAGTGCTTTGTTTGGTTGAGAGATGAATGGCTCTACTTCACCTCTGCTGATTAGTTTGAACTCATATGCCTTAAGATCTGCGAACAGTTCATGAAGTTCAACCTTATTCAGATCTTTGGACTCCCTCATTGCAATAGTCTTAACATCCCATTCTTTTGGCAGGGCTCTCATAACTTTCAGAGCGATCTCTCTGTTTGAGTATTCCTTGCCCAGACCATTTAGTTCATTGATGATACCAGTAACTCTTTCATCAAACTCATTTAGAGTTTCTCCAATCTTCATTTTTATGCTCTCAAATCTTTGAAGAGCAACAGTCAGCTTGTTTTCCTTGGTCTGGTCGTTCCCTTCACATAGCTGTGCTATCTTCTCCCAAATTTCTTTGGCAGTAGAGCACATTTTGATTTTACTGAACATGTTCTTGTCCAATGTCTTGAACAAGATGTCTTTGGCAACGTTGTCGAGGTTTGCTTTCTTTCTTTCTTCATTCGTTCAGAGGGATCTGTCCTTCTCGACCATTTGGGGTTCACCACCAGTAATGGAGGCTGCTGTATTGACTTTCAGAATCTTCATTGGTCCATCAGTGATGACGAACCACATATCGTCATCCTGTGCTGACAGATGAGCTTGCATTCTGATTCTCCAATCATCATAGTCTTCTTTTCAGAACATAGGAATTTTGTTGAATGATGCCATGATTAAGACGACCTGCTCTGATACCACTTGTTAGGATCGGTCCGGAGTGTTTAGAGGGGGAGGGGGGGGGGGGGTGAATGAACACTCCTATTAAAATTAATCCCTTGTGATTTGTTCGGATTAGTGAAAGAAATTTGTTTCTTAATCAACTCTTTTGCAGAACAGACCACTGGATATTTTAGTGCGGAACGGTATGTTCTCAAATTAGTAAGAACGGCTCGATGGCTTGAATAACAGAACGAGTGCAGAATGATAAAACACAGAATATGTTTCTGGAAGTTCGAAGGTGGTGTAATCCTTCTACGTCTCCCCTTCTTCCAATTAAGGAGGTATTCCACTAGAAGACTTTGATTTATACAATCCTGTTGTACAAACCCGATTCAGCTGGATTTACCTCACTACCAGACTGAAACTCCTAGTCTCTCGATCTGTTCAGACACACTCTGTCTGACAGTTACAATAGTTTCTCACTTCTATATTTCAATACAGAATACACAAGATAAACTTTAGTCTATGCACACAGTGATCCTAAATGATCAAATATTACAATGTACTCGTGCTTAAGAAGAATTTCAGCTCGAGAGCTTCTGAGCTTGTAAGCTTGTACTGTTTTGCTTTCTTGTGCGTTTTTCGATTGATCAGACTCTTTCTTGAGATCTGTTGTTGCATCCTTTTATAGTTGCATGTACCAACGACATTATTTCCCTTAATGTGCAACTCTTGACTCTGCTTAAACTCTGAGTAAGCTACAGTCTTCTTCTTTAGGGTACTTGCCGTTCTGGTTCATGCTTTCGGCGACTGTCAGGTAAGCTCTTCTTTGTCTTCTTACCTTTTATGGTAATCTTCAGTCTATGGTCTTTTTCAGCATTAATTGCGACATTAAATGCTTCAATAAATAGCCGTTAATGATTCGGACTGAAGAACCAATCTTTATTCATCCTTGACTGCTCTGATCTGATAAAGATTGAGATCGATCTGAAGCTTCGATCTAGTCAGTCTGATTTCTATCGATCCGGTCTGATATGCGATATGCCTTATCAGCTTGATCTGTTTTGAGCGATCGATCTGGTCAGTCTGAATTCTCTCGATCCGGTCTGATATGTTTTGTCATCTTTAAAACCTTATCAATAAAGTCCGGAACTAACATATGATATTACTAAAATTAGTCCTCGACAACGGCGCCAAAAACTTGATCACTATTATTTTAAACAATATTTTCCAATGTAGCGATTTATGTACCGCAAGTGCACGGTGTCAAGTTTTAGTATAGATAGGAAGAATACTGATTGTCGAACCCACAGGGAGTAACAAGCAAGTACCAAATAAGATGCTTTTAACTATATTTAACTTACGAAATTGAATTAATAATTAAACTACTAATTAATTAAATTAACTACTAATCCAACCAAGTCATTAAAAGTAAACGAGAAAAATCCACTAGAGAAGATTATCGTGACTTTGGCTCACCAATGCAATCCCTACAATTCTCGATTGAATATCCAAATATTTCTAAGGTGACGAGTTTTTCCTAATGCATTCGTTATACTTTGGTCCAGTTATAACAAGTCTAATATTAATGTTGCAGTAAACCACTCCCGTGTCCTTATTGAACAATTAATATCGAATAAAGATCTATGTAAACTACTAGCCTTCGATTTTGGTAAATCTATTGCTATCACACGTGTGCTAGATTTTACTTGGTCCGTCTCAACCTAAAACCCACGGTATAGTTTATTATATCATATTGCAATATTATATGGTCAAGTCAATCACAATAAAGTAATCATTCAAGGGTGATCAATCCCTCAAAAGCATGAAGATCAATAAATTATACGCAAAGAAATAAAGGAATTCAATCAAATAAAACATCAAATCATAGGTTCATGACAAAGGATTCGCCTAGCCTCGATAAATAAATTAGTTCAACATAGTAAATCAAAACAAATCAAAACTAATATTAAAAGATAAGAATAAACTCCCGATGTCGACTTCGTTCGTAGATCCTTGCTCCCTCTCTCGCTTCCTTCTCGATCGTCTCTTGAATTGCCTTGTTGAAGGTGTTCCAAAATCCTAGGAAGGTTGATGGATGGAGGTGGATGATGGTGATATGGAGGATGAGTGGATGGAGGCTATTCTTAGGTTGTAAAATCTGATAAAAAGTCCCTATTTTCGTTCAAGACCTAATATATATAGTGGTGAAGGAGTTTGGTAAGTTTTGGACACAAAATAACCAAGAAGGAAACAAAATCTCGACATTTTTGGTTTTGGCGATCGATCTTCGTCATTTGCCAATCGATCACTGAATCATTGTGGACAAAATAACCAAAATTTTCATATCCGCGATCGATTTTCGTTATTTGCCGATCGATCACGGAAATCTGGCGATCGATCTTCGTAAGTTGCTGATCGATCACAGGTCTCAGATCTCAAATCTCCAATCTTACGAATTGGTCCCTCCTTTTCCATATTTTCTCCTTTTGGTCCTTTTTCAGCATTTTAAGACCATTTCATCCACTTTTATGCATTTGGACCTAGATTCCTGAAATATGCAAATATATACCAAAACGTGTAATAATTTCGAGGAATCACTACAAAAACACCCCTAATCATATATCAAATTAAGTGTAAAAATCACACTTTTCACTCATCCACTATGTTTTGATGGATAATTTTTATTTTATTTTAGTAGTGCGGGATAACAACTAAAATAAATAAAAAATTTAACACGAAATTTTAACAATGCCTTCCCCGGCAACGACGCCAAAATTTGGTAGCGCTTATCACGTACGCCCAAATTAACCCTTCTCAAGTTAACATTAGTAAATATGTAGTCGCATGAGTAGGGATCGATCCCACAGGGAAGGATGCATTTTTCATGTCAATAATGCCAATAAAATATTAAAAAGGGGATTTTTGAATTTGATTAACTACTACTAAGCAAAATTTATGAATTAATCTAATGAGCAAAATTAAACTAAAGTGATTAAAATTATAAGTGAAAAGCGATTCTTGGTTTTCAGGCGACTTTACCTTGGATTTATGCATTCAATCATCGATTGTCACAAAAGATGTAATTTTTACTTGAATATTCATCATTAGAGATTCAACCCTTATCTTACCTTATGCCTAGTAAAAATAGCCCAAACGTTCTAAATTAACCCGTATCATTATATCGATCAAAACAACAGCAGTTGAGATTAAAAATTAACAATAGCTTTCAATTCTAGTAAGAATGATGAACCTAGACAACGTAATCCAAGCGTCTATGTTTAATCTAGTTACGTGTTTTCCGTAAGAATTTAACAACATCAACAACAGGCAATTATCAATCTTAGTTGCTTCAAAGGCCAAGCATTAGATTGCATGTAAAAATTACTAGATGGCCAATCTTATAATCAAAACACAACAATCATGGCATTAAAATCAGAAAAGCACATGATACTCAATAAAAATCAATATAAGAACATCAATCTCATGAAAGACATTAAATCCAAGGTATTGTCTTCCTTCAACCAAGAATCTAAGGTGTTTAGCCTTGCATAATCAAATCAAAAACAATAAAATATACCCTAGAAAACATCAAACTAATACGAAAAGAAATAGTTACTAAAGCGAAGCACGATTCCATCTTCGTTCTTCGAGTTGTTCTTCGAAAGTTGAGACAAAAATAAAATCCCATGTCTAAACTATGTTGTTCCCTTCAAAATATGACTACTCATCTGATTTAAGGTCCCCAATTTTGTCCAAAGATGGTGGAAATCTGATATGCTAGGTAAAATCTATCCAAGATGGTAAAAGAATCAAGTTTCCAATATTTCCAAAACTCGTCTGGCGATCGATAGCCTCAGACTAGCGAGCAATCGCTGGTTCTATTTTTTTCGGGAAATCTCTTCGGACGATCGATCGCCTGTTTGTAGCGATCGATCGCTTGGCTCTAGTAGGGTTTGGGGACAGATCGCCTTATTCTTGCGATCGATCGCTGACTCGTGTAAATTGTTGCTCAATTTTCTGTCCAAAGGCGATCGATCTCCTCTTCCATGCGATCGATCTCTTCATCAAAATTACACTTTTGGCCTTTTTCTTGATCAACCTTGAGTCCTTATCATCTCCATATCTTTTCTTGGTCTTTATACATCATTTTTAGCTCGAATTCTTTGATTTCACATACAATTACACAAATATACGATTAGGTAGCATATGTATCAAATTATCCATCAAAACATACCAAATCGTAGACAATTAAGCGCAATATATGTGTCTATTTCTAGTCACATCAGTAGCCAAATGCATTGAGAGGCGATGAATCGCCTTGTCTATTTTTGAGAGGCGATCGATCACCTGGGAAGAAGAGATCGATCGCCTATGCCTGTTTTTTTGGAAAATTATTTTGTGTTGTGATTTCGACGTATGCTTTGCTGATTTCGACGTATGCTTTGCCCGAGTCTCTTTTAAATGGTTAATCACCATGACTTGATGATGTATTTGGAGGTTGAATACGTGCCCGAGTATGTGTTTGTGGGTACGAAATTAATTGTGAGTTATTAACTGTGTTTAGCAAATGATTCATGGGATCTAGGGACAAATGCAAGGATTGGCTTTTGCTATTGGATCATAAGGTGTGTGTAACGTACGAGCATATATATTATTGTCATGTGCATGAATAATATATGGTAGTTGTAAACATTATGGTATGCAATGAGGATTATGTGGTGCCGCTATTAAGCGAGAAATGATTGGAATGCTGTCGATGTTGTGAGAACAGGAACAACATGGGTGAGAACAGGAACAACATCAGTTTGAGCATGGGTAAAGTTAATCAATGAAATGATTAACTAACATGGGTGGAGTTTGATGATTTCGATTATTGTGAGAACATGAACAACATGGGTGATCCCATATGATGATGATACTATTCAGGGAGTATCTTTTAAATTTACAGCTTTATATTATGTAAATTATGAATTGTGATATGGCGGTTATGGAGATGGTGTTATTGGTATGCTCACCCCGTGAGGGGGTTGTTTCTGTTGGTACAGGTAGAACATGTATAGCAATGGCTCTGGAGTTGAGTTCGAGCTGTTGATTGGAAAGGCTTCCATGGCTGAGGTACCAATGACGGTTTTGGGTAGCATGTTATACAGTAGATACACATTATTCATTCAATGCTCGCATGTGAGCATTCGTATATGTGTATATGGTTTGTATAAGGGTTGGAGATTTCTCTTTTCATTTATGATTGGCATGCAATTAGTTAAAGAGAATTGCATTATGAATTGAGAACATGTTAGTGTGTTATAAGGTGTATGCGTATGCTAGTGGGATGGTTTTGGGAATTGAACATTATGTGGATTAATGTCGAAATTTTTTATAGATGGCATCTATGAGGATTCCTTAATGTTATAAATGCATGCACCATTATTGTGATAATGCACTAATAGCGGGTTAAGGTAACGAGGGCTACATTAGTGGTATCAGAGCAGTGGTTTGCTCTTTTGGGCTGTTGAGGGCCTAGGGATGTATTGATAGAAATGAGTAGCACATATTTTATGCATGATTATAGTTGGTGTTGCGTGACACAACTATTTTGCTTATGTGCATTTATGATGTGAGATCATAAATGAAAGGTGTTGTTGTTAACCATTGTGGTTGCAGGATCGTATGGTATACGATGGGAATGATATTGATGGAAATGATTGCACTTTATATAATAAGTGCTAAGAAATCTGATCTTGTAGGAAATCAGGATAGAGAGAAGCTTGATGTAGTGTTTGAGGACAGAGAATGGTAGACAATGTGGTGTCGTCAATAGGTGACGGCGGATGATGACTATGTATGGTTTAATTATGATTATGGGAATGCAGGTATATGTGATTGTGCATGGGCATTGAAATTACTTTGTTATCGCAATACATAAATGCTTAATATTGTTATTGTGAATGCAAATGTATTGCAATTATTGTGCTGCTACGGGTATATCGACTAGCGATGGATCATAATATTTGCCTCTGTCTTATCAAGCGATGAATCAGGGTATTTGTCGTTGTCATATCGTAGCACGGGAGGTGGTATGTCGAAGCGAGGGATATCATTGAGCCGCTGATGATTCGAAGTGAGGGATATTATTGAGCCGCTGATATAACGTAGTAGGACTTGTGAATTGTTGTATTAATTGTGCATATTGATGTCATTGTATTGACACATGTATGTTGAGCCTGCGGAGCAAAGTGCGGTATTGTGAAATGGAATATTTGCCGCTGTTACACGAAGCGAGGGGTATTGTGAAATGGAATACTTGACGTTGTATACGTAGCGATGGTTTATGCCGATGTATACGTAGCGATGGATTATGCCGCTGTATACGTAGCGATGGATTATGTCGCTGTATACGTAGCGATGGTTTATGCCGTTGTATACGTAGCGATGGTTTATGCCGTTGTATACGTAGCGATGGTTTATGCCGCTGCATATGTAGTGATTGTTTATGTCGTTGTATAGGTAGCAATGGTTTATGCCGATGTATACGTAGCGATGGGTTATGCCGCTATGTACGTAGGAAGGATTGTACCATCACGAGTTGACGATGATATTGTGGATGTCATGTGTTGACATGTACCGTCACAAGTTGACGATGATATTGTGGATGTCATGTACCCTCACAAGTTGACGATATATTGTGTTTAAGGACCCCGTGTCCTTAACCCGCTATTAGTGTATTATCATAACTAGCGGACGACGCACAAACGTTGCGTGTGTTACGTAATACATGAGGGGAAGAAATCTGCAAGTATAAAAAATTATGGGATAGCATTTTTAAACTGATGGGGAGGAAAAATATGTTGATGATGGTAAAAACTGATTTGAGGATGAACCCCGCGTTGATTAAATAATGGATAGGAGACGAAACCTTTAGGAAAAAAGGTTATTACAGATCTCAGAAACAATAATGCTGCGTCAATTTGGAAAGGATTATTTTTCACAAAATTTGAAATATTAGAATAAAAGAAATAAAAGTGCATAAGAGAATTTCAGATAAAAGGATAAATGTGAGACATTTTACCATTATACTATTAAACCATACACGC
This sequence comes from Haberlea rhodopensis, assembly GCA_907163345.1. NCBI lineage: Eukaryota > Viridiplantae > Streptophyta > Magnoliopsida > Lamiales > Gesneriaceae > Haberlea > Haberlea rhodopensis. The sequence goes on along the minus strand of CAJQUN010000073.1, from coordinate 1,988,999 downwards.
TTATTTCTCATGCAGCACTAATCATATTCCCAATATGTGCGTTATAGTAAATTAGATGAAAGAAAAATTACCTGCTCAGCAACCTTGTGCACTTCATCGATTTTGATTTTGAGTATCAAACAAAGCGATTATACAATTTGTAAAAATTACTTCATCAATTAGCAATATATATCCCTTATTTCTTCATCATTCAATAAAAATAAGAACACTTCAATCCAAAAAATAACATTCCCTGTGTGTTCTCAAACCCCCAAACCTAAGTGGAACATGCAACAAACTCACAGTTAACTTGAATATCTTTCAACCCTTTCTCCAAAAACGAACAATAAGATTTGGAAAGAGAAAATGTAGCATATGATTTACATACTTGTATGTACGTCAATTCATATAATGCATAAGCCGCGGACTTCTCAACAGTTATCACAGTTGGGTCTCGTAGCCTCCGCATGTGATTCGTTGAATTTTCCTCCGCTTCCACTATCTCCGCCACCAACGATGCCTCCCTTCCACTCTATGTACACCAATTCATAAACATATGTCTTATTCAACTAAAAAACGTAAAGCATAGACACCATGATGGTTAGCACACACTATAAGGCAAAGCAGCATGTACGGATACAAATTTCAGATAGGAAAGAAGAGAGTACCGATTCACTTGGAACAGACAAATCGAGAACAATCTTGGAAGTGCAGTTGAGACAGTTTTTGTTTCAGTGTCCTTTTCGCATTTTTCGATCATTGATTTGGAGAGGATTTGAGTAGCGGCCGCATTATTGGATAGTGAAAAGATGGTAATTGCTGTTACAATTAGTAACTCATGGCTTATAAATAGTCGGATTTTCCAATTTGCGTCTGATGATGATTTTAATTAGGGCTATGGAATGGGAATTAGGGAAAAACCGACTACAGATCAAATTGGTATGGCGGGGAGGCGAGTAACTACTTTTTTTAACGGTTGAGTGGAGGTGATTTAGGATGGGATGATGGAGCAAGTGAAGCGTGAGATCTATGTGAAGAGTGAGATCTCTGTGAAAAGGCTGAAACATTTAGGGAAGAAAATCGGTTTCTCTGAATGTGAAACATGGAGAGATGAATGCAAGAGAAGGCAGGGGAAGGAGTCAGAAATCACGAAGAAAGAGCGGTGAAACTGGTGGGACGTGAGATGTAGGCTATTTTGGACCATTTTGCCCCCTTAGTAGTAGATAACAAAGTTATTTTGATTGGGCAATATAGTAATTTGACATTGGTTCAGTTGGTACGGACCAAGTTAGTTTTTATAAAGTGTTTAGGTATTATAATTAGTAAAAATTAATGGTGCATGCTTTCATAACATTAGGAAAACCCCGTATATACCATCTATAAACTTTTTCAACATTAATCCACTTAATGTTCAATTCAAAATACCGTCCCACTAGCATGAGCATACACCTCATAATATATTTACATGTTCTCAATTCATCATGCATTACTCCATAATTAATTGCATGCAACCATATATGAAAAGAGAACTCTAGCAACATTTATACAACCCATATACACATATACGAATGCTCACATTCGAGCATTGAATGAATAATGTATATCTACTGTATAAGCATGCTACCCAATACTGTCATTGGTACCTCAGCCCTGGAAGCATTTCCAATCAACAGCTCGAGCTCAACTCCAGTGCCATTGCTACACATGTTGTGGGGTCTTCCCACCTTAACAGTGATCTAGAGACATAAGAAGGACTAATCATGCATTAATATCTTAGGGTTCTAGTTGTTACATGAGCTAACAAAATTACAGGCCAAAATAAAACTTCAAAGCTTATTAGTTACATTCCCATAATGAATGTTAACATGTCAGATTTATACTACTCCTAGAGTAGATACTCAACAGAAGCTGAATCCTATACATTCCTGTGTTCCTCGTAGCTCACTGCCTCAACCCGACCCTTGGTCCAAAAGTGTACCTACAGGAACAACCCATCATAAGCATGTACATCCTTACTTAACATCATAAGGCAATGTCATATAACTAATGCATGAAAATAATTGGTAACGTATACTTCCTGGTTAATCGCATTAACCCTCCTTGGTTGTCCCTGTTTCATAGTCATGCATAAAAATCATTAATTCTTGACATGAATGATTAAAATCATCATCTTATAAATATCATCATCTTATAACATCGTCATCATATAAGCATCATCGTCTTATAAATATCATCATCTTATAACATCATCATCATATAAGCATCATCATTTTATAGCATCATCATCTTATAGCGTCCTCATCATATATCATCATCATCTTATAACATCATAACAAAATATAACAGTAAATGTACGACATCTTAGTTAAGTGAGTATACTGGTTATTCGTTACCTTCTTCTTGTTGTTCCTGATTCATAATCATGCATATGAGCATCTTACCCTGTGGCATCTTACCACATTATAAACATCGCATGGCCTCTTACCATGTGGGGCATCTTACCCCGTGGCATCTTACCACAAATAAACATCGCATGGCCTCTTACCATGTGGGGCATCTTACCCCGTGGCATCTTACCACAAATAAACATCGCATGGCCTCTTACCATGTGGGGCATCTTACCCCGTGGCATCTTACCACATATAACATCATAGACATCTTATAAACACCGTAAACATCTTATAAACATCGTATAAACGTCATCATATAAACATCTTATAAACATCATCATATAACCATCGTATAAACGTCATCATATAAACATCGTATAAACGTCATCATATAAACATCGTATAAACATCATCATATAAACATCGTATAAACATCATCATTTCATCGTATGTATTCATGCGATAAATGCATAGTCATAGTGTAGGGATGTGTTTTACCGTCCGATGCCCGTACGTCTCTTACGTACCTTTTCAAAAGGAGGAGGAGTCAACAGACTTTATCTCCTTGATGGTGCTGGTACCTGGGATGGTTCCCTCTCTATTTGCTCCTCTTTTGCAAGGATTTTTGACACCTTATTACTAGCCTTCTCCTTGTCTAAATGCAGCTAAGCTGGAACGAAAATGGAGGGGGAGAGAAGGAGAAGGGATTGATTGGGAGGTAATGATGCAAGTATGGGCTGCCAAGTGGGGAAAAGGGCATGGGCTGCCAAGTGGGGGGGGGGGGGGGGGTGGCCGAGTGGCAGGGGGGTGGGTGATGTGGGTTGGGTGGTCATGTGGTGTTTAATTGCGTCCCGGTAAATAGTACGATGTATTAAAATATCCTCACTCGATATTTTATAACTTCATATAAATTAATACATCCTTTAAAACACCCAACATTCCCCCAAATTAATTACACCACAACCCTTAAACTTAACATAAATCATCATCATAGCACATAATCATATAACATTTCGGGGGTATTACACATGTTCAGATGTCCCAACAGAAACAGCCCACCCCCCCACGGGGTGAGCATACAATCCACCATTTCCATAACCGCAATATCACAATTCATAAATTACAGAATATAAAACTGTAAATGCAAAAGATACTCCATGTATAGTACCGTTATCATATGGGATCCCCTATGCTGTTCATGTTCTCACAATAGCCAAATCATCAAATCCCCAAAGTCAGTTAATCATTTCATTGATTAAATTTACCCATGATCAAACCGATAATAGAATCAAATGTAATTAAATAATTACCCTAATGATTTACAAATAGCACATATATCTCTACCATGATTTCACAATTCCATTACCTCGCACGCTCAACAGCGGCGGCATCATAACCGATGTTCGCTTCATAGCGACAACATCCAATCATTGCTCGCTCCATAGCGGCACAGTATGATTCTCAAAACATACCATAATGTTTCCACATTCATATTTTATTCATGCACATGAAAATAATATATTTACCATGCTCGTATGTTACACATACCTTATATCCGATAGCAAGTGCCAATCCTTGCCTCTGCCCCGAGATCCCGTGAATTATGCTAAACATAGTTAATAACTCAATATTAATTTCGCCTACAAACACATACCCGAGCACACATACAATCTCCAAATACATCATCGACCATGATGATTTACCATTTAAAAGACTCGGGCGAAGCATGCATCGATTCCACAACAACCCACAATTTTTCACAATACATGGCCTCTCGATCGATCGGCCAATGGTGCTCGATCAATCGAGAGCCCCAGAAAATTACCACCAAAAATTGCCCTCTCAATCGATCGACTGTAAAGACCCCCGTGCCCTTAACCCGTTATTAGTATATTAATCCATCACATTAGTGCATACAATCATATTATCATGGGAAGGAAACCATATGTAAGTATAACATCGTATGCCATCTATAAAATTTCTTGCATTAGAACCCCATAATATTCAGCTTCCCCAACCAAAGCCACTTTCATAGTATGCACCCTAGTAATACACTAACATACTCTCAGTTCATTTAGCAATTCCGCATTTAATTGCATGCAAACCATAATGAAAAGAGAAAACCATGCCCATTTATACATTCCATATACACGTAAAGACGTACTCACATGAGAGCACCCAATGAATGAACGTGTATCTAATGTATAAAAATAGTCTACCAGATACCATGACTGGTACTTCAATCCTGGAAGTACCTCCCAAGTACAGCTCGATCTCAACACTGAATCTGTGTACTTATTCAACCAGCTCTGGTACCTCGATCCTGGAAGTACTTCAAATCAACAGCCCGAGCTCAACTCCAAAGCTGCTGCTACACCTGTACCACCTGCCCCAACAGAGACAGCCCCCACACGGGGTGAGCATACCAATACCACCAATCCAAATAATAATAATATTACAATTCATAATTTACAAAATGTAAATGCCATGAATTTAAATGATACTCCCTGGATGGTATCATCCTCATCCGGGATCCCCTGTATTGTCCCTGTTCTCAAAATAGCCAAACTCATCAAATTCCCAAAGCCAGTTAATCGCCACGTGGATTAACAGATACCATTTCTATTATACCAGTTCCATAATCCATATGGTAAAATTATTACATAAAAGACCAAAGATATCACATATGTCTAACCAATAATACCACAGTTCTATATCATAGCTCGCTCTACAATAGCGGCATCATCAACCCACGCCCGCTCAACAATAGCGGCGTCATAACCGATGATCGCTCAACAGCGATAACATCTCAATCGTTGCTCGCTCAAGGCGGCACTATATAATTCTCAGCATATTTTCATTTATCACAATTACCAAATGCTATACGTTTCATTGTCCATTTATCAAAAGCACCATATACCATGCATTTCAAACTTCATTCATTGCAATTACCACATACCATGCAATTCACAGTTGTAATATTATAATGGGCTATGCTCGTACATACCTCATCGCTATCAAAATAGCGGAATACCCGTATCCATCATCCACCAGCGGTACATAAGCAGCATCCATCGCTCGTAGGCGGCATAATTTGTGTTACGCACATAGCGGTATAATCCATCGCTATAGAATCAGTGGCATAAAACATCGCCAAAGAATATCCGGCGGTATGAAGCATCGCCATAGATGTAGCGGAATGTACCATCGCTATATGATACCTGGTAGCATAAACCATTGCCATAGAATACCCAGCGGTATGAACCATCGCCAATAGAATAGCGGAATAAGCCATCGCTATGATACCCGGCGGCATGAACCACGCCAATAGAATACCCGGCGGCATGAACCATCGCCAATAGAATACCCGGCGGAACCATCGCCAAAAAAATACCCGGCGGAACCATCGCCAATAGAATACCCGGCGGAATGTACCATCGCCAATAGAATACCCGGCGGCATGTACCATCGCCAATAGAATACCCGGCGGCATGAACCATCGCCAATAGAATAGCGGAATAATCGTGGACTCAAGAGGTACTCACACTCATGTAGTACTTTGTTCCCGATCGCATCGCTACGTCATGACAGCGGCATCATCGCTTCGACGTGACAGCGGCATGTATCATCGCTTCGACACGACAGCGGCATCATCGCTTCGACATGACGGTGGTACCATCGTTCCGGCATGACAGTGGAAATACCCCTCGCTTTACATGACAGCGGAAATACCCGTCGCTTCGACAATACCAGCGGAAAATAATATCCCTCGCTATTAATATGACAGCGGCCGTGTTCTTCGCTTCATATTAGCGGCAAATATTCTCTCATTGCTACGGTATGACAGCGGCAAGTATTCACATCGCTACGCCATAAAGCGGCAAGTATTCACATCGCTACGCCATAAAGCGGCAAGTATTCACATCGCTACGCCACGCATGCAACCGTAATACATATCTCGTGTCCCAATAATTGTTTCGGCACGACAGCGGCATCATCGCTTCGACGTGACATCGGCATTTACCATCGCTTCGACACGACAGCGGCATCATCACTTCGACGTGCATGCAACCGTAATGCATAACCTGTATTCCCATAAACATTGCCATGAGTGTATTTTAATGCACCTCGCTCCAACATTTAGCGGCAAAGCAGTAGAATCAACACTCCGATGTATATCTATGCAACCGTAATGCATAGTCCATGTCTCATAAGACCCTGCAACCACCATGGTTAGCAATAACATATTCCAATTATGAACACATATCATAAACGCACATAAGCAATATAGTTGTGCCACGCAACACTAACTACCATCATGCATAAGTATGTGCTTCTCATTCCCATTATCATTTTCCTAGGCCCTCAACAGCCCCAAAGAGCTAACCACTGCTCTGATACCACTAATGTAAGGACCCCCGTGCCCTTAACCCGTTATTAGTATATTAATCCATGCCATTAGTGCATACAATCATATTATCATGGGAAGGAAACCATATGCAAGTATAACATCGTATGCCATCTATAAAATTTCTTGCATTAGAACCCCATAATATTCAGCTTCCCCAACCAAAGCCACTTTCATAGTATGCACCCTAGTAATACATTAACATACTCTCAGTTCATTTAGCAATTCCGCATTTATTTCATGCAAACCATAATGAAAAGAGAAAACCATGCCCATTTATACATTCCATATACACGTAAAGACGTACTCACATGAGAGCACCCAATGAATGAGCGTATATCTAATATTGAATAAATCTCGATGAAAACCGTTAACTTTAAATCTTTCAATTCAAAGTGATCATGTATGTGATTTAATCTCTCGATCTAAATCTTTAACATACAACACGAATTATTATAGCGTATTATAACTTTATCTCTCGATCTCACTTATAATTCACCAATTCAATCAAAGTTAGCAAAGCTTTGATAGCATTAAGATTATAATTCATGAACAAAAGAATTAATTCACTCAAACACATTCAAATCAATGACTCAATCACAATCTTCCCTAACCTTTAATTTATATTCAAATCAAACTAAAAAGATGTAGAATTGTTTCTCAACCTCATAAACATCAATAAATTTGAAAATCAAAACAACTAAAGTTTAGAAGTACGATAACGTAGGAGTCGAATCCGTGCTTTGAACGTTACTTCTTCTCTTGCTTCATTCCTTGCAGTTCAAAGGCTTTTTCTCTTAATTTGTATTGTTGTTGGAGGATTTATGGAGGCTGAAATTTTGTGTATGATATGATATTGGGTCTGATATTCTTCCATATTTCGTGCCCTAGGTCCTTATTTATAGAAGAGGAGGTGGATGGAAGTGTTTCCAAATAGATCAAACTCAAGTCTTTTTTTTTTTCTGAAAATTCTGTTGCTCGATCGATCGGTACAATTGTCTCAATCGATCGAGCACTTTAAACTCCCGGCCCTGACTTTTTCTGCCTTGCTCGACCGATCGAGCATAAACTACCGATCGATCGAGCTTTCTGCAATCTCGCTTGTAAATTCTCTACCATGCTCGATCGATCGAGAATATGATTCCGATCGATCGAGCTCTTCTTTTTCTTGTTGGCCAAAACTCTGTCTCCTTCGATCTACAGCGCTCCACCACCGATCGATCGGTCATGTCAGAATCCAAATTCTTCAATTATTGCCTCGGTTTGATCCGTTTTCTTCCTTCTAGCTCAATTCTTCCACTTTCCACCTAGATTCCTGAAACAACCAAATAAATACCAAAAAGCGTAACATCATCCCGAAATCTACATGAAAATATATACATATCATTGCAAAAATACACGTAATATTCAACCCTATCAACTCCCCCAAACTTAGACTTGATCGTCCTCGAGCAAGCATTAAGATCAAAATGCAAAGTTCATCATCAATACTTTAAATGAATTAACTTAGCAACTTAAATGTAAAAGCTCAGAAATCCCACTAACACTTCAATCATAAGTCAATCAAAAAATCAACAAGAAGTGTTTTCTCCTAAGCCAAGCAATATATCACAAAATCGGAACGTGTGTGTGTGTTAATGTCAATCTTTAGTTTCATATATACTTTTAGGATCAAATAATGCTATTAAACTCAAAGTCAAGATTACTATTAAACACTCCATAAGCCTACTTTTCAAGCACTTCTCCACTAATGTAATTATTCCCTAGACTTGGATTAATAGGTCTTTTAAAGCTTGTAATGTTAGGCCTTGGTGTTTGGCTTCAAAGAAAAGATAGGGTAACACAAAGAAGAGAGTATGATAATGTTTCATATTTTTAGCACAAACTTGAGCTTCTCTTCTTTTTCTTTTATAGCCTTGGCCACTTTGTGTCTTATTTGGTCATTTTTTTCTCAAGGTTTTTTGTCTATCTTTTCTTATCTCATTCATCAATTGTTTCAACAATAAGCTCATCAAAATATAGCAATTTATGTGTATCTAATGAGATTCATTATACTCCCTTTAGGTAAGGATGAGTTCTTTGAATTTAGGCTCATAAATGTGGGTATAATGAGTTGCCAAAAAATTGTTGAATGGGGGCTAATAGTATGTTAAACACACTCCATTCTTTTGCAATTAGGCTCAAATTAGGAAACTAGAGATTGATATATACATGGTAAGCTTGAAAGGCTCAACGTTTCAAAGATTGCCTAAATCATGTCCAAGTCAAGTTCCTAATTAAAAAATTTCGCCTCAAAGTGCCCTCAAATAGGTTCTAGAGTGCTTTAAGATCCTCAAGAGAAATCATAGTTAACAAAATTTTTCCAATATATATTTCCCTCAATCATGACTCAAAAGTGCTCAAGATGTTCCTCGATTTTGAAATATTAACTCGACCATAGATATTCACAAACAAGTCAAAAATCTTCAAGACTTTAGTTGAGATGGGGATTAATATCATCATGCAATACTGTTGCAAGTCTAATTCATTATTTCTTAATGATGAACTCATTTTCAACAAAAAAAATTTTATGTGCCCAAAAATTATCTAATCTTATGATAGACTAGTCTTGCAAGGTAAGTAACCAGATAAAACAATAGATACCAGTAAACACCCCCCAAACTTAGTACATGCATTGCCCTCAATGTATAGTAAACAATAAGCGCAAAAGCAAAACATACATTGACGATGATCGTCAGTGATCGTCGTCCTCATCATGCTCTGGTGGGTGTACTGGATAGTAAGAAAAAAAATAATGAAAAGATGAACTAAAAAAAAAACTTTGAAAAACAATCAAGTGATAGAGAGAAGAAAGTTCTTAATTTATAGTCTCAAGCTGGACTATCACCTCATTTTTCTTAGTTATCAAGATAACAGATAGAGGCTAACATCTCGCCTTTCGCATTTATGTTGTAGTGCTTCAACCGCTGCCCATTTACTATAAATGTATTGGGTTCGGTAATTTCAATAGCGCCTGATGGGTTTACCTTGGAGACTGTGAATGGTCCAGACCAACGAGAACGTAGTTTACCTGGAAATAGTCACAGTCTGGAGTTGAACAAGAGTACTGTATCACCTACATTGAATTCCCTCATTTGTATATGAGAATCATGCAACTTCTTGGTTTTTTCTTTGTAAATCTTGGCATTCTCATATGCCTGATTCCTAAATTCCTCCATCTCATTCAGCTATAAAAGACGTTTTTTGCCTGCAACATGACAATCAAAGTTTAGCCATTTAATAGCCCAATATGCTTTATGCTCAAGTTCAACTGGTAGGTGACATGCCTTACCAAATACCAACCTATAAGGTGATGTGCCAATAGGTGTCTTAAAAGCAGTCCGATAAGCCCATAAGGCATCGTCTAAGCGTAAGGACCAATCCTTCCGGCTTAGAGTCACTATCTTTTCTAAAATACGTTTCAACTCTCGGTTTGAAACTTCTACTTGTCCGCTGGTTTGTGGGTGGTAAGGTGAAGACACTTTGTGGGTGACACCATATTTACTCAAAAGATTTTCAAATTGTTTGTTGCGAAAATGAGTGCCCCCATCACTAATAATTGCTCCAGGGGTGCCAAAACGAGTAAAAAAATTTCTTTTCAAAAATTGCACAACCACTCAAGCATCATTTGTTCGTAAAGCTTCTGCCTCAACCCACTTTGACACATAAGCCACTGTGACAAGTATATACTTGTTTGAACATGAACTTGGGAAAGGTCCCATAAAATCTATTCCCCATACATCAAAAAGTTCGCATTCAAGAATATTATTTAAGGGTAATTCATTTCTCCTAGAGATATTACCGACCCTTTGACATCTATCACAAGTGGAGACATACCTGAATGCGTCCTTAAACAACGTTGGCCAATAGAAGCCAGAGTCAAGTACCTTAGCAACTGTTTTGGTTGGGCCAAAATTCCCACCTATCTCTCCACCGTGGCACTGCTTCAAGATAGATTGCATGTCCCTTTCGGGGATACATCTCCTTATAATGTTATCTACACAAACTTTGACCTCAGAATTTTTTTTTCATTTGATGATAGCAATATAATTCGTATAATCTGCATACCAAGGTAAAATGTCAACGTTAAACAATTGCTCATCAGGAAATTTCTTATTAATTTCTTCTACCTCACTTTCAATTGTATCCTCTCCATTGTCTATTCGAGACAAATGATCTGCTACCACATTCTCTACACCCTTTTTATCTCTTACCTCTAGGTCAAATTCTTGCAACAACAATATCCACCTAATTAAGCGTGGTTTGACATCTTTCTTTGCAAGTAAATACTTAAGTACAGCATGATCGGTGTACACAATAACTTTGGCAAGACATAGATAGGAGTGAAACTTATTGACTGCAAAAACTATGGCTAGAAGCTCTTTTTCAGTAGTGTCATAATTCATTTGTGCTTCATTCAACGTGCGACTAGCATAATAGATGGTATGAAATACCTTGTTCCTCCTTTGGCTAAAACTGCTCCTACCACTGTGTCACTAGCATCGCACATCAGTTCCAACAGGTGCTACCAAGACAGGTGCTGTTACCAGTTTCTCCTTGAGAATCTCGAATGCCTGCACACAATCAACATTAAATTCATAAGATGCATCTTTAGTTAATAGGTGAGATAAAGGTTTAGAATTTTTTGAGAAATCCTTAATGAATCGACGATAAAATCCTGCATGGCCTAAAAAGCTTCGGAATCCTTTCACTGTTGTTGGTGGTGTCAATTGTTGTATCACTTGGATTTTTGCTCGGTCTACTTCAATACCCCTTTCGGATATCTTGTGTCCCAAGACTATACCTTCTTTGACCATGAAGTGACACTTCTCCCAATTCAATACAAGATTCGTCTCCTCGCATCTTGTCAACACCAAATCCAAGTTATATAAACAGATATTAAATGATCCAAAAACAGAGAAGTCATCCATGAATACTTCTAAGAATTTCTCTATCATGTCATGGAATATGGCTACCATGCATCTTTGAAAAGTAGCAGGGGCATTACATAATCCAAATGGCATTCGTCTAAACGCAAATGTACCATAAGGACAAGTGAAAGTAGTTTTCTCTTGGTTCTCTGGTGTAATGACGATTTGGTTATACCCTGAATACCCATCTAGAAAGCAATAAAAATCATAACCTGCTAGTCTTTCTACCATTTGATCAATGAAGGGAAGGGGAAAGTGATCTTTAAGAGTTGATTCATTTAACCTCCTATAGTGTATGCACACTCTCCACCCCGTGACTTTTCTAGTAGGTATCAATTCGTTATTCTCATTAGGGACAACAGTAATGCCTCCTTTCTTTGGTACACATTGAATAGGACTTACCCATGAACTATCAGAGATAGGGTAGATAATACCTGCATCCATTAGCTTAATGACCTCGGCTTTGACTACCTCTTGCATTTTTGGATTGAGACAGCGTTGTGGTTGTACCACGGGCTTGAATGTCTCTTCCATCAGAATTTTATGCATGCACATCGATGGACTAATTCCCTTAATATCTGCTATCTTCCATCCAAATGCCTTCTTGTGCTCCCTAAGGACTTTAAGAAGCTTCCCCTCATTTTCACCTGTCAAAGATGAAGAAATAATGATTGGTAACGAACTTCCAGAATCTAGGAATACATACTTGAGATGAGATGGGAGGGGCTTTAGTTCGAGAGTGGGTGATTCTTCGATGGATGGTCGTTGAGGCTTAATGTCTCTTTTTCCTAACTCTCCAAGATTTTCAGTGGCTCATTTTATGTAAGGAACGATGTTGTTCAAATGAGCTATAATCTCAATTTCCTCCTTGTCATGTTGTTTATCGGCTTCCACAAGGTATGCTTCCAATTTTTCTTTGTAAGTACCTTGCAACACATCAATAGTCAAGGCATCAATAATATCAATACTAAAACACATGGGCTCGTCGTGTGGGTGTTTAAGTGCTTTAAAGACATTAAACACAACTTGATCCTCCCCTACACGGAGGATCAACTTCCCTTGTTGGACATCTATGATTGCCTTTCCCGTTGCTAGGAACGGTCGGCCCAAAATCAGTGGTGTCTCCATGTCCTCTTCCATATCTAGTACTAGAAATCAACTGGGAAGATGAATTTGTCCACTTTTACTAATACGTCTTCAATGATTCCTCGGGGATATGTGACAGATCTATCCGCTAATTGCAGTGAAACTTTTGTGGGTTTCGGCTCTCCTAGTCCCAACCTCCTGAAAATGGAGAAAGGCATCAAATTAATACTTGCACCCAAATCACACAATGATTTAGTAAATGAGACTGATCCTATAGTGAAAGGTATAGTAAAACTCCCTGGGTCCTTTAACTTTGGAGGCATTTTGTTTTGCACAATTGCTGAGCACTCATCTGTTAAGCTTACCGTTTTGTATTCGCCCAACTTCGCTTGTTAGAGAGATTTTCCTTCAAAAACTTAGCATAACTAGGCATTTGAAGTAGAGCATCAGCGAATGGTATATTAATATACAATTTCTTAAATACCTCAAGAAACTTACCAAATTCAGGGTCCATTTTAGCTCTTTTTAATGCAGCGGGAAATGGGGGAGGAATTACTACCTTATCAGTGTGTGTGATTGGTGTGGTGTTGGATTTTTACCTTTTTCGGTTACCTTTTCCTCAGTCTTACTCTTGTCTTCAGTGGTGGTTTCACAACTTTCTTTTGCTTCAGTCTGTGTCCTTAGCTCTTTTCCATTCCTTAGTGCTATGACGCTCGCTCCTTTGGATTTATCACTGTATCACTTGGTAGTGTACCTTGAGTTCATCCGGAAATCAACGTTGCAAGTTGCCCTACTTGTATTTCCAAGTTCTTTATAGATGCCTCCTGATTTTGCATCCTAGTTTCAGTTGATGATATGAACTTGGTCATTAGCTCCTCCATACTCGGCTTAGGTACATATCCCGGTTGTTGTTGTGGGTTCAACACGTTGTTTTGGTTGGACCATTGCAAATTTGGATGATTCCTCCATCCCGGGTTGTAAGTGTTTGAGTACGGGTTATTGGGCTGCCTGTTTCCTACATAATTAGCGGACTCATTAGACTGAGTAAATGGATTACCTGTCTGGCACTCGGTGCTTGGATGATTGCTTCCACATAAGTCACAAGTGAGAACTTGAGCTTGCATTGCTGTCATGCTCATGCTATCTATCTTTTTGTTCATTGCTTCCAACTGTGCCGAAAGAGCAGTGATGTTGTCAATTTGATGAACTCCACTCGATTTCTTTGGCACATTCCTCTCCGATTGCCATTGATAGCTATTAGAAGCCATCTCTTCCAAGCGTTCATAAGCTGCTTTCGGTGTTTTGTGCATGATGGATCCTCCTAAGGCTGCATCAATCATAGAACGGTAAGATGAAAATAAACCGTTATAAAAGGTTTGTACCTGGAGCCAAATAGGAAGACCATGATGTGGGCATCTCCTAAGCAAGTCCTTGAAATGATCCCACGCCTCATATAAAGTTTCAGGATCATATTGCCCAAACGTGGTGATATCGTTTCTCATCTTCGCAGTTTTGGAAGGGAGAAAATATTTAGATAGCTTGTGTCATCCTCTCCCAAGTGGTAATAGATCCTGCAGGTAAAGAATTTAACCATGCTTTAGCTTTATCTTTTAATGAAAAGGGAAATAACCGTAACCTGATGGCGTCGTCAGAAACGCCATTGTGTTTGAAGATGACACAATCTCCAAGAAGTTGGAGATGTAAACGTTTGGGTCATCAGTGGCTACTCCCCCAAACATTACTGAATGCTGGATCATCTGAATTATTGCCGTCTTTATCTCAAAATTGTTAGCTTGAATACTTGGCCTTGTCATGCTTGACAGTGATCCATGGAAAGCTGGTTGAGCAAAATCCATCATAGATCTTGGATTCGGTGCTTCATTATTCGCGCCCCCTTCTTGATTGTTATCCGCCATTGTTCGTGCTTCCCTTATTTTCCTTAGACACGTTCGCTTAATTTCTGGGTCAAACGGCTCAAATGTGGGGTAGCTACTCCTTAGCATGTACCAAGAAGATGACTACCTGTAAAAATCAACCCAAAAGGAGAAACACGAATGTAGTAAACCCAACGGTCAAAAGTGACAAACAAAAAAAACAAAAATAAATGGCTAAATTACAATTAACTAATCTCGTATGATATTATACAAATTAGTCCCCGGCAACGGTGCCAAAAACTTGATCGCTATTATTTTAAACAATTAATTCTAGTGTAGCGATTTTAGACCGCAAGTGCACGTTGTCAAGTTTTAGTATAGTGATTTAAAAGAAGGGATGTCTTACCCACATGGACTAACATATAAGTACCAAATAAAATTAGAATAATTATATTAACCCTACGAAATATATGAATAATTATCTAATTAAACTAAAAACTTAAAAACTAAAAACTATATCAACTCCTTTGAAGATGTGTGATGCCCCGAAATTAATTAATTGCAAGTAAGGCATTAATTATGTTTATATGATGAATCATGTGTTGGGTATTAAGATATTAACATGATTTAATTGTGTTAATTATTAAATATGAGGAAGATGTGATTTTAGATGAAGTTTAGAGCATTGTTGTAAAATGCTTTTAAAACACCAAGTAGAGTATTTTATACATCATGTTAAGTTTGAAGTACTTTTTTTTAAAATTAAGTTAAGACAACCCCTTTTAATCTTTTACCCACCACTTTAACCCCTCTACACCTTTCACTTTATTAAAAATCCCCAAAATCACTTCCCAACCCAAACCCTCCCATTTTCGAGTTCCACCAAAAGAGGAGAAGAAAAGTTCCACAAAAACTTTGTTTGTGTGATCTTTGCTAGGATTTGGAGCCTACAAGAGGTATGGAACCATTCCTATAAGTTTTATGATGTTTGGTGTTGAAATGGGTTAAGTTTTTGATGTTTTATGTGGGTTTGTTTGGGTATGTGTTGTTTATGGTTGGGGTATGATTTTTGAAGTGTTTCAAGTGGGTTTTAGTGGGTTATGATGTTATTGTTATTGTTGGGAAGTTTGGTGTTGAAATGTATGAAGATGAGCTTGCAAAATGCACATGAAAATGGAGAAATCGCGGCCACTGAAAGTGGCGATCGATCGCTACAAAAGCAGCGATCGATCGCCGAGAGGCAGTACGCGAAGATGAGCTCAGGCGATCGATCGCCTCAAATGGCGCGATCGATCGCCAACGTCCAGTAGCCAAATAAGCATCAGGCGATCGATCGCCTCATTTTAAGCGATCGATCGCCGCTAAGTGAAAAATCAGGCGATCGATCGCCTCATTTTGAGCGATCGATCGCCACTGTTCAAAAGATGAAAAATGTTGATTTTTGTTGTATTTTTGGTATTGGGCTATTGTTTAGCTTCTAATATCAATTTGTATGGTTATGTAGAACCGTCCCAGGTACCCACGACTTCAAGGAGATAAAGTTCTACGACTTCTCCTTCTTTTGGAATTAAGGTACGTAAGAGACGTACGAGCATCGGACGGTAAACCATACCCTTACATATTATGATGATGTTTACGATGATGATGTTTATGATGATGTTTATGATGATGTTACGATGATGATGTTTGTGATGATGTTTTTGATGACGTTATGATGAAGATGTTTATGATGATGGTTACGATGATGATGTTTATGATGATGTTATGATGATGATGTTTATGATGACGTTTATGATGATGAAGTTTATGATAAGGTCATACGACGTGTATGATTGGGTAAGATGCCCGCGTGGTAAGATGCCACCCAAAGTATGTGAGTGGGTAAGATGCCCCCGTGGTAAGATGCCACGCAATGTTTATGATATGGTAAGACGCCATATGATTGGGTAAGATGCCCATGTGGTAAGATGCCACACGATGATTATGATATGGTAAGATGCCATACAATGGGGTAAGATGCCCTAATATATGAATAAGAGCCAGGGATAACAAAGGAAGTCGAAGGACGACCAATAACCTTTACTTAACTAGGATGTTATGCATTACTGTATGCTTTTGATATAATGTTAAGTAAATATGTATATGATCACGATGTGTTATCCCTGTAGGTACACTTTTGGACCGAGGGCCTAGGGTCGGATTGAGGAGGTGAGCTAAAGGAAGCAAGATGAATGTAGGATGCAGGATTTTGATAGTCTCTACTCTAGGAGTAGTGTAAACCTATAGCTTTTAACATTCATTAATGTGAATGTAATTAAATAGCTTTTGGAAATTTTATTTTGGCCTGTAATCTCCTTAGCTCAAGCTACAACCGGAACCCTTAAGAGGTTATAAATGCATGTTCTGTCCAATTTATGTGTACTAAATGATATTAAGGTAGGAAGACCCTACATTAGTGGTATCAGAGCAGTGGTTAGATAACCCGGGAATGAGTGAGGGGTAGCCTTAGCAATAAGTTAGCTAGGTGCTTGCTTTCGAACATGTTTTGTGCATAAGTTGCATATGAAGTATATGATGTTATGCTAACATGTTTTGTTTATCTAACGAAGTATTATACGAACTGCTTTTGGATCTTGTTGTTAACCCTTGTGTTGCAGTATGGCAGCAAACGTGGAGGTAGGTGACGCAGTGAGCGTCAATGCAAGTGCGGGGCGTACGAATCCCCTACCCCCGCCAGCTTTTGATGATGAACCGGCCGAACAACAGTTGTTGCCAGGGGAGCTAAGCTTAACTCAGTTTCTTGCATACCGACCCCCAACCTTTGAAGGAACTGAAACAGGGGAACGAGCTGAGGAATGGTTGGAAAGAATAGAGCAAATCTTTGTGGCAGCCCCATGTGCGAAGACAGCATGGATACGGTTAGCAGACTTCCAATTGGCCAAGAAGGCGCTAATGTGGTGGAAGACCACCGTGGTAGAGCAAGAGGCTCAAGGTCATGAAGTTAATTGGAAAATGTTTCGAACTCGCTTTCTGAATCGTTATTTCTCGGCTGCTGCACGACAGGCTAAGGAAGATGAATTCACTCACCTCAAACAAGGTAATATGTCAGTGTCAGATTATGCTCTTCAGTTTTGCTCCTTGCTCAGATATGTGCCTCACATCGCCACGAGCACTCAAGCAAAGATCAGGAACTTTATGAAGGGCTTGAGACCGGAGTTGTACGATAGGGTGATTACTTATGGCCCTACTTGCTTTGACGATGCACTCTCACGGGCTGAGCTAGCCGAACTAGGAGTGGGTGCATACCCTGATGTTGTACCACCGCCAGCACCCCCTCAGAAATCCACTCATGATAATTTGAAGCCAAGGGGTGAGCAGTTCAAATCAAGAGGAAACACATCGGCGTCAAGGTTCAGTGGTAAGAAGTCTGACAATAGATGGAAGGGGAACCGAAGGAGTGATGCCCCATCTGGAAGGGGGCAGTCTTAGGGAGACAGATCCGGGAAGATCCAATGCACTCTTTGTGGGCAACCACATCTGACGAAAGAATGTATAGGGTGCTATGTTTGTGGCGACAAGGGCCACTTTGCTAGACAGTGTCCCAACAGGGGAAGTCAACAGGGTCCTGCGGGGAGGCCTGCGGATAGGACAGCACAGCACAGACCCCCATTTGTGCCGCGTCAGCATGGAGGTCAGCCCATGGGGCCACCTTAAGGACAAGTCTATGCATTGACAAGGGAGCAGGCTTCAGCGGCTCCGGAGGAGGTTATAGGGGGTACGTGTCTTTTATTTACGCACCCTGCTTTTATATTGATCGACACAGGTGCGTCACACTCTTTTGTGTCAACAAGTTTTGTGGAAAGACACCACATATGCACTTCTCCGTCGCCCACGCCTCTTATAGTCTCGACCCCCGCTGGAAGAAGTATGATTACTGATCGGATCGTCTACAATGGCCTCATTTATTTTGTGGATAAAGAACTAAGGTCAGATTTGATTGTTCTGGGAATGTCAGATTTTGACTGCATTCTGGGCATCGACGTTCTGAACAGGTATCAGGCAGTTGTGAACTGCAGGCAGAGGACAGTACGGTTCAAATCTGATATGGGAATTCCATGGACGTTCTATGGGGATGGTTCTCGCTCAAAGATTCCATTGATATCTGCTGTCAAGATGGCACAGTTATTGGAACGAGGCCATACAGGATATCTCATATATGCCGTTGATGTTACGGGAAAGAAAGAAGAAGTAAAAGTTGAGGATGTGCCCGTAGTGGCGGAGTTTCCTGATGTCTTTCCGGAGGAGATTCCCGGATTCCCACCGACGAGAGAGATCGAGTTTGGGATTGAGTTATTACCGGGGACGTCGGCCATTTCTCGTGCCCCTTATAGGATGGCACCAGCGGAGCTAAGGGATTAAAGATTCAGTTGCAAGAGCTCCTTGATAAAGGCTATATACGCCCTAGCGTATCGCCCTGGGGAGCACCAGTTTTATTTGTGAAGAAGAAAGATGGTTCGATGCGTTTGTGCATCGATTACAGACAACTGAACAAAGCTACAGTGAAGAATAAGTACCCACTCCCGAGGATCGATGATTTGTTTGATCAGTTGCAGGGTACGAGGCTCTACAGTAAGATCGATCTGAGGTCGGGGTACCATCAGATTCGAGTAAGAGAAGAGAATGTTCAGAAGACAGCCTTCGGGACTAGGTATGGGCACTATGAATTCCTAGTCATGCCTTTTGGGGTGACAAATGCCCCGGCTGTTTTCATGAGTTTGATGAACAAGGTGTTCCAGCCATTTTTGGACCAATTCGTCATAGTTTTCATTGACGATATACTCATCTACTCTCGGACCGAAGAAGATCACGTACGGCACTTGAGGACAGTACTTCAGATCCTCAGGGATCATCAGTTGTATGCAAAGCTTAGCAAGTGCGAGTTCTGGTTGAACAGCGTGGTATTCCTAGGCCATGTCATATCTAGCCAAGGGATATCTGTGGATCCCAGGAAGATTGAAGCTGTGATGGAGTGGGCAGCACCCACTTCTGTACCCGAGATACGGAGTTTTCTTGGCTTAGCAGGTTATTACCGACGTTTTGTCGAGGGATTTTCTAAGATCGCTAAACCATTGACACAGCTGACTCAGAAAGGAGTCCCATTCTTTTGGTTCGAAGCTTGTGAGGAAAGCTTCCAAGAATTGAAGCGTCGTTTGACGACAGCGCCAGTATTGGTGATTCCGTCTGAGGATAAGAGGTTTGCCTTGTACACGGATGCATCATTGCAGGGTTTGGGCTGTGTATTGATGCAAGACAGACAAGTGGTAGCCTATGCTTCGAGACAGTTGAAGCCTCACGAGACCAGATACCCAGTCCATGACCTGGAACTGGCGGCTATCATTTTCGCCTTAAAGATTTGGCGTCATTATCTTTATGGTACTACGTTTACCATCTTTACGGACCATAAGAGCCTAAAGTTTCTATTCACTCAGGCTGAACTGAATATGCGTCAAAGAAGATGGATGGATTTGCTCAAGGATTATGACTGTGAAATTGAGTACCATCCTGGTAAAGCAAATTTGATAGCAGACGCCTTAAGTCGGAAGGTGAAGAGTACTGCTGAGGATGTTATGTGTTTATCAGCTTTGATGACTTCCTATTGCCATCTGGGCTATGACTTCGATGTGGACACGTCGCCGGTGCGAGTGTCGACCTTATTGGCCGAGCCAGACGTATTTGAGGCTATCAGGAAAGCCCAGAGGTTGGATGATGAAGTGCAGAGATGGTCATCGATAGCACTTCGAGGTCAGCCAACAAAGTTTAGAGTGGCTGAAGATGATTCATTAAGACTGGGCAACCGATGGGTAGTCCCAGATACACCAGAGTTACGTAAAGGAATTTTAGAACGGGCTCATAGTAGCCGATTCAGTATCAACCCCGGAGGAAGAAAGATGTATAAGGACCTGAGTGGTCAATTCTGGTGGAGACGCATGAAACATGATGTGATCAGTTATGTTAAGAGATGTTTAATCTGCCAACAAGTAAAGGCGGAAAGGCAGAGGCCTGGCGGCGAGCTGAAGAGCTTGGAGGTACCTAAGTGGAAGTGGGAGCATATATCTATGGACTTCGTGACCCACTTGCCAAGGTCGGCCTCTGGATTTGATGCGATCTGGGTGATCGTGGATAGGCTGACGAAGGTGGCTCATTTCATCCCTTACAGTATGACTTTCACGTATCTAAAAATGGCCCAAGTATATGTACGGGATGTAGTGAGGTTGCATGGGATTCCAGTCTCGATCGTGTCTGACAGAGACCCAAGGTTTACTTCTCATTTCTGGGAGGGTCTCCAGACAGCTTTGGGCACCGAGGTGAGACTGAGTACAGCTTATCACCCTCAGACAGATGGCCAAACGGAGCGTACTATACAGACGCTCGAAGATATGCTGAGTGCATGTGTTTTGGAGTTTGATACTCCGTGGCAAGAATCTATACCACTGGTAGAGTTCTCATACAATAACAGCTATCAGGCGAGCATTCAAATGGCCCCTTTTGAAGCTCTTTACGGACGACGATGTAGGTCACCGCTGTATTGGGAGGACTTGACGAGTAAAGCGGTCGGAGGACCGGATATGATTAAGGACATGGAGGAAAAGATTAAGATGATACGCTTAAAGATGAAAGCGGCCCAAGATAGGCAAGCAACCTATGCAAATAAGCGGCGACGGCCGCTAGAATTTCAAGTAGGAGACAAGGTCTTCTTGAAAATCTCACCCTTCAGGGGTGTTGTTCGTTTTGGTATGCGGGGGAAGTTATCCCCGAGGTATGTTGGACCGTACGAGGTGTTACAGCGTATCGGCACTTTGGCTTACCGATTGGCTCTACCGCCGTCTTTATCTGGAATTCATGATGTTTTCCATGTTTCTATGCTACGGAAGTATGAGCCAGACCCGTCTCATGTTTTACAGCCTACTGAAGTGCAGTTAGACTCAGATGTATCCTACGTTGAACGACCAGTCAGAATTCTGGATCGTGAAGATCGCAAATTACGAAGTAAAGTTATACCGATGGTCAAAGTTCAGTGGGATCGTCGGGGTGTCGAGGAGGCTACGTGGGAGACGGAGCGGCATATGATGCAGCATTACCCGGAACTATTTTCTGGTATGATTTATGTTTAGTTTCTTTTGGGTAAGTGCATGCGATTTCGAGGACGAAATCTTGTAAGTAGGGGAGTAATGTGATGCCCCGAAATTAATTAATTGCAAGTAAGCATTAATTATGTTTATATGATGAATCATGTGTTGGGTATTAAGATATTAACATGATTTAATTGTGTTAATGTTTAAATATGAGGAAGATGTGATTTTAGATGAAGTTTAGAGCATTGTTGTAAAATGCTTTTAAAACACCAAGTAGAGTATTTTATACATCATGTTAAGTTTGGGTACTTTTTTTTAAAATTAAGTTAAGACAACCCCTTTTAATCTTTTACCCACCACTTTAACCCCTCTACACCTTTCACTTTATTAAAATCCCCAAAATCACTTCCCCCTCCCATTTTCGAGTTCCACCAAAAGAGGAGAAGAAAAGTTCCACAAAAACTTTGTTTGTGTGATCTTTGCTAGGATTTGGAGCATACAAGAGGTATGGAACCATTCCTATAAGTTTTATGATGTTTGGTGTTGAAATGGGTTAAGTTTTTGATGTTTTATGTGGGTTTGTTTGGGTATGTGTTGTTTATGGTTGGGGTATGATTTTTGAAGTGTTTCAAGTGGGTTTTAGTGGGTTATGATGTTATTGTTATTGTTGGGAAGTTTGGTGTTGAAAGGTATGAAGATGAGCTTGCAAAATGCACATGAAAATGGAGAAATCGCGGCCACTGTAAGTGGCGATCGATCGCTACAAAAGCAGCGATCGATCGCCGAGAGGCAATACGCGAAGATGAGCTCAGGCGATCGATCGCCTCAAATGGCGCGATCGATCGCCAACGTCCAGTAGCCAAATAAGCATCAGGCGATCGATCGCCTCATTTTAAGCGATCGATCGCCGCTAAGTGAAAAATCAGGCGATCGATCGCCTCATTTTGAGCGATCGATCGCCACTGTTCAAAAGATGAAAAATGTTGATTTTTGTTGTATTTTTGGTATTGGGCTATTGTTTAGCTTCTAATATCAATTTGTATGGTTATGTAGAACCGTCCCAGGTACCCACGACTTCAAGGAGATAAAGTTCTACGACTTCTCCTTCTTTTGGAATTAAGGTACGTAAGAGACGTACGAGCATCGGACGGTAAACCATACCCTTACATATTATGATGATGTTTACGATGATGATGTTTATGATGATGTTTATGATGATGTTACGATGATGATGTTTGTGATGATGTTTATGATGACGTTATGATGAAGATGTTTATGATGATGGTTACGATGATGATGTTTATGATGATGTTATGATGATGATGTTTATGATGACGTTTATGATGATGAAGTTTATGATAAGGTCATACGACGTGTATGATTGGGTAAGATGCCCGCGTGGTAAGATGCCACCCAAAGTATGTGAGTGGGTAAGATGTCCCCGTGGTAAGATGCCACGCAATGTTTATGATATGGTAAGACGCCATATGATTGGGTAAGATGCCCATGTGGTAAGATGCCACACGATGATTATGATATGGTAAGATGCCATACAATGGGGTAAGATGCCCTAATATATGAATAAGAGCCAGGGATAACAAAGGAAGTCGAAGGACGACCAATAACCTTTACTTAACTAGGATGTTATGCATTACTGTATGCTTTTGATATAATGTTAAGTAAATATGTATATGCTCACGATGTGTTATCCCTGTAGGTACACTTTTGGACCGAGGGCCTAGGGTCGGGTTGAGGAGGTGAGCTAAAGGAAGCAAGATGAATGTAGGATGCAGGATTTTGATAGTCTCTACTCTA
The DNA here is from genome assembly GCA_907163345.1 of Haberlea rhodopensis. Taxonomy (NCBI): domain Eukaryota; kingdom Viridiplantae; phylum Streptophyta; class Magnoliopsida; order Lamiales; family Gesneriaceae; genus Haberlea; species Haberlea rhodopensis. The sequence continues at coordinate 1,965,344 of CAJQUN010000073.1, read as the reverse complement.
GGAGTAGTGTAAACCTATAGCTTTAACATTCATTAATGGGAATGTAATTAAATAGCTTTTGGAAATTTTATTTTGGCATGTAATCTCCTTAGCTCAAGCTACAACCGGAACCCTTAAGAGGTTATAAATGCATGTGTCCAATTTATGTGTACTAAATGATATTAAGGTAGGAAGACCCTACAAGATGCGAAGGAATTCCACTCGAGAAATTTACCAAGATGTTGGTTCAATTGTGTTATCGTCAATGATTTGTTTGTAAGAACAATTACTACCCAATTAATTCTTAAAGTGACGGATTCCCTAATATAATCAATACACTTTCTCAAGCTATATCGAAACTAATATTAAATTGAAACAAGTAACTCTCGTTCACTTAAACAAATTTAATATTGAATAAATCTCGATGAAAATCGTTAAATTTAAATCTTTCAATTCAAAGTGATCACGTATGTGATTTAATCTCTCGATCTAAATCTTTAACAAACAATACGAATCATTATAGCGTATTATAACTTTATCTCTCGATCGCAATTATAATTCACCAATTCAATCAAAGTTAGCAAATGTAATACCCCCGAAATGTTATTCGATTATGTGCTATGATGATGATTTATGATGTGTTTAAGAGGGTTGTGGTGCATTTAATTGGGGGCTATGATTATGTTATGATGATATGATGTGGGGAGCATGTTGAGTGTTTTAGAGGATGTATTGATTTAATTGAAGTTATAAAATATCGAGTGATGATATTTTAATACATCGTACTAAATACCGAGACACAATTAAAAACCACAAGGCACCCCAACCACACCACCCACCCAATCGGCCACCACCCTTCCCCAAGTGTAACCTCTCCCCCACTTGTTCAACACCCATACCCCCACTTGCCCCAACCCATGCTATCACTCATTTCTTGCATCCACTCTCCTCCACCTCCTTCTCCCTCTCTTTCTCTCCCAAAATCGATGGAATAAGCTGCTAATAGGAGGAGGAAAAAGCTTGTGATTTTGTGTGCAAAAGCTTACCAAGAAGAGGGGTAAAGTTTTAATACTCTGTTTTTCAGAGTTTTGTATGGGGTCTGGTTGTGGTGGGCTGATTCTTATGCATGTTAAGTGTAGGTTTGGGTGAAACCTTGGTATGGGTGCTTACATGGTAGTATTATGTAACTACAAGCATGGTTGTTCGAGCATGTTACATGTTTTATGTGATAGATTTCTAGTTATGAAACTATGTGCTCGAAAATCTGGGCAAAGAAGAACATACTCTGTTTTCTGTATAGGTTGGTTGAGGATGAAGATTATGATGATGTTATGATGCATGTTAGCTTAGGTTTTGCTAAACCTTTAATTTGAATACATGCATGGTACTTTTATGAAGCTTGTAACATTTTTGTTCAGGCATGTTTTACGCCTTATGAAGTAGAAATGATGGTATGAAATGAGGTGCTCAAAAATCTGGGGAAGTCCCGATTTTCAGAGCTCTTGATCGATCGAGATTTTGGTCCCGATCGATCGAGCGAGGCAGAAAGTTTAAGGCATGGTTTGAATTTCAGGTGCCGATCGATCGAAGGATTTCTCGATCGATCGGTGAAGCTCCTTGATTGATCGGTAAAATGTTTCGATCGATCGATCGAGGCAGAATGTTTGGGCACTGTTTGTGCACAGTTTCTCGATCGATCGAGACCTTGGGGCCGATCGCTCGAGAGAGGCAGAATGTTGAAAAATATAATGATGATTTATTTTGTTAAGATATGGTATGAGATGGTATTGAGGCATCTAATATGTTATTATGTGGTCTTGTAGAACCATCCTAGGTACCAGCTCAATCAAGGAGATAAAGTATGTTGACTCCTCCTCCTTTTAGAAAAGGTACGTAAGAGACGTACGTGTATCGGACGGTAAAACACATCTCTACACTATGACTATGCATTTATTGCATGAATATTCATGATGAAATGATGATGTTTATACGATGTTTATATGATGATGTTTATACGATGTTTATATGATGACGTTTATATGATGTTTATGAAATGATGTGATACGATGATTATGATGTGGTAAGATGCCACGGGGTAAGATGCCCATATGGTAAGAGGCCATACGATTTTATTATGTGGTAAGATGCCACGGGGTAAGATGCCCATATGGTAAGAGGCCATACGATATTATTATGTGGTAAGATGCCACGGGGTAAGATGCCCATATGGTAAGAGGCCATACGATGTTTATGATGTGGTAAGATGCCACAGTGTAAGATGCCCATATGCATGAATATGAATCAGGGACAACAAAAAGAAGTTAATGAATAACCAGCATATTTACTTAACCAAAATTTCATGCATTTACTGTGATGTTTTTATGATGTTAAGTACGATTGTATATGCTCATGATGTGTTGTCCCTGCAGGTACACTTTTGGACTAAAGAACTATGGGTCGGGTTGAGGCAGTGAGCTACGAGGAACACAGGAATGTATAGGATTCAAGTCTTGATTAGTATCTACTCTAGGAGTAGTGTAAATCTAAATGTTAACATTCTTTTGGGAATGTAATGAATTATTTTTGAAGTTTTGTATTTTGGCCCGTAATCCTGTTAGCTCATGTAACAACCGAAACCTTAAGATGTTATTTAATGCATGATTAGTCCTTCTTATGTTCTAATTAACACTGTTAAGGTAGGAAGACCCTACAGCAAAGCTTTGATAGCATTAAGATTATAATTCATGCACAAAAGAATTAATCCACTCAAACACGTTCAAATCAATGACTCAATCACAATCTTCCCTAACCTTAATAAAATAAACTTAATTTATACTCAAATCAAACTAAAAAGATGTATAATTGTTTCTCAACCTCATAAACGTCAATAAATTTGAAAATCAAAACAACTAAAGTTTAGAAGTACGACGTAGGAGTCGAATCCGTGCGTTGAACGTTACTTCTTCTCTTGCTTCCTTCCTTGCACTTCAAAGGCTTTTTCTCTAAATTTGTATTGTTGTTGGAGGATGAAAGGAGGCTGAAATTTGGTTTATGATATGATATTGGGTCTGATATTCTTCCATATTTCGTGCCCTAGGTCCCTTATTTATAGAAGAGTTGGTGGATGGAAGTGTTACCATATAGATCAAACTCAATCAAGTCTCTTTTTTTTCTGAAAATTCTGTTGCTCGATCGATCGGTACAATTGTCTCGATCGATCGAGCACTTTAAACTCTCGGCCCTGACTTTTTCTGCCTCGCTCGATCAATCGAGCATAAACTGCCGATCGATCGAGCTTCCTGCAATCTCGCTTGTAAATTCTCTGCCATGCTCGAGCGATCGAGAATATGTTTCATACCGATCGAGCTTTTCTTTTTCTTGTTGGCCAAAACTCTCTCCTTCGATCGATCGCGCTCCACTACCGATCGATCTGTCATGTCAGAATCCAAATTCTTCAATTATTGCCTCGGTTTGATCCGTTTTCTTCCTTCTAGTTCAATTCTTCCACTTTACACCTAGATTCCTGAAACAACCAAAAAAATACCAAAAAGCGTAACATCATCCCGGAATCTACACGAAAATATATACATATCATTGCAAAAATACACATAATATTCAACCCTATCACATACCCAACTCAAAACCAACATCCTTTACACCTTCAACACCTCAAATATTCCAATTAAAACCAATAAAAACACTAAAAACAAACTTTAAGATTTTAACCAAAAATTCCCAAATTCCAAATCCAACCCAAATCCTAACCAAAATCCACAATACTACTATCAAATCGAAGATAAAAGTGAGGAGAAGAATATTACAAACTTATCTTCGAGAAATCCGGCTCCTAAGTCGAGCCTCCATCGATTTTCCTCCATGGGAGAAAAAGAAGGGTTTGGGGAAGAAGGGGGCACGAGAGAGAGAGAGAGAGGAGAGAGAGGAGAAAGTTCGTGCAATGACCGAACACTGAGTCCACTTGGTATATATACTACCAAGGCTCAAAAATCCCGAGTCCTCCACAAATACATAATGACTCATTAAAATCATATGTGTTCAATAATTACCTCTCAATCTCAATTTCAATTACCAGTCCCAACGCAAAGCACCCCAGACCCTAGATACCACCAAAAACACAATTCTAAGGTGTAACACCACGATGAGAATACAATCTCAACCGTTGGATCCAACGACCCCAAATACCGGATTTAAAATCCTCAGGAGTCCCAATACCGCAATTAATTCATAATTGCCACAATTAAAATTCCTTAAGGATCATTACCACACTGGGATTTACATCATTAATACCTGGGCATCACAATTATGCCCCACTAATAAAATTTCGTCCTCGAAATTTACACAGGCGTACCCTACGTACTGCCAAGACGACACAATCCAATGGATTCATATCGTCGAATCATGAGCGCATCATGAACGACACACCAACTGCGAGGACACCGACCTCGCACCAATTCTGGAATGGATTAAACCTCTCAAACCATTACAATCAAAAAAAGACGTCAGCATACTTCGATGCTAACCACCCAAAAGCAGTCAGTCTGCTAACTACTCTAATCATTCCTGATTCAACGTAGATATCTCTTCCATGATATCTCCACCACTTAGTCTATGATGTTAAACACGCATCGTTACGATGGAGACCACTAGTAAACCACAATATATACATACCGAACACGGTTTCCGCTCTCCTAATCCATCTCCGTCGAGGGAGTAGTTGCACTGTTTGCAACTCGGATCGGGCAACTTACGGCCATCGATCAACACAAACACATCTCCAAAGATTCCTACATCCGCGTGTTCCAAGAAATTGTATCTCGGTCCGAACACACCAACGAGACTCTACAATGCCTCAAGTTTCCATAGAGAACATGCAAGAAAAATCAATTGCATTCTCACCACCCGTGTCGGCAACGACACCCAACAGATTGAATCCCGGACATCCCTCGTTTACCCTAGGATTCAACAATCCTAACACAGGGATGCTATCAAATTACCCAATAATGAACTACCATGATCCCAAATACGATAATCCCTCCTCAGAGGAAGTCAACCGGACCTCACGATCATTTTTCAGAATACATCGTGCCATTGAGATTACCAATCTCAAGGTGCCACAATCTCTCACCGGAGATTCATTCATCCAAGCATACTAATACGATGCTCGACAAGTACCAAAATACTGGCATTCGTATACACACACCGGTATACATGCATAAGCACCAACACCACATGCATACTCAATGCACTCGGCTCGGGTATCTCCAATCATACCCATAAGCCCCAAATACAACTGTCAATCCTCAGTTAATCTCACACAGTGGAGAATGATGATTGACTGACCAACGACCAATGATGTGATTCCAACATCAACACCACACAAACCGACTCATCGAATCTTCCAAAGATTCCCAATAGGCACATAAATACCGCCTTCCTCACAAGGAAAATGTCATGAACCCATGACCTTCCAACTTCGAACCCGTTTGGGAAAACCTGGATATATTTATACCAAAATGTATCCGGAAACCAATAAATACACGATTGGTTCAGAATAGTGCATCCTTGCTACTATTACCAATCCAAAATCTGTATACACAATGTATACCCATTCTAACGATGCTCTGTGCTAAAACCATAGTAATCCACATTCTCGAGCACCTTTCCAGAGACGTCTCAGCGAAAAATACAAAGCCATTACTCAGTCCCATACCAGTAATGCCTACCATGGCTGATTTACAATCAACCCTTGATCAACATTAGCTGTCTCCATGACAGTATGTTCCAAATCTCTCCAAGAGATACAATCAATATATTAGTGTCACCCCACTAACTATATTTCACAATTTCAATTGCGTCCCCCATTGCATTCCATATGCAAGGATTCTCAACCAGCGCTAACAACAATTTCTAGACATTCACGTTGGTACTCCCAACAAAATTGAGTTGTCCCAGTACAAGTCCGTCAAAATATTTAACGTATAAAAGTTCTTATGAGGTATTCCCCGCCTCAATCCTTATGCCACATAGTGACTACACGAGTCCACCATAAGCCCTCATCGTATCATCATACGATTCACCAAACTCGGTTCGAACGAGTAGTATTGTAAGGACCCCAAGCCCTTAAACCTTGATTAGTGTATTAACCACTATGTGTGGTACATGCTTTCTATAAAATGTCAATCGGGAAGCTCTGATGATACTTAATCATTGCCTATCAATGAAAGACTCATATGTTTGCCCTTTACCAACCCCTTGGTGCCACTTTTCACATTGTAAACTTTTATAAAAATTTGGGCAGAGTCTCCCCATAAATAGAGCTATCCCAAAAAAAGAGTACAACACATAACAAAATTCCCGGCCAGGGAAAGCATAATACTCAACAGAAAGCAGTAATACAAGTAGATTCCCAGCCAGGGAAGACACCACACATATGTCAACAAAAGTGGGTTCCAACACCCACATAATACACCAATGACTCTCATATCATTCTAGCAATTCAACCTAATTGCATGCAACCTTAAATGAAAGATAGAAAGGCTCATGCCTTTATATACAATCCATATACAAGTATAATCGTGCTCACATGCGAGCATCATGAATATGTATAAATCCTCAGGTGTATATATAGGTACTCTATACGATACCGTGCTCCATCAAGCCCTGGTACCACGATCCTGGGAGTACCTCAAATCAACAGCTCGAGCTCAGCTCCATAGCCATCGATGTACCTGTCCACCTGTCCCAACAGAGACAGCCCCCAACGGGGTGAGCATACCAATACACAAAATCCCATAATCATAATAATGAAATTCATAATTTACAACACAAGTAAATACTAATGAATTTAAATGATACTCCCTGGATGGCAACATCCTCATCCGGGATTCCGTGTACTGTCCCTGTTCTCACAACATCAAACTCATCAAATCTCATAAATCAGTAAATCAACGCATTGATTAACTCATCGCATGCCTAATCCTCGAATATCAACATATAGTGATTACAAATTCATTAAACATGCAATTACAGATATCACAATATCTAATACTGATTTCACAACCTTGCTATCAATCACAGATAGCTCAAATGCCTTAGCATTTATTTTACCAATCCTTCATTATACTTAGACATCTCAAGTGTCTTATAATGAATACATGAGTCTACAAAACTAGACATCTCAAATGTCTTATAATGAATACACGATTCCACGAACTTAGACATCTCAAATGTCTTACGAAGAATACATGATTTTACGATCATTCCCAGGCATCTCAAATGCCCTAATATAGTCAAATAAACCCAGTACCCCATATATCATGCAAGAGTCATCCTACTCTAGTGTCACGCACGCTACAAGCGGCGATATCAAGATTTGGGTCATTCCTTGGCTATATCAACATATATGTATAACCATACGCAAAACATTCAATGCAATCAAAAACACCTTATGCATTTCACATATATATAGTAATGCTCGTACGTCGCACGTACCTTAAATTACCGAAGTCCGAGCCAAACCTTGCTCGAGTTCCATGCCCCGAGGAATGATGTGCTAATACGATAAATAATTCACAATTAATTACAAACATGCAACCCATGCTCAAGCACACCCATATCCCTCACAACATTGTCAATACACGACAATTATCCTCTTAAAAGACCCGGGGCAGGGTACATGCAGGGAAGGGAACGAATGCGACAACAACGAAACTTGTTCAAGGATACCCAACAAAAATCGAACCTTAATCTCCCAAATTCGAACCCAATTAAACACCAATATACCTCAAAAACATGCAATAATCCATCAATTGCAAGAAACAACACCCATGCCAAAAACCCCCAAATTTCGAAATCCAAGCCCTAAAATTCGAACAGAAATTCGAACCAAAAATCACAATAAAGGCATGGAAATACACGAAAAAGACGAACAAGGGGTAAGGGATGTTACCCAACGAAAATCGGAAGCAAAATCGGACGAAATCCGATGAACCCTAACTTTTGGGGATCGACGCATTCCAGCCAAATTCGAACGAGAAACGCGACGAAACCTTCAATTGACGGAGGGGAAAGGAGCGTCTCGCCGAGACGACGCCGGTGATAGGTCGCACGCGGCGAACGGCGGCCGGACGGCGGCGGACGAAGCGCTTTTGCGCGCGGAGGCAGGGGAGATCGGGAAAGGTGTGACGCGAGGAGAAAGAGGGAAAAGTGGGCTGAAATGAAATTTTGTGTAAAATTTTGGGTTCAATTGGTATTTATAGCAAAAATACCCCGAAAAATTAATAGCCCCACAAATACATCATGATTCCTTAAAAATCATCTGTTTTCAAAAACTCTCTCTCCAACTCCAAAACCCCCTACCGGTGCTCACACAGCACCCGAGATCCCGAGACACATCAAAAACCCAACTCTTAGGTTTTTCACCGAAATGAGAATACAATCTCAACCTCTGGGTCCAACGATCCCAACTGCCCGAATAAACGAGCCCAGAAGGCCCAACACCTCTCTTAAATTTCAAATTGCCACGTAAAACCACTTTAGGGATTATTAATACTCCGGGATTAACACCTATAATCCCTGGTCATCACAATATCCCCCACTAAAAGAATTTCGTCCTCGAAATTAGCACTGGTGTATCACGTAACACCCAGACTACACAACAACATGAAGCCATAACCTCGATTCCTGACCATATCAGAATCGTATTAATAAACGCGAGGATACTTACCTCTCATCTAACTCTGAAACAGAGCGACATACCAAAACCAACATATCACCCAAGAGGTAAAACGTACCTCGATGCGGGTCATCCCAAAAGTCAGTCCCTCATGACTGCAAATCAACCAATACTTACGACTGTAGATCGGTCAGTCATCCTTCGATCTAATACAACAGTACGAACACATCCTGAATGACACCTCAACCGTAAGAACGTTGACCTCGTGTCAAACTCTGGAGTGGAATAGACTTCCAAATCCATCATAACGTCAAAGAGCGTCAGCACAATTCAACGCTAACAGTCCAAAAGCAGTTAGTCAACTGAAACTGCAAGGATTCGAATCGCTCTTGATTCTATCGTAGATATCATCCAATGATATTTTACTATGACTTACGATGTCTAACATACATCGTTACGAGGGAAACACTAGTACAACCACGGTGTACACATATCAAACCTGGTTTCCACTTTCAAACTTCCTTCATCGAAGGAGTAGTCGCCTCATTGCAACTTAATTTGGGCAACCCACGGCCACAAATTCAACAAAAGACATCTCACAAGATGCCCACCTCCGGATGTTCCAAGAATCACGTCCTGATCATAAATAACAACCGAGACTCCGCAGAGTTTAAAATTCTTAAGGGGCATGCAATAAACCCATTGCATCCTCAACGCTTGTGTCGTCAGCGACACTCAACCAATCCGAAATCCTGCCATCCCTTGAAAATCCTCGGATTTAACAATCCAAACTTGGGAAGGCTGTCGCATAACTCGAAGGAAAACACCAACAAGGGAAGTACCTTAACCCTCACAAGAAAATCCCTCTTCAAGGGAGTCAACTAACTTTACGATTGTTCCTCATAAACATCGTGCCATGGAGATTCCCAATCTCAAGGTGTTCCATATCTCTCATCAGAGATTTAACCATCCAAAAATAGCATAACTCTATGCTTAACAGAGAGGAAATCAATAACTGGCATCCGTATACTCACCGGTATACCTGCCTAAGCACTGATATCGGATGCATACTCAATGCACTCGGCTCGGGTATCTACCACATATCCCTAAGCCCCAAACACAACCGTCAATTCTGAGTCATTCCTTACTCAGTGGAGGATGAAAATCGACGATTAAAATACACGGTGTGATTCCCAAAATCAACACCACTTGCACCAACTTACCGAATCTGTCAAGATTCCCAAATAGGTATAATACTACCTCCTTCCTCGCAAGGGAAGTGCCATCGAACTCGAGATCCACAAGTCTCGAACCATCGTTCGGAAAAAAAACTGGATACAATAACACCCATTGTATCCCAATACACGGGTTCCTTTAGATTGAGTCAATAACAACTTGATGACTCTCTTGTTGGTACTCCAACATCCTGAGCTGTCCCAGACAAGTCTCCAAGATTAAACATAAACGTATACACGTTTCAGCGAGGCACGCACAACCTCAAATGATGTGGTGACTACTAGAGTCCACCACGATCCACATCGCATCACCTTACGATTTGCCAAACTTGGTTCCAACGAGCAGTGTAACGGCTCTAGCAAGCCCATCATGGTGCTACACACACGCGGCAGACAACCTAGTCTCTGCCTCTTTAGGTTTACCTCAAACCTACCAATAAGACGGACGTTTCCACATGGTATAACATACTATGGGAAGAAAACTCAATAGAGTAGTGGGTCTTTATCCAACGTTCCTCTAATGTCCCTATGTACTTAACATAACCTGATCCTACTCCCTTAGGACCCATCCTACACCCTCAAGGGTGGTGTGACCATGTCTACCACATGTCACATCGACAGAAAGCGAGTAATTTCCTCCATGATTACTCCTGTCGTCAAATCACATGGCCAAAAGCCATTCCAACGAGCATACCTCAAGGGTATCACCACTCGTAAAATGATTACCCCCAATCGTAAGCTGCGGTACAATCACATGTACAGCGCATCCAACCATTCCTCGAGCAACCCGCTCGGTATAAGGGTCACGTCCATCGGTGTCGCACACACCACCTTGTGCTCGGTACTGGCACCCAAGGCATACCACTGAATACGTATACTCAACGCATCGATCATCGTAACGATGATGCATGTCTAATAAGACATCTCCTACACCATCGTCATCGTCATCCTGTGACGACGCATGCCAACTCATGGCATCTAAAACATTGCCAACTAGTGACGATACATGTACATCAGCGTATGTCATCCACTAACATGCTAGTAAAATAGGCATAATAAAACATGTATATCAATGCATGCCAGCTACAATAAAGCTACTAAAATAGCAATATCTCATACCTCATCGCTAGTGATATAGCGTCATACCTGTCTCCGTCGCTCAATAATAGTGCGTAATCAGCACCCATCGCTCGAAGGCGGCAAAAATCCTGTGCTGAGTACATAGCGGCAAGATCCCTCGCTATAGAATCGACGGTATGACACCTCGTCAGATAATAAGCGGCATGAAACCTCGCTATACCCTGAGCATGAATCATCGTCCACAAAGTAGCGGAAAGAGGCATCGCTATCAATACACCTGGCGGAATGAACCATCGCCAATCAATATAGCGGAATGAACCATCGCTATAAATACACCTGGCGGAATGAACCATCGCCAATAGATATAGCGGAAAGAACCATCGCTATAAATACACCTGGCGGAATGAACCATCGCCAATAGATATAGCGGAATGAACCATCGCTATAAATACACCTGGCGGAATGAACCATCGCCAATAGATATAGCGGAATGAACCATCGCTATAAATACACCTGGCGGAATGAACCATCGCCAATAGATATAGCGGAATGAACCATCGCTATAAACCGTGTCCTCATAGAGAAATGAATATAAATCGACACAGCGGGACACATCACCGCTATCATCCGTGTCATCACAAAGGAATGAATCATCATCCTAACAAGCGGCATCTCATCCTCGCTTCTTCATACAAGCGGTATCTCATCCTCGCTTCGTATGGCATACCCCGCCTCCATGTGCAAGCGAGCATCCCCGCCCGCTCCACATTTTTAGCGGTACAAGCATAAGCTTCTTCATACAAGCGGTATCTCATCCTCGCTTCGTATGGAATACCCCGCCTCCATGTGCAAGCGAGCCTCCCCCCTCCCGCTCCACATTTTTAGCGGTCAAGCGTAAGTATAAAAATTCTCACTGTCATAAGCAGGACTCCTGGAATGTATAATCATCATTCCTTTTTATACTCCATATTTCCTGTAACCTGCAACCATCAGGGTTAACAACAATAGCCATATACGCTATGCATCCACATTCAATTCATAATAAAAACACATTATGAGAATGTATGGTTTCACAAATAAATGTCATGATATCCTTCTTTAAATCCTTATTTCAATCCCGAGCCCTTATCATTAGTACATTTTAATGCTTCTTGCTACTCCATGTAAGCGGAATTCTTCCTCGCTTCCAATGGACCTTAGCGTAAGCCATTAAAATCCTTACTAAGATAACTTTGACTCAAGAAATACACATCTTATATTTCATAACATGCATATGCAAAAACAATGCACAATAACATATATCATAACCTCAATGCACCACTTTGCATTCATCATGTGTCAACAAGACAACGTAAAATACATGTTACCTCGGAAATATCCCTTTATCTGATTTTCTTAAAACCAGCTTCCTTGGCACATAACACACGGAGTGCCAGACATCCCCATAAATGTCATCCTATCGTGTTCCACACGATTCCTGCAACCACAATGGTTAGCAATACCACTTTTCATATCATAATAGCACATAAACAATTTGCTATGTCATACAACATTAATGCCATCATGCATAAATATGTGCTATCAATAACTTCCTAGGCCCTTAACAGCCCCAATGAGCAACCTGGCTCTGATACCACTAATGTAAGGACCCCAAGCCCTTAAACCTTGATTAGTGTATTAACCACTATGTGTGGTACATGCTTTCTATAAAATGTCAATCGGGAAGCTCTGATGATACTTAATCATTGCCTATCAATGAAAGACTCATATGTTTGCCCTTTACCAACCCCTTGGTGCCACTTTTCACATTGTAAACTTTTATAAAAATTTGGGCAGAGTCTCCCCATAAATAGAGCTATCCCAAAAAAAGAGTACAACACATAACAAAATTCCCGGCCAGGGAAAGCATAATACTCAACAGAAAGCAGTAATACAAGTAGATTCCCAGCCAGGGAAGACACCACACATATGTCAACAAAAGTGGGTTCCAACACCCACATAATACACCAATGACTCTCATATCATTCTAGCAATTCAACCTAATTGCATGCAACCTTAAATGAAAGAGAGAAAGGCTCATGCCTTTATATACAATCCATATACAAGTATAATCGTGCTCACATGCGAGCATCATGAATATGTATAAATCCTCAGGTGTATATATAGGTACTCTATACGATACCGTGCTCCATCAAGCCCTGGTACCACGATCCTGGGAGTACCTCAAATCAACAGCTCGAGCTCAGCTCCATAGCCATCGATGTACCTGTCCACCTGTCCCAACAGAGACAGCCCCCAACGGGGTGAGCATACCAATACACAAAATCCCATAATCATAATAATGAAATTCATAATTTACAACACAAGTAAATACTAATGAATTTAAATGATACTCCCTGGATGGCAACATCCTCATCCGGGATTCCGTGTACTGTCCCTGTTCTCACAACATCAAACTCATCAAATCTCATAAATCAGTAAATCAACGCATTGATTAACTCATCGCATGCCTAATCCTCGAATATCAACATATAGTGATTACAAATTCATTAAACATGCAATTACAGATATCACAATATCTAATACTGATTTCACAACCTTGCTATCAATCACAGATAGCTCAAATGCCTTAGCATTTATTTTACCAATCCTTCATTATACTTAGACATCTCAAGTGTCTTATAATGAATACATGAGTCTACAAACCTAGACATCTCAAATGTCTTATAATGAATACACGATTCCACGAACTTAGACATCTCAAATGTCTTACGAAGAATACATGATTTTACGATCATTCCCAGGCATCTCAAATGCCCTAATATAGTCAAATAAACCCAGTACCCCATATATCATGCAAGAGTCATCCTACTCTAGTGTCACGCACGCTACAAGCGGCGATATCAAGATTTGGGTCATTCCTTGGCTATATCAACATATATGTATAACCATACGCAAAACATTCAATGCAATCAAAAACACCTTATGCATTTCACATATATATAGTAATGCTCGTACGTCGCACGTACCTTAAATTACCGAAGTCCGAGCCAAACCTTGCTCGAGTTCCATGCCCCGAGGAATGATGTGCTAATACGATAAATAATTCACAATTAATTACAAACATGCAACCCATGCTCAAGCACACCCATATCCCTCACAACATTGTCAATACACGACAATTATCCTCTTAAAAGACCCGGGGCAGGGTACATGCAGGGAAGGGAACGAATGAGACAACAACGAAACTTGTTCAAGGATACCCAACAAAAATCGAACCTTAATCTCCCAAATTCGAACCCAATTAAACACCAATATACCTCAAAAACATGCAATAATCCATCAATTGCAAGAAACAACACCCATGCCAAAAACCCCCAAATTTCGAAATCCAAGCCCTAAAATTCGAACAGAAATTCGAACCAAAAATCACAATAAAGGCATGGAAATACACGAAAAAGACGAACAAGGGGTAAGGGATGTTACCCAACGAAAATCGGAAGCAAAATCGGACGAAATCCGATGAACCCTAACTTTTGGGGATCGACGCATTCCAGCCAAATTCGAACGAGAAACGCGACGAAACCTTCAATTGACGGAGGGGAAAGGAGCGTCTCGCCGAGACGACGCCGGTGATAGGTCGCACGCGGCGAACGGCGGCCGGACGGCGGCGGACGAAGCGCTTTTGTGCGCGGAGGCAGGGGAGATCGGGAAAGGGGTGACGCGAGGAGAAAGAGGGAAAAGTGGGCTGAAATGAAATTTTGTGTAAAATTTTGGGTTCAATTGGTATTTATAGCAAAAATACCCCGAAAAATTAATAGCCCCACAAATACATCATGATTCCTTAAAAATCATCTGTTTTCAAAAACTCTCTCTCCAACTCCAAAACCCCCTACCGGTGCTCACACAGCACCCGAGATCCCGAGACACATCAAAAACCCAACTCTTAGGTTTTTCACCGAAATGAGAATACAATCTCAACCTCTGGGTCCAACGATCCCAACTGCCCGAATAAACGAGCCCAGAAGGCCCAACACCTCTCTTAAATTTCAAATTGCCACGTAAAACCACTTTAGGGATTATTAATACTCCGGGATTAACACCTATAATCCCTGGTCATCACAAGTATAATGGCTACACTCACTATAACACGGCAACAATACCTGGCTAGCAGATCGCCGCCTCCTTAGGTTTATTCCAAACCTACCAACGTATCACACGTTCCACCCCGGTATGCCATACCGTATCGTCCATTAGAGTGGTGTGTCATCACCCAATATTTCTCTAACACCAAAGCACAACGGACATTCTGGTGTCCTTGCTCAACCACAATGCAATCCTAATCCATTAGGACTTATTCCACACCTTTATGTGTGGGTGTGACTGTAAGAACCCCAGTGCCCTTATCCCGTTATTAGTGTATTAACTCAAGTATTTAGTGCATGTAATCATATATGTAGGGAAAAACCATTTGTCATAGCAAATCATGCCAATAATAAAATTCTTTACATTATTCCATATAATGTCTAGTTTCCCCCAACCAAGTCCATATACATATCATGCACCATTATAATACACTAACATGTTCTCAGTTCATTTAGCAATTAAGTAAATAATTGCATACAACTCATAAATGAAGAGAGAAAAAGGCCCTTGCCTTTTTATACATGCCATATACACATAATAGTGCTCACATGCGAGCATCAAATAAGTATGTGTGTATCAAATATATAAAAGACGGTGCTCAATACCGTCATTGGTACTTCGATCCTGGAAGCACCTCCAATCCATAGCCCGAGCTCAACTCCAAAGCCATCGATGTACCTAATCACCTGCCCCAACAAAAGCTGCCCCACACGGGGTGAGCATACCAATATCCCAAATCCAATAAGTACAATATTTCATTTCATAACACAAGTAAATGCTATGAATATTAAAAGACACTTCCTGGATGGCATCATCCCCATCCGGGATCCCCTGTGATGTTCTTGTTATCAAAATAACTGAAACCATCAAATTCCCAAATGCCAGTTAATCGTTACATTGATTAACAAATCTGTTTGCCACGTACCGATATCATAATCAATAATATCAAATCATTAAACAATGATTATAGATATTCCATATATCTCACGTATGGTTCCATAGTTCTATTTCATCGCTCGCTCTACAATAGCGGCATTTTATCCTCACGCATGCTCAACAGCAGTGACGTCATAACCGATGTTCGCTCAAAGGCGACAACATCCCAATAATTGCTCGCTCAAAAGCGGCACCATATCCCAATGTCTATCCATTTATTGCAATATATTGTACTATGCATTCAACAATTGCAATTACATAAAATGGTTATGCTCGTACGTTATACGTACCTTATAATTCCATAGTTCGAGTCCAACCTTGCCTGAGTCCCACGACCCGATGAGTTATGTGCTAACACATAAATAACTCACAATTAAACACAAGCATGCAACCACGTGCCCAAGCACGTTCACAACTTCCAACCCTATCCTCAATCCGCGATGATTACCAATATAAACCCCCCCCCCCCCGGCAAAGCATGCATAATACCCAAAATATTACATTTTATAAGTTTAAAATGATAGCCAAAAACTCAACCGAGAATTCCGTTTTATTAAACTTTGGCTCCAACCAATCCATTTTAAAAGTATAGCATTCCCATTGGAATGTAGATATTGCCCCACAAATTGGCTAATTAAACCTCGATTCCAAAATCCCGATATTTTCCAAAACTCCAAAAAAAACCAACCAAACTGGGCCGTGATCGATCGCCCTTCAAGCGCGATCGATCGCGCGAGTCCACTGCCCGCAACACTGCTGTGAGACCCCGTTATCACATCAAGATATTAAGGTGCAATTTAGAGAACTAAACATACATGTGATTATATCAGAGTAAAGTGCCGTGTTGATTAACCTGAGCTTTAGAGATTACAGTACCAAAAAGTTCCAAAAAGGAAAGACATACTTCCTACAAAGGTACTACATCATAGTCTTACTCTACTCAGTAGAAGCTATACTAAAACTCTATCATGCTAATCCTGTAGCACTCCTTACAGCTCAGCATATCAACCCCGGCCCTGGTTCTCGTCAACAAAAGCACCTACAAAGACAACCCCCAACACATGAGCATAACACAATTCATATTTAACATAATATGAAAGTAAGGCATAAATGCAAATCTTAAACACAAGTCCTTCCTGTATTTCCAGCATTTATATCGCCCATTGGTTGTCCCTGTACCATAATTCATAATAGAAACACATTATATGAATGTATGGATATGCAATGTCATGACATTCCTTTTCCCTTAAATCCTTATTTCATCCTGAGCCCTTATCATTAGTACATTTTAATGCTTCTTGCTACTCCATGTAAGCGGAATTCTTCATCGCTTCCAATGGACTTTAGCGTTGCTACTCCATGTAAGCGGAATTCTTCATCGCTTCCAATGGACTTTAGCGTTGCTACTCCATGTAAGCGGAATTCTTCATCGCTTCCAATGGACTTTAGCGTAAGCCATTAAAATCCTTACTAAGATAACTTTGACTCGTGAAATACACCTCTTATATTTCACAATATACATATGCAAAAACAATGCATAAAAACATGTATCATAATCTTAATGCACCACATTGCATTCATCATGTGTCATAAAGACAAACATAAAGTACATGTTACCGTTGGGATGCCCGTACGTCGCTTACGTACCTTTCAAAAGATAGAGGAGTCAATCGACTTTATCTCCTCGGTTGTGCTGGCACCTGGGATGGTTCTACATAGCCACACAACACAATATTAGGCACCTCATAATAATCCGGAAGCAAAACCAAATAAAAAACCAAACAAATCCTTTAATATCATCTCGCGATCGATCGCCCATGAGCCCCGATCGATCGCGAGATGCTACTGCCTCGCATACCAGAAAAATTCAATCCGCGATCGATCGCCACTATATTGGCGATCGATCGCCAAAACTTACTGGAACGTCGCGATCGATCCTGCCTCCTTGGCGATCGATCGCCAACCTTGTTCCTTCGGCGATTTTCCAGAATTGCTTAACACCGATAATCATACCCTTAAATCTAACATGTAGGACAATATACATACCAAGACCATCATGCTAGCATTTGAACTACACTACCCTGAGTGTATTCAAACCAAATATACACCCTTAGCATAAACCTACATGCATAAACATCGATCATTAAAACAAGTACTGGATCAACTTTTTCTGGAAACAGGGCACATTTTCATTTCCAGAATTCTTGAGCACCTCTTTTCATGCTATTAAAACTAACACATATAACATAAACCTTGCTCAACTAAACATGCCATGGGTTTCACAAAACTACCAAGCATGTTTTTACATCAAAGTTTCTCCAATATATAAGCTTATCATGCATGATAACACCTTCATAAAAGTACTCTTCGCACATATATTTCCAGAAAACAGGGCATTTGAACCTTGCCCAGAATTTTCGAACACTACCTTTCACATGATTAAATCTTTCACATAACACATGCAACATGCTCAAGGAAATATACTGGTACCTTCAACAAGTTACCATACATAAAAACACATCAAAGGTTCAACCAAAACCTAAGTTAGCATGCTTCGA
The DNA here is from genome assembly GCA_907163345.1 of Haberlea rhodopensis. Classification (NCBI taxonomy): domain Eukaryota; kingdom Viridiplantae; phylum Streptophyta; class Magnoliopsida; order Lamiales; family Gesneriaceae; genus Haberlea; species Haberlea rhodopensis. The sequence goes on along the minus strand of CAJQUN010000073.1, from coordinate 1,946,718 downwards.
AACATCATGGTAAAACCCTTCCTAACATGGAAAACAGAGTACTTCTCTGCTCGGGTGTTCGAGGAGCCCTTTTCTCTAGCATAAATATAGCACATAAAGCATGCAAGTTTCTTAACTAAACATGCTAAAGGCTTCACAAACATCCCAAAAAGGTATTCATAACAAGATAACATCATACCCTAAACTATCATGCCAAAACTGCTACAAAGAACAAGCATGCCAGGAAACTTGAAAACTGGGAAAAATGTGACTCCTCACCACTTTTGCCCTTCAATTTTCTATATGAAAAGAAGCATGAAACCCGATCACTTTTCTCCTGGAACTCGACCAAGTTGCAGAGAAATGAAGGGAAAAAGAAGGAAGCTTTTGGAAGAGGCAAGACTCAAAATATCTAAGTCCAAACATGCCTATAAGTCAATCTGCTTTCCCAGAAAACAGGGGAGGGGCGTGGGTTTGGCTGCAAGTGGGGGTTGGGTGGTTGCATGTGGGGTGGTTTGTGGTGTTTAATTGTGTCCCGGTATTTCATACGATGAATAAAAATATCCCTCCTCGATATTTTATTATTCTACCACATCAACACAACAATTAAAAACACCTAACATGCTTCCTAAACCACATCATCAAATTAAATAAATTAATCCCACATACAAACGCTTTAAACATATAGGTTCATAATTAACCACCCTTAAATGCATGATTACCCACATAATCATTTCGGGGATATCACAACTGCCATCCGCGATCGATTGCCAAGACCTTCGCTATCGATCGCCTATTCTTTGCGATCGATCGCCGAGACTGTTCATCGCCTTCCCAAAATCAGTAACATGTCACGATCGATCGGCACCAAGCCGAGATCGATCGCGACCTGCGGGTTTCCGAAAAATTCGAACTTTATTGGTGTTTTTCACACCCAAACTCAAAACCAATACCCCAATACACCTTCAACACCTCAAATACACCATTTAAAACCAATAAAACTCCAAAAACTCAACTTTGGATTTTTATCAAAAACCACTAATTTCCAAACCCAACAAAATACTCAACCAAAATACACCATACTACTATCAAATCGAAGATAAGAACGAGGGAAGAACAATACTTTATTATCTTAGAGAAATCCGGCTCCCGAGCCAAGCTTCTAACCATTTTTACCAAAGGGAGAAAAGAGGGGTTTGGGGGGAGAGAGAGGCGTGGATGAGAGGAGAGAAAGCGAAATGATTTGTGTTATCTCGTAACACCGAGTCCACTTGGTATATATAGTACCAAGACTCCAAAGTACCAAGCCCTCCACAAAATCATGACTCATTAAAAATCATCTGTTTTCAATAATTATCTCTCCAACTCAATTTCCATTGCTAGCCCAGTACAAAGTACTCCGTACCCCAGATCCCACCAAAAACCAAATTCCAAGGTTATCACCAAGATGAGAATACAATCTCATCCCATGGATCCAACGACTCCAAATACCGGATTTAAAATCCCGGGAGTCCCAAAATCGCAAATAATTCAAAATTGCCACAATTAAAATCCATTAAGGATTATTACCACACCGGGATTAACATCATTAATCTCCGGGCATCACCCCCCCACTAATAAAATTTCGTCCCCAAAATTTGCACAGGCGTACCCCACATATTGTCGAGACCACGCAATCCAAACGGATCCACATTGTCGAATCATGAACATAACATGAACGACACACCAACCGAGAGGATACCGACCTCGCACCAGCACCCGGAAAGGAATAACCTCCCAAACCAACACAAATTCAAGAAAGACGTCAGCATTCCCCGATGCTAACCATCTCAAAGCAGTCAGCCAACCATAACTGCAAATCAAACGAATCATTAGTGATTCCAAAATAGATATCGTCTCGATGATATCTCTTCGATTTAGCCTCTGATGTTAAACATACATCGTTACCAAGGAAATCACCAGTACACGACGGTGTACCTAAACTACATCCGGCTTCCGCTTTCCAAATCCATCTCCATCAAAGGACTAGTTGCATCACATTGCAACACGGATTGGGCAACAACACAGCCACCGATCAACACAAAACACCTCTCCAAAGAGGTCTACATGACTGTGTTCCAAGAAATCACATCTTGGTCCAAACACACTATCGAGGCTCCACAAGGTCTCATTTTCTCGAAAGGACATGCAAGAAAATTAATTGCATTCCCACGACACCTAACAAATCTGAATCCTGGCCATCCCCCGTTTATCCTAGGATTCACCAATCCTAAAACAGGGAGGCTATCGAATTATCCAGAAATGAATTTCCAAGACCCCAAAGTACTACAATTCCTCCTCGGAGGAAGTCTACAATTCCTCCTCGGAGGAAGTCAACCCAACCTCACGATCATTCTTTAGAATAAATCGCGCCATCGAGATTACCAATCTCAAGGTGATACAATCTCACACCGGAGATTCATTCATCCAAGCACACTAACCCGATGCTCGACGAGGACCAAATAAATGTTGGCATTCGCATACATACACTGGTATGCCGAAGTACCAACACAACATGCATACTCAATGCAATCGACTCGGGTATCTCCAATCATACCCAAAGTCCCAAAACCAACTGTCAATCCCCATCTATTCTCACCTCGCGGAGAATAATGGTTGACAGACCAACGACTAATGGTGTGATTCCAACATCAACACCACACAAACCGACTCATTGAATCTCCCAAAGATTCCCAACCGGTAGGTATGACAATACTGCTTTCCTCATAAGGAAAGTGTCATGAATCCATGACCCTCCAACCTCGAACCATTGTTCGGAAAACTGGATATATTTTGACCAAAATATATATCCGAAACCAACAAATACACAACCAATTCAGAATAGTGCATAACAATCCGAAGTCCGTATACACAACGTATACTCATTCTAACAATGCTCTGTACTAATACCATAGTACTTCACAATCTTGAGCATTTCCCCGGAGACGTCTCCTCGAACGTCTCACCGAAAGGTAATAAATCCATTACTCGGTCCAACACTAGTAATGCTTACCATGGCTGATTTACAATCAACCCACGACTGATACAACTGTCTCCATGACAATACAATTCAAATCTCTCAAAGAGATACAATCAATATAGTAGTGTCACCCCACTAACTATATCTCACAATTCCAATTGTGTCCCCCATTGCATTCCATATGCAAGGATTCTCAACCAGAACCAACAATGACTTGTCGACACTCACGTTGGTACTCCCAACAAAACTGAGTTGTCCCAGTACAAGTCCCTCAAAAACAATTGATTTATAAACGTCCCCGTGAGGTATTCACTGCCTCAATCATCATGCCACATAGAGACTACAAGAGTCTACCATAAACCCTCATCGTATCACCATACGATTCACCAAACTCGAATCCAACGAGCAATATAATGGCTATCACAAGCACACTATAGCACTACAATAATACCTGGCTAGCAAGTCACTGCCTCCATAGGCTTATACATAACCTACCAACATGCCATACGTTCCATCCCGATAGGCCATACCGTACAAACAATTAGAGTAGTGGGTCATCACCCAATATTTCTCTAAAACATCAAAGCATAATGGACATCCCGGTGTCCTTGCTCAACCACGATGCAATCCTAATCCATTAGGACTTAATCCACACACTCATGGGTGGGTGTGACCATGTCTACCACATGTCACATCGACAAGAGCGAGTAGTTTCCTCAATAACTACTTGTAGGGTCTTCCTACCTTAACATCATATTAAGAGCGTATTATGAACTAAACATGCATTAGAGACATCTTAGAGTTCTGGTTGTTATGTGAGCTCAATGTAATTACAGGCCAAAATGAAACTTCAATAGTTAGTTAATTACATTCCCCAAAAGAATGTTAAGGCTAACAAAAATCATGTGTCTATCTTCTTATGCTCCTTTAGCTCACCATCTCAACCCGACCCTTAGTCTCGATCCAAAAGTGTACCTACAGGAACAACCCATCGTGAGCATGTACATCATTACTTAACATCATGAGTTAATGGCATATAAATAATGCATGGAAATAATTGATAACATATACTTCCTGTTTAATAGTACTATCCTTCCTTGGTTGTCCCTGTGTCATAATTACGCATATAATCATTAGTTCAAGACATGAATGATTAACATTATACTTCGTATAAAAGCTCACAACAATCCACGTTAATTAGAAATGGGACTATCCGGGTGCTATTATGACAGCGGCACAATTGGCCCCCTCGCTCGACATAACACATCTTATGATACCCATCGCTACGCCTTGATAGCGGATGTATCTCTTATTCAGCGGATGATACCCGTCGCTACACCTTGATAGCGGATGTACCCCATCGCTCAGTGGATGATACCCATCGCTACACCTTGATAGCGGATGTACCCCATCGCTCCGTTATATGAGCGGCAAGACCTTCCTCGCTTGCCCATAATAGTCATCGGACATTCAACCATTCTAAGTAGTATAGTCAAACATGCGTCATCATCTTATAAACATCATCATCTCAAACAGCATCATCTTATCATAATTGTCATCGTAACATCATATCATCTTTGTTTATCACAACATTATCATCATGGACTTATTCATCATAGTCATCATAATCATCATCATAATTACTCATGCAATTAATGCAAGGTCATAGTTCAGGAATATGTTACCGTATGATGCTCGTACGTTTCTTACGTACCTTAATTCCAAAAGGAGGAGAAATTGTGGAACTTTATCTCCTTGAGGATGTTGGTGCCTGGGATGGTTCTACACAACCATACAATTCAATATTAGAAGTTAAACAATAGCCCGATACCAAAATTTCAACAAAAAATCAACATTTTAAAAATTTCGCAGCTGGCGATCGATCGCTTCGCTGAGGCGATCGATCGCCTCAATTTATTCTTCTCGGCGATCGATCGCCTACCCTTTGAATTGGCTACTGCCCCTCGGCGATCGGTCGCCTCTTTTAAGGCGATCGATCGCCTGCCCTGTATTTTGGCTACTGTCCGTAGGCGATCGGTCGCCTCATTTCAGGCGATCGATCGCCTCGCGCAGACACGAGATTTCTCCATTTTTGAGCATTAAATCCTACACCAACTTCAACCAACATTTATACCAACAACTCATTAACATTAAAACACTTAAAACCTTCAACACACATCATAAAACCACTAAAAATCCAACATCCCACAAGGAATCACACTAACTCAAACAAACCCATTTCAAACCCTTTTTAAAACCCTTCAAAAACTCAATCAACACTTCAACATCATCCATAAGTGATATATAAACATCATAGGCACTAAATCTTACCAAGAAGTGCAAGAATGAAGCTTTTACAAGAATTCCTTCCCACCTTTAGGGCTAAAATCGAAAATGAGGGGAAAGGGGGTTTGGGAAAGTGATTTTGGGAATTGAGTGTAAAGTGTAAAGTGAGGTAAGGATGGTGGGTTAAATATCAAATCCTTTTATTTAACTTGTACCCCAATAATTAACATGATGTATATAAAATACATCAACATGGTAAGCATTTATAAAATGAAATCAACATCATTAAATCCATATCATCCTCATAATAAAAATCAACATCCTTAAATCATGTTAATTCTTCATTTCCACACATAACTTAATCATCTTAATAACTCATCATATAAACATAATTAATGTCAAGGTTACCATTAATTAATTTCGGGGCATCACACTACTCCTACTAACAATCACTTGGTCATAGCCAGCGAATATACCCAAAGGTACCACTACTCGTAAAATATTTACCTCAAATGCATGATGCGGTACACTCACCGGTACAACGCATCCAATAATTCTTTGAGCAACCTGCTCGGCATAATGGTCTCGTCAACTAGTGATTCAAACACTACCCTTTGCTCACCATTGGCACTCAAACCATACGACTAAATACATATACATAAATGTATTATTCATCGAAACAACGCTACACGTCTACATAAGAATATCCACTATGTCATCGTCATCCCGTGACGGTACATGTCAACATATGACATCCAAAATAACATCGTCAACTCGTGACGGTACATATCGATACACGACATCCATAATCTCATCGCTAACAAGATAGCGGCATACATGTATCCATCACCCAACAGTGGTACGCAAGCAGCACTCATCGCTCGAAGGCGGCGTAATCCCTTGCTACGTACATACTGGCATAACCCATAGCTATAGAATCAGGGTATAAATCATCACTATAGATATTCGGCGGCATGAATCATCGCCATAGGATTAGCGGAATGTGCCATCGCTATATAGATACCTGGCGGTATGAACCATCGCCATAGATGTAGCGGAATGACCCATCTCTATGAATAACCGGTGGCATAAACAATCGCCAATAGAATAGCGGAATGAACCATCACTATGAATACCCGGCGGCATAAACCATCACCAATAGAATTGCGGAATTAATCATCGATATGAATATCCGATGGCATAAACCATCGCCAATAGAATAGCGGAATGAACCATCGCTATGAATACCCGGCGGCATAAACCATCGCCAATAGAATAGCTGAATGAACCATCGCTATGAATATCCGGCGGCATAAACCATCGCCAATAGAATAGCGAAATGAACCATCGCTATGAATATCCGACGGCATAAACCATCGACAATAGAATATCGGAATTAACCATCGCTATGAATATCCGGCGGCATAAACCATAGCCAATAGAATAGCGGACCCTAGTCTCGTTACAGCAGTGTATTTTAATGCATCTCGTCATGATCGCGGCATTAATACCCCTCGCTTCGGCATATCAGCGGTATTGAATAACCTCGCTCAAATGCGACATGCGGCAATACCCTCGCTTCAAAATTTTGCGGCAAATATTCTTTCCTCGCTACGATATGACAGATGCAAGTATTCTATCATCGCGTCAAGTGACAGCAACAAATCATTTAAAATCATCACTCGTCTATAACAACGACTCATGGAATATTCACCAAGCATCCAATCCATACCCGCAACACAATGCATAATCTATATCCCAATATGCATCACTATGAGTGTATTTTAATGCACATCGCTTCAAATGTGACATGCGGCAATACCCTCGCTTCAACATTTAGCGGCAAAGCATTAAAATCATCACTCCAATATATACAACCACAATGAGTGTATTTTAATGCACCTCGCTTTAAATGTGACATGCGACAATACCCTCGATTCGACATTTAGGGGCAAAACATTAAAATCATCACTCCAATATATATGCAACCACAATGCATAATCCATAATGTATATAAAATACATGTTAGTGTTTGGTGCCCGTCAATCCTGGCCTTAACCCTCCATGCCAAAACGTCCCTACAGGAACGATTCCAAACCATGAGCATATAATAATCCATATCCACCACTATATGATTATAAAGGGTAAATGCATAAATCATAAGTACAAAGTACTTCCTGTATCCCAATGCATTTCAAAATGCTCCCTTTGGTTGTCCCAGTACCACAACTCACATCCATAATCAACAGATTATATTATGACTCCATAGATGTCATGACATATAATTGTACCACAATGATCACATATCATAAACGCACATAAGCAAAATAGTTGTGTCACACAACACTAACTACCATCATGCATAATTATGTGCTACTCATTTCCATCCATATAATCCTAGGCCCTCAACAGCCCAAAAGAGCAAACCACTGCTCTGATACCACTAATGTAAGGACCCCGCGCCCTTATCTCTTTATAGTGTATTAACCCAAGTATTTAGTGCATGTAATAATATATGTAGGGAAAAACCAATTGTCCTCATAGCGAATCATGCCAATAATAAAATTCTTTACATTATTCCATATAATGTCTAGTTTCCCCCAACCAAGTCCACATACATATCATGCACCATTATAATACACTAACATGTTCTCAGTTCATTTAGAAATTCAATAAATAATTGCATGCAACTCATAAATGAAGAGAGAAAAGGCCCTTGCCTTTTTATACATGCCATATACACATAATAGTGCTCACATGCGAGCATCGAATAAGTATGTGTGTATCAAATGTATAAAAGATGGTGCTCAATACCGTCACTGGTACTTCGATCCAGGAAGCACCTCCAATCCATAGCTCGAGCTCAACTCCAAAGCTATCGATGTACCTAATCACCTACCCCAACATAGACAGCCCCCACACGGGGTGAGCATACCAATATCCCAAATCCAATAAGTACAATATTACATTTCATAATTTACACAAGTAAATGCTATGAATATTAAAAGACACTCCCTGGATGGCATCATCCTCATCCGGGATCCCCTGTGATGTTCCTGTTTTCAAAATAACTGAAACCATCAAATTCCCAAATGCCAGTTAATCGTTACATTGATTAACAAATGCGTTTGCCACGTACCAATATCATAATCAATAATATCAAATCATTAAACAATGATTATAGATATTCCATATATCTCACTTATGGCTCCATAGTTCTATTTCATCGCTCGTTCTACAATAGCGGCATTTTATCCTCACGCATGCTCAACAGCAGTGGCATCATAACCGGTGTTTGCTCAAAGGCGACAACATCCCAATAATTGCTCGCTTAAAAGCGGCACCATATAATTCCCAATGTCTATCCATTTATTGCAATATATTGTACTATGCATTCAACAAGTGCAATTACATAAGAGGGCTATGCTCTACGTTATACGTACCTTATAATTCCGTAGTTCGAGTCCAACCTTGCCTGAGTTCCACGACCCGATGAGTTATGTTCTAACACATAAATAACTCACAATTAAACACAAGCATGCAACCACGTGCCCAAGCACGTTCACAACTTCCAACCCTATCCTCAATCCGTGGTGATTACCAATATAACCCCCCCCCCCCCCAACTAAGCATGAATAATACCCAAAATATTCCATTTTATAAGTTGAAAATGATAGCCAAAAACTCAACCGAGAATTCCGTTTTATTAAACTTTGGCTCCAACCAATCCAATTTAATAGTATAGCATTCCCATTGGAATGTAGACATTGCCCCGCAAATCGGCTAATTAAACCTCGATTCCAAAATCCCGATATTTTCCAAAATTCCAAAAAAAAAAAACAACCAAACAGGGCCTCGATCGTTCGCCCTTCAAGCGCGATCGATCGCGTGAGTCCACTTCCCGCAACACTGCCATCCGCGATCGATCGCCAAGACCCTCGCGATCGATCGCCGAGACTATTCCTCGCCTTCCCAAAATCAGTAACATGTCGCGATCGATCGGCACCAAGCCGCGATCGATCGCGACCTTTGGGTTTCCAAAAAATTTGAGCTTTATTGGTGTTTTTCACACCCAAACTCAAAACCAATACCCCATACACCTTCAACACCTCAAATACACCATTTAAAACCAATAAAAACTCCAAAAACTCCACTTTGGATTTTTATCAAAAACCCCCAATTTCCAAACCCAACAAAATACTCACCAAAATCCACCATACTACTATCAAATCGAAGATAAGAACGAGGGGAAGAACAATACCTTATTATGTTCGAGAAATCCGGCTCCCGAGCGAAGCTTCTAACCATTTTTACCAAAGGGAGAAAAGAGGGGTTTGGGTGAGAGAGAGACGTGGATGAGAGGAGAGAATGAGGGAAATGATTTGTGTTATCTCGTAACACCGAGTCCACTTGGTATATATAGTACCAAGACTCCAAAATACCAAGCCCTCCACAAATACATCATGACTCATTAAAAATCATTTGTTTTCAATAATTATCTCTCCAACTCAATTCCATTACAAGCCCTAGTACAGAGTACTCCGGACCCCAGATCCCACGAAAAACCAAATTCCAAGGTTATCACCACGATGAGAATACAATCTCATCCCTTGGATCCAACAACTCCAAATACCGGATTTAAAATCCCGGGAGTCCCAAAACCGCAAATAATTCAAAATTGCCACAATTAAAATCCATTAAGGATTACTACCACATCGGGATTAACACCATTAATCCCTGGGCATCACAGTGACCATGTCCACCATACGTCACATCGGCAGATGCAAGTAGTTTCCTCAATAACTAATCCTACCATCAGTCGCTTGGCCATAGCCATCCCAACGAGTATACCCAAAAGTACCACTACTCGTAAAATATTTACCTCAAATATGTCCTGTACGGTGGATCCATTTATTCATCGAGCAAACCTGCTCGGCATAATGGTCTCGTCAACCGGTGATGCAGACACCACCTTGTGCCCACCATCGGCACTCAAAGCATACGACTATATATATATACCTAACTGTATTTTTCATCATAACGACGACATCCGTCCACATAGAACATCCTCTATGTCATCGTCATCCTGTGACGGTACATGTCAATACATGACATTCACAATATCATCGTCATCCCGTGACGGTACATATCAATACATGACATCCATAATAATGCTAACAAAATAACAATATACCATAACTCATCGCTAACAAGATAGCGGCATACCTGTATTCCTCACCCAATAACGGTACGCAATCAGCACCCATTGCTATAAAATCAGCGGCATGAGTCCTCACTATATAGAATCAGCGGAATGAAACATCGCTATATAGAATCAGCGGAATGAACCCTCGCTATAGAATCAGCGGAATAGACCATCGCTATAGAATCAGCGGCATAAATCATCGATAGATATCCCGCGGCATGAACTATCGCCATAGAATTAGCAGAATGAACCATCGCTATATATATCCGGCAGAATGAACCATTGCCATAGAACTAGCGGAATGAACCATCGCTATATATACCCGGCGGCATGAACCATCGCCATAGAACTAGCGGAATGAACCATCGCTATATATATATCTGGCGGCATGAGTCATTGCCATAGAACTAGCGGAATGAACGATCGCTATATATACCCGGCGGCATGAATCATCGCCATAGAACTAGCGGAATGAACCATCGCTATATATATACTCGGCGGCATGAACCATCGCCAAAAGACTCGCGGCATGATATCCCTCGCTATAATATGACAGCGGCGTGTTCTTCGATTCTACATATTAGCAGCAAATATCATTCATCGCTACCTCGCTTCGACATACAGCGGCATAATATCCCTCGCTATAATATGACAGCGTCGTGTTCTTCGCTTTTACATATTAGCGGCAAATATTCTTCATCGCTACGGTATGGCAGCGGCATTAATACCCCTCGCTATAATATGACAGCGGCTTGTTCTTCGCTTCATATTAGCGGCAAGTATTCTATCATGTAATACCCCTCGCTTTGACATATCAGCGACATAATATCCCTCGCTATAATATGACAGCGACGTGTTCTTTGCTTCTACATATTAGCGGCGAATATTCTTCATTGCTACGATATTACAGCGACAAGTATTCTCCTTGATATCTAATTATACCTGTATCAACACAAAGATATCAATATGCACAGTTAATACCACTGTTCACAAATCCTACTACGTTATATCGATGACTCAATGATATCCCTCGCTTCGACATATCAGCGACTCTCGCTACGATATGACAGCGGCAAATATCCTGATACATCGATAGTCGATATACCTGTAGCAGTACCAAAATTGCAATACCTTTGCAAGCACAATAACTCATGTGTAAACTGCACACACCTGCATCCATAATCATAGGGTAACCATACCAGATAGTGAAATTGTCTGTTCCATTATCCACCATTTCCTGTCCTCAGACAGCATATCCAGTTTCCCATTCCCTGATTTTCCTACAAAATCAGATTTCTCAGCACTTATTACATCAAGTGCCAAACATTACCATTAATGTCATCCCATCGTATCACATACGATCCCTGCAACCACCATGGTTAGCAATAACACATTCCATTTACAATCCCATATCATAAACGCACATAAGCAAATAGTTGTGTCACACAACACTAACTACCATCATGTCTAAGTATGTGCTACATGTTTCCATTAACATGTTCCTAGGCCCTCAACAGCCTCAAAGAGCAAACCACTGCCCTGATACCACTAATGTAGGGACCCCCGTGACCTTAACCCGCTACTAGTGTATTAACACATGTATTTAGTGCATACAATCATGTAATAAGGGGGAGAAAACCACATGCTGTCATAGCATAATATACCAACAATAAAATTTCTTACATTATTCCATATAATGTTCAAATCCTCCATACCACTCAACCCTTAAGTATGCATCTTATAATACACTAACATGTTCCCAATTCATTTAACAATTCATTAAATAATTGCATGCAACCCATAAATGAAAAGGGAAAGGCCCATGCCCTTTATACAAACCATATACACATGTAGAAGTGCTCACAACGAGCATCGAATGAATGTATGTGTATCTGGTGTATAAAATTTCTTACTCAATACCGGCATCGGATCCTCGATCCCGGAAGTACCTCCAATCCATAGCTCGGTCTCAACTATGGAGCTACCAATGTACCTGTTCCACCTGCCCCAACAGATACAGCCCCAACACGGGTGAGCATACCAATACCACCAATCCAATAATCACAATATCACATACATAATGTACATAATGTAAAGCGGTGAATTCAAAAGACCCTCCCTGAATAGTGTCATCCTCATACGGGAACCCATGTGCTAATCCTGTCTCAAAATAACCGAAACCATCAAATTCCCAAAAGCCAGTTAATCATTTCATTGATTAACTAAAAATCCGTTCACTAATTACCAATTTCCATAACTAAACAAATCCAATCATTTATAGATATCGCATGTATCTAAACAATGGTTCCACAGTCCCATTTCATCGCTTGCTCAAAAGAAGCGGCATCCATAACCGATATTCGCTCCATAGCGACAACATCTCAATCGTTGCTCGCTCCATAGTGGCACCATCTAGTTCACAATACATATCCATTTATTGCAAATACAATATACCATGTATTCAACAATTGCAATAAGATATAAGATTATGCTCGTACATTATACGTACCTTGTAATTCCATTGTCCGAATCAAACCTTGCCTTAGTCCCGCGATCCGACGAATTACGTGCTAAATACAATTAATAACTCCCAATTAATTACAAACATGCAACCACGTGCCCAAGCACGTTCAAAATCCCCAATTATATCATCAATCCATGCCGATTAACCATTTTAAAAACCGCGGGCGAAGCATGTATACTACTCAAAATATTCCATTTTATATGCTCAATGCTAATCCATCATTCAATTGAGTAGTCCATTTTCTTATTAGAATTCGACTCCAACAATTCCATTTTTAATGTATAGCATTCCCATTGGAATGTAAACATTGCCCCAAAAATCGGCTAATTAAACTCCGATTCCAAAATCCCAATATTTTGCAAAAATTCGAAAAAACCCAAAGAAATAGGGCCGCAATCGATCGCCACTTCCCGCGATCGATCGCGAGAACCCATTGCCCGAAAAAAATGCATAGCCGCGATTGATCGCCGCACATGCCGATCGATCGTCAAGAATTTTTGATTCCTCGCGATCGATCGGTAATATCTCGCAATCGATTGCGAGTACTGTTGATCATCACCCATTTTCCAGACTCTCGTCGCGATCGATCATCGCCATGCCGCGATCAATCGCGACCTGCGATTTGTCGAAAAACTCAAGCTTTAATAGTTTTTTCCACACCCAACATAAAACCAACATCCTTCACACCTTCAAAACCTCAAATATTCCAATTAAAACCAATAAAAACACCAAAAACAAACTTCAAGATTTTAACCAAAAATTCCCAAATTCAAAATCCAACCCAAATCCTAACCAAAATCCAGAATACTACTATCAAATCGAAGATAAAAGTGAGGAGAAGAAGATTACCAACTTATCTTCGAGAAATCTGGCTCCCAAGTCGAGCCTCCATCAATTTTCCTCCATGGGAGAAAAAAAAGGGTTTGGGGAAGAAGGGGGTGCGAGAGAGAGAAAGAGGAGAGAGATGAGAAAGTTCGTGCAATGACTGAAAATCGAGTCCACTTGGTATATATAGTATCAAGGCTCAAAGATCATGAGTCCTCCACAAATACATCATGACTCATTAAAAATCATTTGTGTTCAATAATTATCTCTCAATCTCAATTTATATTACCAGTCCCAACGCAAAGCACCCCAGACCCCATATACCACCAAAAACCCAATTCCAAGGTTTAACACCACGATGAGAATACAATCTCAACCGTTGGATCCAACGACCCCAAATACATGATTTGAAATCCTCGGGAGTCCCAATATCGCAATTAATTCATAATTGCCACAATTAAAATCCCTAAGGATCATTACCACACTGTGATTTCCATCATTAATTCCTGGGCATCACACTCAACCCAACTCTATACTTGCCCATACCCTACAATACCACAATCACAACGAAGATAAAAGATGGGGGAAGAGTATTACCAAATTAGTGGGTCCAGATTCCAGCTCCAACACGAGCCCCGTCGAATTTCCTCCAAGGGAGAAAAGAGAGGGAAAAGGGGAAGGGGATGGAGGCGTGGAGTGAGGGAGAGAGGGGAGAGGGAAAATGACTGAACACCTAGTCCACTTGGTATATATATACTACCAAGGCTCCAAAAACAAGTCTCACTGTAAGGACCCTAATCCTTAAGTGCGGAAATAAGGCATAATAGAGCTATCATAATAATCAGAGTGAGAAATAACGTGTTGAGTTTATGAGCTTAAGCGTTACATGCCAAAAATGAGGACTACAAAAGAATGGATTAATTACATTCCCCATCTAATGAATGTTGTCCACTAGTTTTACACTACTCCTAGAGTAGACACTAGGCAAAATATAATCCTGTCCTTCAATTTCCAAAAGCATCCTCAAGCTCACTGTCTCAACCCGTCTAGCCCTTCTATCATGCCACACGTGTACCTACAAGGACAACCCCCCAAACATGAGCAATAATAATCATTCATATTCAACACAATATGAAGATAAAGCGTAAATGCATAATCAATATAAAACACTTCCTGTTTTCCCATGCATTTCAAACGCTTTCCGTTTGGTTGTCCCTGTACCATAACTCATGAGTATAATCAACAGATTATTTTTAATGGCCAAAACATGTCATGACATATACCATCTCAACAATACTAAATATTGGTCACCATTCCCTAGTCT
Source organism: Haberlea rhodopensis (assembly GCA_907163345.1). Lineage (NCBI taxonomy): Eukaryota > Viridiplantae > Streptophyta > Magnoliopsida > Lamiales > Gesneriaceae > Haberlea > Haberlea rhodopensis. The sequence continues at coordinate 1,931,555 of CAJQUN010000073.1, read as the reverse complement.
GTCCATCACAGTGTATTTTAATGCCCCTCGCTTATTTACATATAGACGGCATAGGATAACCTCGCTTCAATGGACTGCGGGACTCCCACCCCTCGCCTCCCATTGAGCGGCAAATACCCTTTCCTCGTCCTATATGATAACCACGCTCAAATGTGACATGCGGCGCTCCCACCCCTCGCTTCACATTTAGCGGAACCAAAACAAAAAGCGGCAAGCATTAAAATCATCAAAGGATGACCACGACTCATGGGATGTGCATCCAATAATCATCATATGCATCTAACATCAATATGCATAAATTACCATGTATATGCATCCACAATGCCATACCCCATATGGCATAAATCAACATGTATATGCATCCACAATGCAATACCACATATATACTCGCATCCACAATGCATAAACAATGAGTATATAAAATACATGTTACCGTTGGGTGCCCGTACGTCCACTACGTACCTTTCCAAAAGTGGAATTGGTCCGGCTTCAATTCCTTGGTTGTGTTTGCTACCTGGGATGGTTCTACACAATCACACAACCCCATATTAGAAGCCAAATAATAGCCAAATACCAAAAATTTGACAAAATAAACCATTTTCCAAAATTCCACAGGCGGCGATCGATCGCTTCCCATAGGCGATCGATCGCCTCAAAAATTACACAGCGGCGATCGGTCGCCTCAAACATGGCGATCGATCGCCATTCCTTTGAAAAACCCACTGCCTCTCGGCGATCGGTCGCCTCATAACAGGCGATCGATCGCCTAACCCGAAATTTTGGTACTGCCTTGCGGCGATCGATCGCCCCATTTCAGGCGGTCGATCGCCTCGCACAGACTCGCGATTTTTCACCATTTTTGCATACCAAAACCTTCCAATCCATCCCAATACACAAACCAACCAACCAACAATCATAAATATCAACATAAACTTCCAAAATACACCTTAAAACAACCATAAATCCAACCATTAACCAAACCCACAACAACCCAACAAAACCCATTTAAAAACCATTCAAAACCAAACCAAACTCAAACAAAATCTTACAAAATTAAAGCATGAGGTACCCATACCTCTTGGGGATCTCAAATCACCCAATATGCTCCACAAATCAAGATTTTGGAAAGGTTTCTCCTCAACCCTAGGCTTGAGCTCGAAAATTGGGAGGGGAAGGGTTTGTGGATTTGATTTTGGTAAAGTAAGAGTGAGGTTGAAAGAGTGGGGTTGGGTATTAAAATGTGAGTTTATTAAAATGATACCAAAAGAATTCCATGGTGTATAAAACACCCCGACATGATATTTTTCAAAGCATTTACTCAAAATGCACCAAATATCAATTAAACACATGATTTCTAATAAATTGCTAACCAAGGCAAATAAATCATGCTTCCACTAATATTTACCCAACATGCACCACATGCACCCTAAAATGCAATCCCGGGTCACCCCTTACCACATGACCATGCATTTCCATAAGGTAAATAAATTCCAACACATAATCAATTACCACATAATTAATCATGTAAACACAATTAAAGCCAAATAACAATTAACCATTTCGGGGACGTCACACTCACATACTCGCACCCTGACTCATTAAAAATCATCCGTGTTCAATAATTATCTCTCACTCACTATTTTCATTACCAACCTCAAACCAAAGCTCCCCATATTCCAGATTCCACTACCAACACAAATCCCAAGGTTAACACCTAAATGAGAAAAAAATTCATCCCTTGGATCCAACAACCCCGATACCGGATTAAAATCATCGGGAGTCTCAACACCGTAATTATCTCATAGTTACTCCAATTAAAATCTATTAAGGATCATTATCACTCCGGGATTAACACAATAATTTCTGGATATCACATTTATCCCCCACTAATAAAATTTTGTCCTCAAAATTCTCACATGTGTACTCCACGTACCGCCGAGACTACCCAACCCGATTCGGATCCCCAACATCGATTAATGAATACATCATGATCGAAACACCAACCGCGAGAACATCGACCTCACTCCAAATCTGGAATGGAATTCTCCTCCCAAGCCATCACAACATTAAAAGATGTTAACATACCCTGGTGTTTACCATCCCAAAAGTAGTAAGTCAACATTAACTGCTATCTAATCGAATCATTCCTGATTTCAACATAGATATCGCCTTAATGATATCTCTACAACTTAGTCTACGATGTCAACATACATCGCTACCAGGAAACTACCAGTATGCATCTGTATATCATACTAATCCCGTTTCCATTCTCCAATCCCATCTCCAGTCAAGGAGTAGTTGCACCCCTTGCAACTCGGATCTGGCAACTCACGGCTACCGATCAACACAAAACACATCTCCATATTCCAAGGATCACACCTTGGTTCCAACACACTACCGAAAACTCCATAAGAGTCTCAAACTCCCGTATACACGACGTATACAAATTCCAACGGTGCTCCGCACTAATATCATAGTACTCACCATTCCCGAGCATCTTTCCAAAGATGTATTCTCCTACGTCTTACATATGACGCAAAGCCATTACCCGGTCCACCAACCGTAATGCTTACCATGGTTGATTCATAATCAACTCACAACCGATACTAGCTGTTTCCACAACAGTATTGTTCCAAATCTCTCCAAGAAATACAACCGATACAGTAGTGTTACCACACTAACTATATGCCACGACTCCGGTTACGTTCTGCATCCTCAATGCAAGAATTCTCAATCAGAGGTAACAATAACTTGTTAACCCTCTCGTTGGTACTCCCCACCAAGCCGAGCTGAAAGCTCCCTTGAGATATTCCTCACCTCAACACAAAGGCATCATAGTGACTACAAGAGTCCACTATAACCTCTCATCGTAACATCATACGGGTCCACCACACCCGGTTTTGATAAGTAGTATAGTGGCTACAACAAGCTTACTATATCATTGCAACAACAAATCACCATGCCTGGCTAGCAACTCGCAGCCTCCTAAGGTTTACATAAAACATGCCAACGTATCATACGTTCAATCCTGGTATACAATATCGTACCATCAATTAGAGTAATGGATCATCATCCAATATCTCTCTAATACCGATTCACAAGGGACATCTCCACGTCCTCACTCAATCACAAATCAATCCTAACCCGTTAGGATTTATTTCACATTCTCAGGTGCATGGGCGACCATGACACCCTACACCACATCGACATATGTATGTAGTTCCCTCGATAACTACATACACTACAAGTCACTTGGCCGTAGCCAACTCAACGAGTATACCCAAGGTACTACTATTCATAACACGTTTACCACCATACGTGTTGTCGTACACCTGTACGGCACAACCATTTATTCATCGAACAAACCCGCTCGGCATAATGGTTCCGTGTCAACCTGTGACACCTACATGTCAACACATGACACCCACAATGTCCTCGTCAACTCGTGATGGTACATGTCAACACATGACACCCACAATGTCCTCGTCAACTCGTGATGGTACATGTCAACACATGACATCCACAATTCCTCATCAACTCGTGACGGTATATGTCAACACATGACATCCATGATTCCTCGTCAACTCATGACGGTATATGTCAACACATGACATCTATGACAATGTCAATATAAAATTACTCATCGCTAATATAATAGCGGCACATCTATATTCATCTCCGAACGGCGATATACAATCCACACTCATCGCTCGATGGTGGTATAATCCCTCGCTAAGTATACAACAGCATCACATCATCGCTATGTATACAGCGGTATAATCCATCGCTACGTATACAGCGGCATAAACCATCGCTACGTATACAATGGCATAATCAATCGCTACCTATACGGGGCATAAACCATCGGTGCGTATACAGAGGCATAATCCATCGCTAGGTATACAACGGCATAATCCATCGCTACGTATACAACGGCATAATCCATCGCTACGTATACAATGGCATAATCCATTGCTACGTAATCCATCGCTACGTATACAGTGGCATAATCCATCGCTACGTATACAGAGGCATAAACCATCGCTATACATTGTCATAAACATCGCTATGTATACAACGGCACAATCCATCGCTACTATACAGTGGCATAATCCATCGCTACGTATACAACAGCATAAACCATCGCTACGAATACATCGGCATAATCCATCGCTATGTATACATCGGCATAACCCATCGCTACATATACATCGGCATAACCCATCGCTAAGTATACAGCGACATAATCCATCTCTACATATACAGCGGCATAAACCATCACTACTTATACAACGGCATAATCCATCGTTACGTATACAGTGGCATAAACCATCGCTACGTATACAACGGCATAAATGTGGACTCAAGAGGTGACTCACATGTATGTAGCACTTTGTTCCTTTTGGACTCAAGAGGTGACTCACATCACATGTAGCACTATCCCAAACTCATCGCTTCGACGTGACTGCGGCATGTACCTTCGCTTCAACACGAAATATGCCTTGCTTCCTGTAACAACAGCAAGTATTCCATATCACAATACCCTTTGCTTTGTGTAACAGCGGCAAGTATTCCATATACCAGTGGCTCAATAATATTCATCGCTTCGAATTATCGGCGGCCCATGGATATCCCTCGTTACGACATACCAGCGACCCGCTCTACGATAAGACAGCGACAGATGTCCTGATTCATCGCGCGATAAGACAGTGGAATTATCATCGCTTTGAAGTGACAGCGACATATAACATCGCTTCGGTACGATAGCGGCATCATCGCTTTGACATGACAGCGGCATTTACCATCACTTCGACACGACAGCGGTATCATCGTCAGGAATGTATCACTTTGGTCCGCATGCTCAAGATGTACTACCATGTACGTGACACTTTGCCCCATAGGCTCAAGAGGTGACCCCCGTACATGTGCACTTTGCACATTGGACTCAAGAGGTGATGCTCATTCCGCATAATCTCAACGATATCTCAACGTACCTGCCTCAATACAATGATATCAATATGCGTAGTTAATACAAGAGTTCACAAGTCCAACCATGTTATATCAGCGGCTCAATAATATCCCTGGCTTTGACATATCAGCGACACACGCTACGATATGACAGCGGCAAATACCCTGATTCGTCGCTTGATAAGACAGCGGCAAATATTCCGATCCATCGCTTGTCGATATACCCATAGCAGTACAATAATTGCAATACATTTGCATGCACAATAACAATGGTAATCTCAACTCATGTGTACACCACACATACCTGTATTCTCATAATCATAAGATAATCATACCCAATTATTCCATTGCCTGTTGTCGCATATCAACAGCACACCATTATCCACAATTTCATGTCCTCAGACAGCATATCAAGTTTCTCATTCCCTGATTTTCCTAAATCAGAGTTCCTAGCACTCATTAAGTCAAATGCAAAACATTTCCGTTAATGTCAACCCCATCGTAATCCATACGATCCTGCAACCACAATGGTTAACAACAATACATTCCATTTATGATCTCATATCATCATATGCACATAAGCATAATAGTTGTGTCACACAACACTAACTACAATCATGCGTAACATATGTGCTATCCTTTTCTATAAACACCTCCCTTGGCCCTCAACAGCCCCAAAGAGCAAACCACTGCTCTAATACCATTAATGTAAGGACCCCGTGCCCTTAACTCGCTATTAGTGTATTATCACAATTAATGGTGCATGCTTTCATAACATTAGGGAAACCCCGTATATCCCATCTATAAAAAATTTCAACAATAATCCACTTAATGTTCAATTCCTAATACCGTCCCACTAGCATGAACATACACCTCATAATATACTAACATGTTCTCAATTAATCATGCATTACTCCATAATTAGTTGCATGCAACCATATATGAAAAGAGAACTCTAGCAACATTTATACAACCCATATACACATATACGAATGCTCACATGCGAGCATTGAATGAATAATGTGTATCTACTATATAAGCATGCTACCCAATACCGTTATTGGTACCTCAGACCTGGAAGCATTTCCAATCAACAGCTCGAACTCAACTCCAGAGCCATTGTTGTAAATGTTCACATGTCCAAACAGAAACAACCCCCCCCCCCCCCCCCCACAGGGTGAGCATACCAATCCACCATTTCCATAACCGCAATATCACAATTCATAAATTACAGAATATAAAACTATAAATGTAAGAAATACTCCATGTATAGTATCGTTACCATATAGGATCCTTTGTGTTGTTCATCACAATAGCCAAACCATCAAACCCCCAAAGTCAGTTAATCATTTCATTGTTTAACTTTACCCATGCTCAAACCGATAATAGAATCAAATGTAATTAAATTATTACTCTAATGATTTACAAATAACACATATATCTCTACAATGATTTCACAATTCCATTACCTCGCACGCTCAACAGCGGCGGCATCATAACCGATGTTCGCTCCATAGTGACAACATCCAATCATTGCTCGCTCCATAGCGGCACCGTATGATTCTCAAAACATACCATAATGTTTCCAACATTCATATATTATTCATGCACATGACAATAATATATTTATCATGCTCGTACGTTACACATACCTTATATCCAATAGCAAGTGCCAATCCTTGCCTCTGCCCCGAGATCCCGTGAATTATGCTAAACACAATTTATCTCAAAATTAATTTTGCCCACAAACACATACCCGAGCACGCATACAACCTCCAGATACATCATCAACCATGATGATTTACCATTTAAAAGACTCGGGCAAAGCACACATCGATTCCACAACAACCCACAATTTTTCACAATACATGGCCTCTCGATCGATCGGCCAAGGGTGCTCGATCGATCGAGAGACCCAGAAAATTACAACCAAAAATCGCCCTCGCTCGATCGATCAAGAAGATTGCACGATTGATCGCCTGACTTCTCGATCGATCGAACGTTCTGCTCGATCGATCGAGCACACTGTTCATCGTCGTCAAATTTTGTTAACGATGTGCGATAGATTGAGCCCACTTGCTGATCGATCAGCGAACCCTGCAACTGATGGCTATTATTTTAAACAATATTTTTCAGTGTAGCGATTGCGTACCGCAAGTGCACGGTGTCAAGTTTTAGTATAATGATATTAAAAGAACGGATTGTCGATACCACGAAGATTAGGAAATAATTACCAAACTCTACTAGTTTAACTATATTTAGTCTACGATAAATGGTGGTGATTATTAAACTAACGTGACAAATGAACTCATTAATTAACCCAAGCAAATAGTGATGAATAAGAATAAGAATCAAAAGAAACAATTATCAAGACTTTTGGTTCACCTATGTAATCCCCCATAATTCGCCTATTAGTTAATAATCGAATTCAAACAATCTAAGGTGACGAGTTTTCCTAAGGCACTTATTATACCTTGGTCCGACTATAACAAATCTAATACTAATGTTGCAATAAGCTACTCCCGTATCCTTAATGAACAAGTAATATTGTAAGTTAATCTATGAAAACTTCTAGCTTTCGATTACTAGATATCTATAGCTATCACACACGTATTTGACTTCATCTCTCGATATCACTCTGAAATCCACGGCATAAATCACTGGATCGAATCACAATTTTATCTCTCGATCTCAATTGTAATTGACTATCATTCAAGGGTGGCCAAACCCTTAAAAGCATGAAGACAATGATCTATGCACTTAAATATATAATAATCCATCAAAACATTCAATTTAAATCATGGGTTCATACAAAGGATCCCTTAAGTCTTTATAACAAACCTAGCCAACAATCTCCATCAAATAACAATGCATAAACATGTTTTGCAACATCTAAACATTAAAATCTAATGAAAATATAGAACTAGAGTTAAAAATACGAAAATAACGAGAGGTGTTGACTCCTTACGTTGATCCGTCGTACCGTCTCTTCCGATGAGTCTCTTTTTCAATAGAATTGTGGAGTATGAATGGTTGCGGATGAAGGAGAGTATTGGTGGCTGAGTTTGTAGGGTTTATTATGAGCCAAGAGTCCCTAATTTCATCTGAAATCTTCTATATATTGTGTTAGATGATTCTTCAACTCTTTGGACACAAAATAGCTTGATAAGGAAATAAATCTCTAGTTTTTTCGGGTTTGGCGATCGATCGCGACAATGTGAAGATCGATCGCCAAACTATTCTGATTTTATTTTTAAAATTTCCAAAAGCGACGATCGATCGCTGATCTTTACCGATCGATCGCTAATGTGCACTGTTCTGAGGCGATCGATCGTTGATCTTTACAGATCAATCGCGAGTCTGATTTTCAACATTTTGCACTTCGTCCCTCCTTTCCTGTATGCTCGGTTTGGTCATTTTTCATCATTATTTCCGCTACTTTTATGCATTTGGACCTAGATTCCTGAAATATACAAATATATACCAAAAAGCGTAATATTTGCCAGGAATCACTACAAAAACGCCCCTAATCTTATATCAAATTAAGTGTAAAAATCACACTTATCAACTCCCCCAAACTTAAATTTGATCGTCTCGAACAAGAAATAAGATCACACAGTAGAGTTCAATATTGAAGATTCAAATAAATCAATTTGCAGTCAATCATGTAGCTCAGACATCTCACTTACAGACATACAAGAGTCAATCCAAAATGTTTAACAAGTCGTGTTTTCTCTTAGATCAAGCAACATGTCTCCAAATCAGAACGTGCATGTGTGCTATTGTCATTTTCAAGTTCCATCCAAATTTCATAGATCAAATCATGCTAGTCAATGAAAAGTAAGATTATCGTTGAACATTCCATAGACCTATTTTCAAACAACTTCTCCACTAATGTAGTTACTCCCTAGACTTTGGATCAATATGACTTTTTAAGCTTGTAGTGTTCTTCAAGGAAAAGGTAGGATAGCACAAAGAAGAGAGTATAATCATGTAAAGTTCATTTTTTTAGCACAACTTGAGCTTTTCTTTTTTTCTTTTATAGCCTTGGCCACTTTGGGTCTTAATTAGATTTTTTTTCTCAAGGCTTTTTCTATTCTTTTTTTTTTTCTCATTCATCAAATTTTTCAACAATAGCTCATCAAAATATAGCAATTCATGTGCATCTCATTATACTCCCTTAGGATGAGGATAAATTCTTTATAAAGGTGTGTATAATGAGTTGCCAAAAAAGGTTGAATGGGGGCTATAGTATGTTAAACATAATCCATTCTTTTTTAATTAGGCCCAAATGGGACATTAGAGATTGATATATATCATGGTAAGCTTGAAAGGCTCAAACGGTCCAAAGATCGCCTAAATCATTTCCAAGTCAAGTTCATAACTATAAATTTTTGTCTCAAAGTGTCATCATCAAATTGTTTCTAAGGTACTCTAAGATGCTCAAAACAATTCATCAAGTTCACAAAGATTTTCACTACTACAAATGCAATTCACAAGACTATGACTCAAATGTGCTCAAAATATCCTTCATTTTTGGCATGCTAACTCAAAACAAGATATTCACAACAAGTCTTAAAAAAAAAACTCAAGTTGACATGCATAGTGAGATTAATATCATCATGGAATAGAGACCAATACTATGATTCATTCTTTTCTTACTAATTGAACTCATTTTCAAGAAATTTTTTTTTTGGTTGGTGCTCAAAGAACTATAAATTTCCAAATAAGAAGCATGACACAGTAATGCACTCCCCCAAACTTAATTCATGCATTGTCCTCAATGTAATGGTCATGGAAAATGAGACAAAGCTTTTACCTTTGACAACGACCGTCAATGATCGTTGTCCAATTCCTCGTCAGCTCGTGGGGTATAGTGTTGGACAGATCACCGCACACATGGAGTCTCTCACCATAATAAAAAACAAAAAAAAAAAACAAACAAAAAACAAAGCAAAAGGATAAGAAAAAGTTCTTGATTTATAGTCCAAAGCTGGAATTTTTACCATGTAAGCTCAAGTGCCGCAAGGGCCAGTGTGGGACGATTTTTCGTCCGCCATGTGGTAACGTCGTAACCACTTTTCTTTCACAGTGAATAGTGTCATGTGGTCATCTCTCAGTTTGAAGGTATCGACTGGTAGAACATCGACAACTTTGAACGATCCAGCCCATGGTGCGTCAGACTTCCATGGAAATAGTCCCATATTTTTCCTATTCATTTGAACTAAGTCACCTGAATTTGCCTCCTCTTTGATGGGCCTTCGGTGTGAACTCCACCTTCATCTCGCTCTTAACCTGTGTGATGACCAGAGATTATAGATGTTAATCCCAGAGTATTAATAAACCCTAGTTTTATGCGTGGTAATTTGGAGTTTAATCGCGGTGTTGGGCCTCCCGAGCTCGTCTATTTGGGTAGTTGGGATCGTTGGATCCCGAGGTTGAGATTGTATTCTCATTCCGGTGAAAAACCTATGAGTTGGGTTTTTAGTGTGACTCGGGATCTGGAGTGCTATGTGTGGGCACCGGTAGGGGGTTTTGGAGTTAGAGAGAGAATTTTTGGAAACAGATGATTTTTAATGAATCATGATGTATTTGTGGGACTATTAGTATTTCGGGATATTTTTGCTATAAATACCAGTTGAACCCGAGATTTTAATTATTGGAAGCCTTTTTTTCTCCTCCAGCCCGTTTTTCTCTCTCTTCCCGCTGCGCCATTTCCCGATCTCCCTTGACCCCCGCCGCTTCAAGGCGTGCGCCCGCCGCCATCCGGCGCGTCCAACCTACCATCGACTTCGTCTCTTCCAGGCGCACCTTCCCATACCAACAATTTGAAGTTTCGTCGAGTATCGCGTTCGGATTTGCAAGAAAAGCGCTAGGGTTCGAAACTGTAATCTGTCCAATTTGGGGCTCGATATTTGGTACGTTTTTGGGGCTTTTCTTCAGGCATTTTTGGGGCGTTTTGTGCTGCATTTTGGGTCGAAAATTTTATGCTTTGTGGTTCGAAGAAATTTGTTGCCATTGGTTCGAATTTGGTGTTCTGTTTTTCAAAAATCTTGTTGATTTTTGGATGAATTCTTATGCTTCACATGGTTCAGCTTTTGAATCTCTTTTGTGATGCATTATGGTTCGAATTTAACGCTGATTGCGTGGGGTTAGGGTTCGAATTTGGGGGTTTTGGCAGGGGGTGGTGATTCTTGTCATTGATGGATTAATTCATGTTTTAGATGAATTATGGTACCTAATTGGGTTCGATTTGTGATGTGAAAGTTCAAAAATTTATGGGGAGTTCTTGAACAATTTTCAATAATGTCTCATTCGATTTCCCTCCCTGCATATGCCCTGCCCCGGGTCTTTTAAATGGTTAATTGTCGTGTGTTGACAATATTTTTTAGGGTTATGGGTGTGCTTGAGCATGGGTTGCATGTTCGTAAATAATTGTGAATTATTTATCGTGTTAGCACATCATTCCTCGTGGCATGGAACTCGAGCAAGGTTTGGCTCGGACTTCGGAGATTTAAGGTACGTGCGACGCACGAGCATTTCTTTATATGAGAGCATTTGTGAAATGCATAATGTATTTTGATTGCATTGATGGTTGTGCGTATGGTTATCTATATGTGTGTTGATATAGCTATGGAACGACCAAATCTTGATATCGCCGCCACAAGTGTGCGTGATTTTAGAGTTGCGTAACCTCATAAGATATATGGGGGTACTGGATGTATATGACCATTGTAGGACATTGGGATGCCTGAGAATGATCGTGGAAGCATGTATTCATTATAAGACATGTGAGATGTCTATGTATAATGGAGAATTGGTAAAATAAATGCTAGGCATTTGAGCTATCTGTGATTGGTAGCAAAGTTGAAAATCAGTATTAGATATTGCGATATCTATATTTGTATGTATAATGAATTTGGAATCATTAATTATTGATATTTGAGAATCAGGCATGCGATGAGTTAAATCAATGTGTTGATTTACTGATTTTTGAGATTTGATGAGTTTGGTGGTTGTGAGAACAGGGACAGTACACGGAATCCCGGATGAGGATGTTGCCATCCAGGGAGTATCATTTAAAATTCATTAGTATTTACTTTTGTTGTAAATTATGAATTTCATTATTGTGATTATGGGATTTTGTGTATTGGTATGCTCACCCCGTTGGGGGCTGTCTCTGTTGGGGCAGGTGAACAGGTACATCGACGGCTTTGGAGATGAGCTCGAGCTGTTGATTGGATGTACTCCCAGGATCGTGGTACCAGGGCTTGATGGAGCACGGTATCGTACAGGGTACTCATATACACCTGAGGGTTATATACATATTCATGATGCTCGCATGTGAGCACGGTTATACTTGTATATGGGTTGTATATAAAGGCATGAGCCTTTCTCTCTTTCATTCTATGTTGCATGCAATTAAGGGTAGAATTGCTAATGATATGAGAGTCATTGGTGTATTATGCGGGTGTTGAAACCCACTTTATGTTGTCTTATGTGTGGTGTCTTCCCTGGCTGGGAATTTACTTGGTGTTGCTGTATTCTGTTGAGTATGTGTTTCCCTGGCCGGGAACTATATTATGTGATGTGCTTTTATTTCGGGATGGCTCTATTTATGGGGAGACTCTGCCCAAATTTTTATAAAAGTCCACAATGTAAAAAGTGGCGTAATGGGGATGGTAATGGGCGAACTCTATGAGTCTATTTGTTGGTACAGATGATCTTAATGTTGAATATTAAAGAAATTTTGTAATTGCCATTCAATGGTAAAGTATCATCTGAGTTTCCTGATTGATTTTATTGAAAGCATGCGCCACACATAATGATTAATACACTAATCAAGGGTTAAGGGCTTGGGGTCCTTACATTAGTGGTATCAGAGCAGTGGTTAGCTCTTTGGGGCTGTTGAAGGCCTGGAACATGCTGATAGGGATGGGTAGCACATATTTATGCATGATAGTAGCTAGTGTTTTGTGACACAACTATTTTGCTTATGTGCATTTGTAACGTGTGATCATAGTGAAACGATTATATGTCATAACATCTATAGGATCATAATATAATCTGTTGATTATGATTGTGAGTTGTGACTCAGGGACAACCAAATGGAGCATTTTGAAATGCATTGGGATATAGGAAGTACTTTGTACTCATAGTTTATGCATTTGCTCGTTATAATCATATTGTGGTGAATATGGATTATTATATGCTCATGATTTGTGATTGTTCCTGTAGGGACACTATGACACAAAGGGCTAAGGCCAGGGTTGAAAGACACGAAACGGTAACCTGCGTTTATATACATCATGGAATTATGCATTGTGGTTGCATGTGTACATGTAGTGATGATTTTAATGCTTTGCCGCCAAATGTTGAAGCGAGGGGTAAGAGTGCCGCATGTCGCATTTGAGCGAGGTGCATTAAAATACACTCATGATGATGTATGTTGGAATATGGATTATGCTTTGTGATGCAGGTATGGATGAAATACTTGGTGAATATCCCATGAGTCATTGTTATGGATGAGTGATGATTTTAAATGCTTGCCGTTAATTATTGTTTTGTGCCGCTAAAATGTGAAGCGAGGGGTGGGAGCGCCGCATGTCACATTGAAGCGTGGTTATCATATGAGGCGAGGAAAGAATATTTGCCGCTAAAATGTGAAGCGAGGGGTGGGAGCGCCGCATGTCCATTTAAGCGAGGTTATTCTATGCCGCCTATATGTGAAGCGAGGGGTGGGAGTACCGCATGTTTTACTTGAGCGAGGGGCATTAAAATACACTACCGTGACAATGACTAGGGATCGGCTATTCTATTGGCGATGATTCTTGCCGCCAGGTATATTGATAGCGATGGTTCATTCCGCTATATTGATTGGCGATGTTCTTGCCGCCAGGTATATTGATAGCGATGGTTCATTCCGCTATATTGATTGGCGATGGTTCTTGCCGCCAGATATATTGATAGCGATGGTTCATTCCGCTATATTGATTGGCGATGTTCTTGTCGCCAGGTATATTGATAGCGATGGTTCATTCCGCTATATTGATTGGTGATGGTTCTTGCCGCCATGTATATTGATAGCGACGGTTCATTCCACTATATTGATTGGCGATGTTCTTGCCGCCGGATATATTGATAGCGATGGTTCATTCCGCTATATTGATTGGCGATGGTTCTTGCCGCCAGATATATTGATAGCGATGGTTCATTCCGCTATATTGATTGGCGATGTTCATGCCGCCAGGTATATTGATAGCGATGGTTCATTCCGCTATATTGATTGGCGATGGTTCTTGCCGCCAGGTATATTGATAGCGACGTCTCATTCCGCTATATTGATTGGCGATGTTCTTGCCGTCGGATATATTGATAGCGATGTCTCATTCCGCTATTCTATTGGCGATGGTTCATGCCGACGGGTATTCTATTGACGATAATTCGTGCCACTAGATATCACATAGCGATGGGTCATTCCGCTACACCTATGGCGATGGTTCATACCGCCGGATATCTATAGGGGTGTCTTATGCCGCTGACTCTATGACGAGAGATCATGCTGCTGATTCTATAGCGATGGGTTATACCGCTATGTGCGTAGCGCTGGATTATGTCGCCTACGAGCGATGGATGCTACTTGTGTATCGCTGGTGGATGATGGATACAGGTATTCCGCTATCTTGATAGCGATGAGGTATGTCGTATTACTTTTGTTAGCATCATTGTGGATACTACATGTTGTTATATACGTCATGTGTTTGACGATGAGATTATGGATGTCGTGTATTGACATGTACCGTCATATGTTTGACGATGTTAATTGGATGTCATATGTTGACATATGCCGTCACGGGATGACGATGACATAGTTGATGTTCTATGTAGACGTGTAGCGTCGTTTTGATGGTTAATACATTTATGTTATGTATTTGGTTGTATGGTTTGAGTGCCGATGGTGAGCACATGGTAGAGTCTGTGTCACTAGTTGACGAGACCTTTTTGCCGAGCAGGTTTGTTCGGTGGAGTATTGGATGTTTTGTATCGGTAAATGTACCACATCATGTTATAGAGGTAAATATTTGTCGAGCAATGATACCCTTGGGTATGCTCGTTGGCTTGGCTAGGGCCAAGTGATTGGTGGTAAGAGTAGTCATTGAGGAAACTACTCGCTTGCGTTGTGATGTAGGGCAAACATGGTTACACCCACCCTGAGGGTGTGTGATAAGTCTTAACGGATTATGATTGCATCATAAGTGAGCAAGGACATCGGGTTGTCCATTGTGCTTGGTATTTTAGAGATATGCTGGGCGATGACCCATTACTCTAACGGTTTGTACGGTATGGCATACCGAGATGGAACATACGGGTTGTTGGTGGGCTTGATGTGAGCCTATGGAGACAGCGCTTTGCTACCCAGATATCGTAGTAATGATATAGTGTGCTTGTTGGAGCCATGATACTGCACGTTGGAACCGAGTTTGGCGAATCGTATGATGATACGATGAAGACTTTTGGCAGGCTTTTGATTGTCCCTTTGTAGCATGATGTTTGAGGCATGTGACACCTCATGAGAACATTATACGTCTTTTGTTTTGAGGGACTTGTCTGGGACAGCTCATAATGTTGGAGTGCCAACAAGAGAGTCATCAAGTCGTCGTTGACTCGATCTGGGGAATCCGTGTACTGGGGATGCAATGAGTGTTATTGTATCCAGTTTTTCTGAACGATGGTTCGAGACTAGTGGATATCGAGTTCGATAGCACCTCCCTTGTGGGGAAGGAGGTAGTATTATACCTATTGGGAATCTTTGAAAGATTCGGTGAGTTGGTACGTGTGGTGTTGATTTTGGGAATCACGCCGTGTTGTTGATCGTCGGCTATCATTCTCCTCTGGATGGGAATGACTCAGAATTGACAGTTGTGTTTGGGGCTTAGGGGTATGTTGTAGATACCCGAGCCAAGTGCATTGAGTATGCATGTGATGTCCGTGCCTAGGCAGGTATACCGGTGAGTATACGGATGCCAGTTATTGATTTCCTTTTGTCAAGCATAGAGTTATACTATTTTTGGATGGTTAAATCTCTGATGAGAGATATTGAACACCTTGAGATTGGGAATCTCCATGGCACGATAATTATGAGGAATAATCGTGAAGTCAGTTGACTCCCTTTGAGGAGGGATTATCTTGTGTGGGTTAAGGTATTTCCTTGTTGGTGTTTCCTCCGAGTTATGCGATAGCCTTCCCAAGTTTGGATTGTTAAATCCTAGGATTATAAAGGGATGGCATGAATTCAGATTTATTGGGTGTTGCTGTTGACACAAGCGTTGAGGATGCAATGGGTTTATTGCATGTCCTTTCAGAATTTGAAACTCTGTGGAGTCTCGATGGTTTATTTATGATTAGGATGTGATCCTTGGAATATTCAGAGGTGGACATCTTGTGAGATGTCTTTTGTGTGAATCTGTGGCCGTGAGTTGCCCAAATTGAGTTGCAATGCTGCGACTGCTCATTTGATGGAGGAGGTTTGAAAGTGGAGACCAGGTTTGGTATGTGTACACCGTGGTATACTAGTGTTTCCCTCATAACGATGTGTGTTAGACATCGTGAGTCATGATAGAGATGTCATTGAATGATATCTACGATGGAATCGGGAGCGATTCGAATCCTTGTAGTTTCAGTTGACTAACTGCTTTAGGATTGTTAGCGTTATGTTGTGCCGACGCTCTTTCGTTTTTGGTGTACTGGAAGGTTTATTTCATTCCAGAATTTGGTGCGGGGTAGGTACCCTCGCGTTTATTAATACGATTCTGATATGGTCAAGAATCGAGGTTATCGCTTCATGTTGTTGTGTAGCCCGGGTGTTACGTGATACACCGGTGCTAATTTCGAGGATGAAATTCTTTTAGTGGGGGATATTGTGATGACCACAGATTATAGATGTTAATCCCGGAGTATTAATAAACCCTAAAGTTTTATGCATGGCAATTTGGAGTTTAATCGCGGTGTTGGGCCTCCCGAGCTCGTCTATTTGGGTAGTTGGGATCGTTGGATCCCGAGGTTGAGATTGTATTCTCATTCCGGTGAAAAACCTATGAGTTGGGTTTTTAGTGTGACTCGGGATCTGGAGTGCTATGTGTGGGCACCGGTAGGGGGTTTTGGAGTTAGAGAGAGAATTTTTGGAAACAGATGATTTTTAATGAATCATGATGTATTTGTGGGACTATTAGTATTTCGGGATATTTTTGCTATAAATACCAGTTGAACCCGAGATTTTAATTATTGGAAGCCTTTTTTTCTCCTCCAGCCCGTTTTTTCTCTCTCTTCCCGCTACGCCATTTCCCGATCTCCCTTGACCCCAGCCGCTTCAAGGCGTGCGCCCGCCGCCGTCCGGCCGCCATCCGGCGCGTCCGACCTACCATCGGCTTCGTCTCTTCCAGGCGCACCTTCCCATACCAAAAATTTGAAGTTTCGTCCAGTATCGCGTTTGGATTTGCCAGAAAAGCGTTAGGGTTCGAAACTGTAATCTGTCCGATTTGGGGCTCGATTTTTGTTACATTTTTGGGGCTTTTCTTCAGGCGTTTTTGGGGCGTTTTGTGCTGCATTTTGGGTCGAAAATTTTATGCTTTGTGGTTCGAAGAAATTTGTTGCCATTGGTTCGAATTTGGTGTTCTGTTTTTCAAAAATCTTGTTGATTTTTGGATGAATTCTTATGCTTCACATGGTTCAGCTTTTGAGTCTCTTTGGAGATGCATTATGGTTCGAATTTAACGCAGATTGCGTGGGGTTAGGGTTCGAATTTGGGGGGTTTGGCAGGGGGTGGTGATTCTTGTCATTGATGGATTAATTCATGTTTTAGATGAATTATGGTACCTAATTGGGTTCCATTTGTGATGTGAAGGTTCGAAAATTTATGGGGAGTTCTTGAACAATTTTCAATAATGTCTCATTCGATTTCCCTCCCTGCATATGCCCTGCCCCGGGTCTTTTAAATGGTTAATTGTCGTGTGTTGACAATATTTTTGAGGGTTATGGGTGTGCTTGAGCATGGGTTGCATGTTCGTAAATAATTGTTAATTATTTATCGTGTTAGCACATCGTTCCTCGGGGCATGGAACTCGAGCAAGGTTTGGCTCGGACTTCGGAGATTTAAGGTACGTGCGACGTACGAGCATTTCTTTATATGAGAGCATTTGTGAAATGCATAATGTATTTTGATTGCATTGATGGTTGTGCGTATGGTTATCTAGTGTGTTGATATAGCTATGGAACGACCAAATCTTGATATCGCCGCCACAAGTGTGCGTGATTTTAGAGATATATGGGGTACTGGATGTATATGACCATTGTAGGACATTGAGATGCCTGAGAATGATCGTGGAAGCATGTATTCATTATAATACATGTGAGATGTCTAAGTATAATGGAGAATTGGTAAAATAAATGCTAGGCATTTGAGCTATCTGTGATTGGTAGCAAAGTTGAAAATCAGTATTAGATATTGAGATATCTATATTTGTATGTATAATGAATTTGGAATAATTATTGATATTTGAGAATCAGGCATGCGATGAGTTAAATCAATGTGTTGATTTACTGATTTTTGAGATTTGATGAGTTTGGTGGTTGTGAGAACAGGGACAGTACACGGAATCCCGGATGAGGATGTTGCCATCCAGGGAGTATCATTTAAAATTCATTAGTATTTACTTTTGTTGTAAATTATGAATTTCATTATTGTGATTATGGGATTTTGTGTATTGGTATGCTCACCCCGTTGGGGGCTGTCTCTGTTGGGGAGACTCTGCCCAAATTTATGGGGAGACTCTGCCCAAATTTTTATGGCTCTATTTATGGGGAGACTCTGCCCAAATTTTTATAAAAGTCCACAATGTAAAAAGTGGCGTAAAGGGGATGGTAATGGGCGAACTCTATGAGTCTATTTGTTGGTAGAGATGATCTTAATGTTGAATATTAAAGAAATTTTGTAATTGCCATTCAATGGTAAAGTATCATCTGAGTTTCCCGATTGATTTTATTGAAAGCATGCGCCACACATAATGATTAATACACTAATCAAGGGTTAAGGGCTTGTGGTCCTTATATTAGTGGTATCAGAGCAGTGGTTAGCTCTTTGGGGCTGTTGAAGGCCTGGAACATGCTGATAGGGATGGGTAGCACATATTTATGCATGATAGTAGCTAGTGTTTTGTGACACAACTATTTTGCTTATGTGCATTTGTAACGTGTGATCATAGTGAAACGATTATATGTCATAACATCTATAGGATCATAATATAATCTGTTGATTATGATTGTGAGTTGTGACACAGGGACAACCAAATGGAGCATTTTGAAATGCATTGGGATACAGGAAGTACTTTGTACTCATAGTTTATGCATTTGCTCGTTATAATCATATTGTGGTGAATATGGATTATTATATGCTCATGATTTGTGATTGTTCCTGTAGGGACACTATGACACGAAGGGCTAAGGCCAGGGTTGAAAGACACGAAACGGTAACCTGCGTTTTATATACATCATGGAATTATGCATTGTGGTTGCATGTGTACATGTAGTGATGATTTTAATGCTTTGCCGCCAAATGTTGAAGCGAGGGGTGGGAGTGCCGCATGTCGCATTTGAGCGAGGTGCATTAAAATACACTCATGATGATGTATGTTGGAATATGGATTATGCTTTGTGATGCAGGTATGGATGAAATACTTGGTGAATATCCCATGAGTCATTGTTATGGATGAGTGATGATTTTAAATGCTTGCCGCTAATTATTGTTTTGTGCCGCTAAAATGTGAAGCGAGGGGTGGGAGCGCCGCATGTCACATTGAAGCGTGATTATCATATGAGGCGAGGAAAGAATATTTGCCGCTAAAATGTGAAGCGAGGGGTGGGAGCGCCGCATGTCCATTTAAACGAGGTTATTCTATGCCGCCTATATGTGAAGCGGGGGGTGGGAGTACCGCATGTTTTACTTGAGCGAGGGGCATTAAAATACACTACCGTAACAATGACTAGGGATCGGCTATTCTATTGGCGATGATTCTTGCCGCCAGGTATATTGATAGCGATGGTTCATTCCGCTATATTGATTGGCGATGGTTCTTGCCGCCAGATATATTGATAGCGATGGTTCATTCCGCTATATTGATTGGCGATGTTCTTGCCGCCAGGTATATTGATAGCGATGGTTCATTCCGCTATATTGATTGGCGATGGTTCTTGCCGCCAGGTATATTGATAGCGACGGTTCATTCCGCTATATTGATAGCACGGTATCGTACAGGGTACTCATATACACCTGAGGGTTATATACATATTCATGATGCTCGCATGTGAGCACGGTTATACTTGTATATGGGTTGTATATAAAGGCATGAGCCTTTCTCTCTTTCATTCTATGTTGCATGCAATTAAGGGTAGAAATGCTAATGATATGAGAGTCATTGGTGTATTATGTGGGTGTTGAAACCCACTTTATGTTGTCTTATGTGTGGTGTCTTCCCTGGCTGGGAATTTACTTGGTGTTGCTGTATTCTGTTGAGTATGTGTTTCCCTGGCCGGGAACTATATTATGTGATGTGCTTTTATTTCGGGATGGCTCTATTTATGGGGAGACTCTGCCCAAATTTTTATAAAAGTCCACAATGTAAAAAGTGGCGTAATGGGGATGGTAATGGGCGAACTCTATGAGTCTATTTGTTGGTAGAGATGATCTTAATGTTGAATATTAAAGAAATTTTGTAATTGCCATTCAATGGTAAAGTATCATCTGAGTTTCCCGATTGATTTTATTGAAAGCATGCGCCACACATAATGATTAATACACTAATCAAGGGTTAAGGGCTTGGGGTCCTTACAACCTGCATCGCATCAATAGACAGTTGATGTGACTAGAAATAGACACATCTATTGCGTTTAATTGGTTACAATTTGGTATGTTTTGATGGATAATTTGATACATATGCTACCTAATCGTATATTTGTGTAATTGTAGGTGGAATCGAAGAAATCGAGCTAACTAAGGCGAATAAAGGTCAAGAAAAGCTTTGGAGCTAATAAGGACTCAATATAGATCAAGAAAAGGCTAAAAATGTAATTTTAGTGGAGGCGATCGACCGCATGGAGGAGGCAATCGATCGCCTATGGACAGAAAGTTGAGCAACAAAAATTACGAAGCAGCGATCGATCGCAAGGATTAGGCGATCGATCGCCAAAGCTCATTGGAGCCAAGCGATCGATCGCGAGAAAAGTGGCGATCGATCGCCTAAGGAAAATCGCCTAGAAAAAAAAGAGCTAGCGATCGATCGCCAGCAGTGTTTTGGAAAGATTGGGGACTTGATTTCTTTCCTTCCTACATAGGCTCTAACCTACCCCATCAGCCTCCACACCTCTTGATACTCAAAATTAGTCTCTTTTAGAGATTTTTCAGACCTTAAAACAGATTTTTGAATTTTTAGAATATTTTTCTTTCAATTTTTGTAAAGACGCTCGAAGAACGAAGACGGAATTAACAAGCCGGAATCGTGCTTCGCTTTAGTAACTTTATTTTCTATTGATTGTTTGATGTTTTTAATACAATTTTTGTTAGTTTTAGATTTAGTTATGCAAGGCTAAAAACTTTGATTCTTGGTTGAGGGATATTTGCCTTTGGAATAGAAAAAACTTGTTAAAATTTTGATTTGATTGTTGAATTTTCAATTCGATTTCAATTTGTTTTTCAGATTATGATTCTTATGAGTATTATGTTTGATTGATAGATTGATCACCTAGTAATCACATACAATATCTAATGCTAATTGAGAAGCATCTAAGATTATAATTATCTGATGTTGGTGTTATTTAAATTCTTAGGAAAAACAATTGGATAATTAATTCTAACGGCTGTAGTTCTTATTAATTAGATTCATCAAACTTACTCGTTTTGAAACGATCATTGATTTAATCTTAACGGCTGTAGTTTTGGTTAAAGATTTGATAAGAGTCGAATTAAATGTTGTTTTCTTTTTTACCACGATTAAGGTAAGTAAGGAATTATGTTTTCAATTGATGAATAATTGAATGAATTCATATGTTTAGTAATTTGATGATCAAGTGAATAATTTCCAAAGGTAAAGTTGACCGAAAACCAAGAATCGCTTCTTAATCTTGATAAACTAGTTAATTGTTTGCTTTCGTTTAATTTAGTTATAGTTAAAGAAATTCCATAACCCCCTATTTTGATAGTTGTTAGCATAAAAAATATTCACTTCCCTGTGGGATCGATCCCTACTCACGCTACTACATATTTATTGCTATTAACTTTCCGATGTAGTGTCCTCTCGATCTCAGGATCGTAGTGAATATTATCTTCTTGATCAGAGGGATCACCTGTACTCGTGAACAAACAACAAGAGTATAAAACAAAATAAATAAAATGATGTTAACACAAAAGTAATTGCCTTCCCCGGCAACGGTGGTAGCGTTTATCGCGTACGCCCAAATTAACCCTCAAGAGAAATTCCATAACCCCCTATTTTGATACTTGTTAGCATAAAAAATATTCACTTCCCTGTGGGATCGATCCCTACTCACGCTACTACATATTTATTGCTATTAACTTTTGAGGGTTAATTTGGGCGTACGCGATAAACGCTACCACCGTTGCCGGGGAAGGCAATTACTTTTGTGTTAACATCGTTTTATTTAATTTTTTTTATACTCTTGTTGTTTGTTCACGAGTACAGGTGATCCCTCTGATCAAGAAGATAATATTCACTACGATCCTGAGATCGAGAGGACACTACATCGGAGAAGGAGAGAAAACCGAAGGCAAGAAGAGAAAGAAATGGACAACATGGCTGGGAATCAAAGTTTACGACAACTGGCCAATCCGGATTTGAACCAACAACCTCGTTGCATTACTTTTCCTACTCTTGCAACTAATGTTAATTTTGAATTGAAATCTAGACTAATACATTTGTTGCCATCTTTCCATGGACTTGTAGAAGAAGATCCTCATAAGCATTTGATGGAGTTCCATGTGGTTTGCACCACTATGAAACCGACTGGAATTACTGAGGAGCAAATCAAGTTGAGAGCTTTTCCTTTTTCCTTGAAGGACGCTGCAAAGGACTGATTATTCTACCTACCATCCGGATCAATCACGACATGGAATGATCTCAAGAGGACATTTCTAGAAAAATACCTTCCAGCATCAAGGGCAGGTAATATACGGAATGAGATCTACTCTATTCGACAATACACGGGAGAGACATTGCATGAGTACTGGGAGCGCTTCAAGAAGTTGTGTGCAAGCTGTCCACAACACCAGATAAGTGAACATTTACTCATACAATACTTTTATGAGGGTTTGTTATCTAGTGACAGGAACTTGGTTGACGCTGCGAGCGGTGAAGCTTTTGTGGATAAGACACCGGAAGATGCAAGAAGCTTGATAGCAAACATGGCGGCCAACTCACAGCAGTTTGGCAACTTTAGGAATGAGCCGAATCAATGGAAACAAGGAGAGGTAAACGTGTCTAACCTAGAACAACAACTTATTAGCCTCACCTCTCTTGTTCGTCAAATGGCAGGAGGAAATGGACAGACAGTGAAGCCATGTGGAATATGTGTGGAGATGAGTCATACTACAGATTCATGCCCATCACTTCAAGAATCATCTGCTGAGCAAGTGAATGCATCAGGTGGATTTCTTGGGCAACCTCAACGCAAATATGACCCTTACTCCAACACATACAACCCAGGATGGAGAGACCACCCTAACTTGAGCTATGGACCACAATCGATGAATCACGTTCCACCTCAAGTGCCACAACAACCACAACATCCACCACCATACAGACCACCTTTTCGGAGGACCCAACAATCTAATTACCCTTCTACTAGTGACAGGTTAGAGAATATTATTCAAGATCTTGCTCATAATGTTACAAAATTTCAACAGGAAACAAGATCAAGTATTCAAAGCTTGAAAACTCAAGTGGGTCAACTAGCCACCGTGCTCAATCGTGTTGAAGCCCATGTGTAAGGACCCCATATACTTAACCCTTGATTAGTGTATTAATCATTATGTGTGGCACATGCTTTCAATAAAATTATTCGGGAAACTCAGATGATACTTTACCATTGAATGGCAATTACAAAGTTTTCTTTAACATACAGTGTTATAAGTTCATCATCCTAACAACAACAGACTCATAGGGTTCGCCCATTACACCACTTTTTACATTGTGGACTTTTATAAAAATTTGGGCAGAGTCTCCCCATAAATAGAGCTATCCCGAAATAAAAGCACAACGCATAACATAATTCCCGGCCAGGGAATACATAACACTCATCAGAATACAGCAATATCAAGTAAATTCCCAGCCAGGGAAGACACCACACATATGACAACAAAAGTGGGTTTCAACACCCACAATACACCAATGACTCTCATATCATTTAGCAATTCTACCTCTAATTGCATGCAACATAGAATGAAAGAGAGAAAGGCTCATGCCTTTATATACAACCCATATACAAGTATAATCTTGCTCACATGCGAGCATCATGAATATGTATAACCCTCATGGGTATATAAGTACTCTATACGATACCGTGCTCCATCAAGCCCTGGTACCACGATCCTGGGAGTACATCCAATCAACAGCTCGAGCTCATCTCCAAAGCCATCGATGTACCTGTTCACCTGCCCCAACAGAGACAGCCCCCAACGGGGTGAGCATACCAATTCCACAATTTCATAATCATAATGACATAATACATAATTTACGAAAATGTAAATATTGTGGAACATATGTGATACTTCCTGGATGGTATCATCCTCATCATAGCGTACCCCTGTAATAACCCTGTTCTCAAAACAGATAAATCATCAAATCCTGAATATGCAGTTAATCATCATATTGGTTAACCCTAGCCAGTTTCAATTTAACAACATTTCATAACATCTTTCTTTATCTAGCAATTATCATAATTCTAGATATCATATTGAGATTTCCTTAACTTCCGATACTAGTTAATCACTTCTCTGATTAACTACGTCTCTGTTCCTATTCATTACCAATAGGGAATAAAATACAGATATCCTAGATATCTAATCAAATACCACATTTGCATTTCTTACTTCAAAGTAGCATCATACTATCGGTGTTTGCTCCGTAGCAACCACACCCCATCATTTGCTCGCTTCATAGCGGCACTAAGCATTTCACCATGTGAATCAACATAACGTAACCAAGTCCCGGTACCATCATAGTAAAACATTTCATGTATTTTAAATCATGCATCATACTTGTAAAAACATCATTTAAACTATGCTCGTACGCTAAACGTACCTTAAATCCTCGAAGTCCGAGCCAAACCTTGCTCGAGTTCCATGCCCCGAGGAACGATGTGCTAACACGATAAATAATTCACAATTATTTACGAACATGTAACCCATGCTCAAGCACATCCATAACCCTCAAAATATTGTCGACACACGACAATTAAACATCTAAAAGACCTGGGGCAGGGTACATGCAGGGAGGGAAAACGAATGCGACATATCGAAAAATTGCTCAAGAACACCTTCAATAATTCGAACCCTAGCATCACAATTCGAACCCAACCAAGCATCATAAATCATCTAAAACATGTAATAAACGATCCCTAACATGAATCATCAACCCATAGCCAAAACCCCCAAAATTCGAAATCAAACCCTCACCAAATTAGGGCAAAATTCGAACCATAACAACTCGATTCGAACCTAATTAAGCATCATAATTCATTTAAACATGAATAAGTCGAATAACAACAAGAATCATCATCCTCATGCCAAAAACCCCCAAAATCGAACATAAACCCCTCAAACATCATGAAATTCGAACCAAACTCCACAAATTCGAACACAATCCTTACATTCGAACACAATACCTCTAAATTTAGCAGGGAATAACATGAGAGGGACGAAAAAGGGGTATGGGAGGTTACCCATACGAAGATCGGAAAGAAATCGGACGAAAATCGAAGAACCCTAGAAAATTGGGGATCGGCGCTTTCCTGTAAAATCCGAACTCAAATCGCGACCAAACTTCGAATTGATGGTGTAGAAAGGACCGCCTGGACGGGACGAAGCCGGCGGCGGGTCGCACGCGCCGAACGGCGGCCGGACGGCGGCGGGCGGAGGCCTTTTGTGCGCGGGGGGTCTGGGGCGACGGGAAGGGTTACGCGGGAAGGGAGAGAGAAAGATAAGGTGCTGAAATGGTTCTGTTAGGATCGGGGTAGTGTTTAGAAGGGGGGGGGGGGTTGAATAAACACTAGATACATTTTCGATTTCTTTTTCTGGTTAACTGTAAACTGTTAAGTATTACAGTTGCTTCTCAATATCAGGCAAGTTAGTAGACACTTGTTGTAGTGCGGAAGACGTCTACAAAACTTGTGAGGAATAAAACTGAAGTAATAAAGCAATAAACAAATAACACGAGAATTGTTTCTGGAAGTTCGAAGCACAACGCTTCTACGTCTCCCCTTCTTCCTTTGTAGGAAGGATTCACTAGAAGACTTGGTTTACACTTTTACAGTATACAACCTTCTTAGGCACTAACACACTTGGCCTAAACTCCTAGCAATCACACACTTCTTTACTTTGATTACAATGGATTCTATGACACTCTTTACAGAATACACTTTCTAGCTTTGAGAGTTTTTTTTAGCAGCAGACTTCAATTGAAGATAATCTGTCACAGATTCAGTTTTGCTGTTTGTCTGCTCTTTGCTGAACGTTTGGAATATCAGTCGGATGACTTTAGAGTTTGCTTTGAAATATATCTCTTAGTTGAAAATCGCTCAGCTCTTCTTTATTCTCTGCTTGGATGTATTTATAGGTTTGGATGTCCAACGGTAGCCTTTCTGTATATGGAAGAGATTAACTTTCCAATTACATATTGTCTTCTTTCCTATTTTGTAAAGCAACGGCTCTTTTCACTCTGACGGTAATGGTGGCGGAGATATAGCAGGGTGCGCCGCTCTGTTGTACCTTTGTCAGAGAATGTTGTACTGATTTTGTCTCATTGCTTAGTGCTCTAACTGGAAGCTTAGACTTCTGCTGGTTCTCTTTGTTCAACTGGTCGTTCATCCTCTTATGACCAGTTGATGTCCTTGTACAGTGAGAGACTATTCAGTTGATAGTTGTCCAGTAGATGTTCATCCAGTTTAAGTTTATCCTGTTGATAGCTTGCACTGTTGATGTCTTCATCCGGTGGATGTCCATCCAGTTGATGTCTTGTCCGGTTGATGACTTCATCCGGTTGATGTCCATCCAGTTGGTGTCTTGTCCAGTTGATGACTTCACCCGGTTGATGTCCATCCAGTTGATGTCTTCATCCGGTTGATGTCCATCCAGTTGGTGTCTTGTCCAATTGATGACTTCATCCGGTTGATGTCCATCCAGTTGATGTCTTCATCCGGTTGATGTCCATCCAGTTGGTGTCTTGTCCAGTTGATGACTTCATCCGGTTGATGTCCATCCAGTTGATGTCTTCATTCAGTTGGTGTCTTGTCCAGTTGATGACTTCATCCGGTAGAAGTCTTTTTCCAGTTTGTCTTTAATATCCGGTAGGACTTCATCCAGTTGGTGTCTTGTCCAGTTGATGACTTCATCCGGTAGAAGTCTTTTTCCAGTTTGTCTTTAATATCCGGTAGGACTTCATCCAGTTTGTAATTACCAAAACGTTAGAAATCGTTTTCCCAACAATTTCCCCCTTTTTGGTGATGACAAAACTAAGCAAAGATCTATTTCCAGTTTGAGTAAATAAGATGAGAATCCTGAAATTACTTGAAGACAAAATGGAAAAGAAATTTTCATTAAATATAAGCAGATTACAAGTTGTAATCAAACTGGACAATTTGAGAGAGATTCATCTTTACTTAAGATGAATTCTAATAACTTGACTAGAATCTAAGACCAATTTAGTTTACATAATTTAGCTGATACACGACAAATCTACAAACAAGTATTGTAGACCCGGAGAGCTTCGATCCACCTGGTGTCAGAGAGGAAGAGCTCGATCCACCTTATTTCAGAGAGGAAGAGCTCGATCCACCTTGTTTCCGAGAGGACCTAATAAGAATACTCTATCTCTGCCGGTCTACCTTGTTTCGGAGAGAAGGTCGGGAAGAGTCATATGAATATTCATTAGGCAGCTTCCATGGTCCATGGATTCACCTAATGAGAATAGTCTATCTCTGTCTTCCCCCTTTTTGTCATCAGCACCCAGGCATCTGCTGTTAGTGGTTCCTGACTGATGAGGAGCACCAGAACAGGATCAAAGCGCTGAAGCTTAACAGAGCTGGGTTAGATAAGTAATCAACCCATGAGGGGTTGATTTAGATAAGTAATAAACCCATGAAGGTGAGACAGATCTAACAGAAAACCAGGGAACTTTGAATAGCTTGAAAGTAATCATGTTAAGTGAATGTGTGTTCTGTGAGCAAACAAGAGTCGCTATTTATAGAAATGAAAAGGTTGCAATTAATGTGAATGTATTTAAGTGAAACAGTAAATACAAAGAAAAAGTCAATAAAAGCAGTAAATAGATACGAGTAATTAATGGAAGAGTCAGAAAATGATACTATTTGCGCCCGAACCAATGTTTGGAATAGTCGCGTTTCTCGGTAGGCGGTTGGCGTGGACTCCGAGATCTTTGTTGAGCAGTTGGTCTGGACTGAGTGGGTGCTCCAGTTGTAGGGGATGAATGGGCAGCGGAACTTGAACCTCGCTGTGTTGAGGGAGCAGTTCGGCTGGGTTCAGGTAATCTGCGAATAATTTGAGGAGCTGCAGGCAGGCTGTTGCAAATATCTTGAATTTGAGATGCAAATGATGCCTGCATAGTGGCCAACTGATCAGTCAATGTTTTCTTGGCGTCGTCAATCTTTTCTCCAAGAGCCATTGAGGTGGCAGCATGAAGAGATTCATTGTTCTGATTGATCTGAAGACGCGCCTGGCCAATTCTAGTAAAAGCATCCGCCACTGCATTCTCAGCAAATGTTTGAAGTCTGGTGACGGTAGTCGTTAAACTACTTAAGTCCCGGTAGACTTGCTGGAATTGTGAGTCATTGTGCTGCTGATGTGTGCCTAGAATGAGAGTTGCAGTTCGTTCTTCTTGTTTAAGCTTATGAACATCGCTGGCTAGGGCTGATATGGCAGTGGATAGATTGGCTAGCTGTGCAGCAATGTTCGGAGGTTCGTCCATAGGGTTGGTAAAGACAAAAAAATCTTCAGAAAGCTCTTGAACCATGGACGGATCTGCAGCAATCAGTGGAACATCAGTAGGAGGGACAAGGGCGCTGAGATGAGCATCGTCAACTGCAGCGGATGGCAACAAGGAAGCTTCAACAATTGGTGCAGCTGTAGACTCTGAAATAGTGATAGCCAATTGGGCAGCTGTAGACTCTGAAATAGTGATAGCCAATTGGGCAGCGTCTTCATTTGGTGGAGCAGTTAAAGTAGTTGTGGGTTGATCAACCACAGCAGCTGACATCTGGGTCTGATCATTTGAGTGCGAAGACTCGCTAGGTTCATGATTTGCAGAGGATATGGTAACTTGCTGAACCACTGTCTGTATGACTGCATCCACATTGGTGTGATCAACAGCCATTGGCTGGGGCTGTTGATCCTTGTGAGAGCTGGGAGGAGAGGAGACGCCGAGAGCAGTTGGAGAGGGGAGTTCTTGAACCGAGGAGGCTACTTCCAAGGCAGTTGGTGCGGCCTCCGCTCCAGGGGAAGTAGTCTCCAGAGCAGTAGAAGTGAGCTCCACAGAGAATGGAACAATCTCCAAATTTGCAATGACGGAGTGTAGATCCTGCTGATCAGGACTGGCAACAGTTGTAGTAGTGGAGCAAGAATGAATACCAGTGGATATACGAAGGTCATGAAGAGCAAGCTCAGCCATTTCGAGCTTGGGTCCAAGAGCATTTAGAACCGCTCTATCATGATTCGCTGTTCCGGAATTCCCGTCAAATTGTTGAAGGCGAGTTTCAACCAGGGCCTGAAGTTCACCCACATAGATCATCAGGCTGAAAACTTCTCGCAGCTTCAAGCTTGTTTCAGGGTATGGGATTTGAAGATACGCTAGTATTTTGTTCTCATCTCCCCTAGCCTGATCCAGAATTTGATCAAAATCATCTAAGCGAACCTTGATACGGGCCTTTACCCATCGATCAAAAATCTCCAACTGTGGTTGCAGTTTGGCTTCAACTGTATCCATTACCATTTGAATCTCGAAGGCAACAGGAGTGGACACTGGAGCCGTAAGAGATTTTCTTTTTCCAGTAGGGGTGGTCTTGGGATGACAGTATGGACATAATGACTTGGGCGTCCTGAAGCTGATAGAGCCTGGTGCTTGCTGAGTGCTTACCAGTGTTGTCTGAGTGTCAGCTAGAACCACTGAAGGAACAGGCACCATGGCTAAGGAAGCAGGTGGTTCCTCAGTTGAAGGGATGACAGGGCTGGGTTCCCTATCAGGATTTACATCTGTAGGACCGGCGGAGGAGATAGTGTCGGAGGTGGCAATGTCTAACTGTCGGGCGGTCTGAGGAGCAGCTTTTCGTGTTCTTGGCTTCTTAGGAGGTGGAGGAGGGGGAGAGGACTCAGCGGATTCCGATATAGTCTGTTCAGAGTCACTTATAACCTGAGTCAAGCGACGCTTTGTTACTCCGCCTTATCTGCCACTTCGTTGGCGATGAAGCTGAAGATACTTATGAGTGATGAGCCTCCCTGGATGAAGGTGAGAAAGAGCTCCTGTCTTAAGGTGTTTGCTCTCAAAAGACTGCTGAGTGGGAGAGCAAAACCTGATTGACCCTTGCCAGATGCGACCAGACTAGTCAGTATTTGAAATAGCACAGCTGACCAGTTTATCTCCAACCCTTTGCATATAGCGCTCATAACGTCAAACTTCTCAGGGGTAATTATATCAAATGATCCTGCCTTACAGAGGAGCCCCTTGGAGATTATGTCCGCCAGTTGTCTATAATGACTCTTCATCAAAACTTTCCGGAAAGGAGGACGTGGAAGGCGATGAGTAGATTCCGAGACTGTGAGACGCATTTCTTCTCTTAGTTCTGCCGGAATAGTAGAGAAATCAGAAAGTCCGGTAGAGGGTAGGCACAGGTGAGTGGCAAATTCTGGTTGGGTGATGGTGACGGATTGTCCAGAGATGGACGCCACCACGGTGTCATCCACAACTTTGGCAGTAGCAAAGAACTCTTGTAGTTCGTTCTTGTAAAAGGAAGGGGTCTGGCTCAAGATTACCAGGAGTCCGGAGGTATCCAGCCTTTGTATCAACTCCTTGGTTTCTTCATCAGAGGATATGGATATTGAATGAAAATCAACGTGAATAGCATTGGTGATAAAACTCGGCTGAACATTCTTCGACATATTGAGTGAGTAGGAGGAAGAAGCAGCAAAAGTTTGTTAGAGTAAGTTTTCTGAAAGAGAAAAATAATCGCAGTGATTTGTTGGAGAAGAAGAGTAGTGAAACTAAAGGCGGTGAAAAAGGAAGTATATGTAACATCGTACTGTAGATGAGCGGACACATGTATACGTGGCGATCATCTAACGGTTTAAAAAGATTTAACAAATAAATGAAAGAACAGGATTTAGGCGGGAGTGAAATAATTTATTTTTAACCAAAAGTAATTTTGAATTCCGACGTTCATTAGGTTAATGAGTATCGAGGGTTATTTTTGTCAAAGCATATTTGGTAACATCAACTGGTATGTAGGGTTCGACTGGTAGGAAAACATCCACTGGTTGTGGAGTCCTACTGTTTCGGATACACCTACTGCAGCTGACCATTGTATTACCAGCTGAGCTTAAATAACCATGATAAAATTATAACAGAAATTCCCCCTAAATTTATGCACATAAACTAACTAATTCCCCCTGAATTCATTACCCAAAACAAAATAATCAAGAAGTAATTTCAATTAAACCAAGAATGTTTCGAAAGTAAGAAAACTTAGCGTCCGGTAGAGGCTTTGTGAAGATGTCTGCTGCCTGTTGTTCTGTAGAAATGTACTCCAGCCGGATTTCTTTCTTCATGACATGATCTCTGATAAAGTGATGACGGATGTCAATATGTTTAGTACGAGTATGAAGAACTGGATTGTACGTTATGGCAATGGCAGATGTATTGTCACAGAAAATAGGAGCCTCTGTAGACTCAATTCCATAGTCTCTGAGTTGTTGCTGAATCCATAGCAGTTGAGCACAGCAGCTTCCAGCAGCAAGGTACTCTGCTTCTGCAGTGGAAGTTGCAATGGATGTCTGTTTCTTGCAACCCCATGATATCAATCGATCACCAAGGAATTGACAATACCCACTGGTGCTTTTCCTATCAATTTTGCATCCAGCATAGTCTGCATCTGAGTATCCGATAAGATTGAAGGTTGAGTCCCTTGGATACCATAGACCGACATTCTCAGTGCCTTTCAAATATTTTAGGATCCTTTTGACTCCAGTGAAGTGCGACTGCTTGGGATTTGCTTGAAACCGGGCGCACATACACACTGCAAACATAATATCTGGTCGGCTGGCTGTCAAATATAGTAAAGATCCAATTATGCCTCGATACATTGTAACTTCGACTGGTATTCCTGAATTATCCAAGTCGAGTTTGGCAGATGAGCTCATTGGTGTAGCAGCAGCTGAGCTGGTACTCATTCCATATTTCTTCAGTAGCTCTTTAGTGTATTTAGACTGATTGATCAGGATTCCTTCACTAGATTGCTTGACTTGCAGTCCTAAGAAAAATGATAGTTCTCCCATCATGCTCATCTCGAACTGGTCCTGCATAATTTTAGAGAATCTTTCGCACAATTTTGAGTTAGTACTACCGAAGATAATATCATCAACATAAATTTGAACAAGCAGAGTATGATCTCCCTTTGTAAATTTAAAAAGGGTCTTGTCCACCGTGCCAATAATAAAATTGTGTTCTGTCAAATATTTTGACAAAGTTTCATACCAGGCACGGGGAGCTTGCTTTAGACCATACAAGGCTTTATTGAGACGAAAAACATGAGATGGCTGCTGATGGTTTTCAAATCCAGGAGGTTGTTCAACATAGACTTCTTCCTGGAGTTTGCCGTTAAGAAATGCACTCTTAACATCCATCTGATAGACTTTAAAGTCTTTAAACGCAGCAAATGCAAGAAATATGCGAATTGCTTCTAGTCGAGCTACAGGGGCAAAGGTTTCATCGAAATCAATGCCTTCTTCCTGTCTGTAGCCCTGTGCAACTAATCTTGCCTTATTTCTGATTACTGTACCGTTTTCGTCTAATTTATTTCTAAACACCCATTTGGTGCCAATTACAGTGTGATGCTGTGGTCGTGGTACTAGATACCATACTTTGTTTCGCTCAAACTGATTTAGTTCCTCCTGCATTGCTTCTACCCAACTTGGGTCTAATATAGCGTCATCAATCTTCTTAGGTTCTATATGAGATATGAATGCATCATGAAGAAATTCATTAATCATTTGTCCTCTGGTGCGTAGAGGAGCAAGAGGGTTACCGATGACCTGCTCAGGTGGATGATCCTTCTTCCACCGGAGCGAAGGTCCAAGAGGATTGAGTTCTTCAGTTGACTGGATGTGAGTAGGCAGATCAGAGGTTCTGATTGACTCATCTTTCTCATTAGTTCCTTCTACTGCAGCAGGGGTAGATGCAACTGTTTCATTTGTAGCTGGCTGCAGTGCTTGTTGGTCAGCAGACTCCTCTGCTTGAGTTTCAGGAACTTCTGGTTCTAAGGAGCAGTCAGTCCTGCTTCTGTAATCAATCTCATCATCAACATTTTCGTCAATGTAAGTGCTTTCCAGTCGATTACTCAAGTTGTTGATTTGTATATCAGATAGTGTATAGTTAGTAGGTTCATCAAATTTTACATGCACTGATTCTTCTACATTAAGAGTTCTATTATTAAATACTCTGAATGCCTTACTAACTGTAGAATAGCCAAGGAATATTCCAGCATCAGATTTGGCATCAAAGGCTGTGAGATGAGTCTTTCCATTGTTGTGAATAAAACATTTGCAACCAAACACATGGAAATAGGAAATATTTGGCTTACTGCCATTCCAGATCTCATAAGGGGTTTTATTTGCTCGCTTATTAATCATTGATCTGTTCTGCGTATAACATGCTGTGTTGACAGCTTCTGCCCAAAATCTCTGCGATATTTCTGATTCCGCGAGCATGGTTCGCGCAGCTTCTTTCAAAGTGCTGTTCCTACGCTCAGCAACTCCGTTTTGTTGAGGAGTTCTAGCTGCAGAGTATTCGTGTTTAATACCAAGGTCATCTAGATATGATTCGAGTGATTGATTGGTGAACTCAGTACCTTTATCACTGCGAATTCTATCTATCCCACACGATTTCTCATTTTGGAGTCTTTTCAGTAATTTGATCAGCTTTGGAGTAG
Source organism: Haberlea rhodopensis (assembly GCA_907163345.1). Classification (NCBI taxonomy): domain Eukaryota; kingdom Viridiplantae; phylum Streptophyta; class Magnoliopsida; order Lamiales; family Gesneriaceae; genus Haberlea; species Haberlea rhodopensis. The sequence continues at coordinate 1,897,097 of CAJQUN010000073.1, read as the reverse complement.
CTTGATCTTTGCCACTTAGGAACAAGACCCACGTAAAACGAGTGTAATCGTCTATTACCACTAGATTATACTTCATTCCCCCTAGACTTGTTACTGGTATAGGACCAAATAGATCCATATGCAGCAACTCTAGGCACCGAGAAGAAGATTTACTCCCTTTGTTCTTAAAGGAGGATCTGATTTGCTTACCAAGTTGGCATGCTGCACAGATCTTATCTTTTGAGAACTCAATTTGGGGCAGTCCAACAACTAGATCAAGTTTACGCAGACTGGCAATAGTTTTAAAATTTAAGTGACTCAACCGTTTGTGCCAAAGCCAATTTTTGGATGAATTCAGAGCAGCTAAGCAAGTAGAAGAGATAGGCTGATTAAGATTCCAATCAATTTTATATGTGTTATCATGCCTTCTACCTACAAGTAGTATACTACCATCAATAGATTTGATTGTGCATGAGTACTGATTGAATTCTACGGAATGACCATTGTCACACAGTTGACTTATGCTAATCAAGTTGTAGCATAGATTTTCAACTAAAAGAATATCTTTAATGATGATGTTACCGTAGATAATCTTACCCTTACCCACGGTTCTACCTTTCGCGTTGTCTCCAAAGGTTATTCTGGGTCCGGTGGAGTCCACCAGTTCAGACAGTAAGCTCGCGTTCCCTGTCATATGTCTAGAGCACCCGCTGTCCAGAAACCATTCTGAGCTCCGAACAGGATGCATTCTAGTTTCCTGCATTAAAGCGATAGCATGATTGGTACCCAATCCTACTTGGGTCCAGGTAGGATTAGTCCTTTCGGAACCCACACTTGTATGACCCTGAATGACTTAGGTCGGTGTGTGTTCTGAAATGTGTGTGCATTTATAGACATAGGTGATGATTTTGACTGTGGAGTGTGATAATATGTGTATGCATGTGCTTTTGGTTTGTAGTTCCTGTTATTTAGCATATACCTCTTCTGGACAGGTTTACAGTTGTAGTACCAGTTGGGTTTAACCTCTCTAGCTGCTCGACCAGTAGGTTTAAGTTCATTTCTGAACTTTTGCCTCGGTTTAGCCTCTTTGAGTGGTTCTACATAACCGATACCTCTGTGCTGTGCCTGTTCCTTGATGAGTGTTGCTTTAACAGGTTCTTTAACCAGTTCGTAAGGGTCATATACTGTGCTAGATCTTACAAAGTTCATTGATTGAGCCTTGCCTTTTGTTAGACACAGTTGAGGTTCATTACCAGATGAACTGCTATCATTGATATTATAGCCTATGCCAGTTAAATCACCAGCCAGCCTTATAGACTCAAGCATTTCATCCTTTCTGGTAGTCGATGCATTCCAAATGCTAACCAGTTTGCTAAGTTTCTGGTAAGCATTCTTGGCTTCATCTCTTTCCTTCACTAGAAGACTGGCTGTTTCCCTTAGGCAGTTCAACTCCCTTGATTGTTAACAATCAAGCTTGTTTTCATGCGTTTCAGTTTGGGTTGTATGCTCAGTCTTATAGCTTTCAAAAGATTCATATAGCGTCCGATACTCATTTATCATGTCCTGCAATGCATTGGTGAGTTCACTATGTGTAAATTGAGATAGGTTTGATTCATGTACCTCATTTTCATTATTTGCCATTAAGCAGTGGACTTCCTCGTCTTCACTCTCGCTGGATGAGCTAGTTCACTCTTCTGAGTCTGATTCAGACTCAGCCCATTTGCTCTTACTTTCTTCTGCCATCAAGACCTTTTGATCTCTGTCCGTTTTGGATGATCTTCTGGTTTCTTTGGATTTTCTGTAATCCTTGGATCCTCTTTTGTGATCATCCTTCTTGGGTTTAGGACAGTCCGCAATGAAGTGTCCTGGTTTGAGGCAGTTGAAGCATACTCGCTCTTCTTCTTCTGAATTTCCTTTGGAACTCTGCCTCCGAGGATATGATTGATAAGATCTCTGATTTTTCTTCATGAATTTCCCAAATTTCTTTACAAACATTGCCATAGCATCATTACACATCTTTTCTGGAGTCATTTCTGTAGGGGTGGGCAGAGACTCAGATGCAGTGAGAGCTTTTGTTGGTTGACTGGTGCTTGGTTCATCTTCAACCCGAATGCCTAATTCGAATTCATAGGCTTTTAAATCAGCAAACAGATCATGTAGATCTATTTTGTTGATGTCCTTCGATTCTCTCATAGCAATGGTCTTGACATCCCATTCTCTTGGTAGACCTCTCATTACTTTGAGAGTGACTTCTCTGTTGGGTAACTCCTTACCCAGACTGTTTAGTTCATTGATTATTCCAGTCACTCTTTCATCGTACTCGTTGAGAGTTTCTCCATTTATCATTTTGATATGCTCAAACTTCTGTAAAGCCACGGTAAGCTTGTTTTCTTTGGTTTGATCATTTCCTTCACAGAGTTGAGCAATCTTCTCCTAGATTTCTTTAGCTGTAGGGCACATCTTTATTTTGTTGAACATATTTTTGTCCAAAGTTTTGAATAGAATGTCCTTAGCAACGTTGTCTAGGTTTGCCTTTTTCTTGTCTTCATTTGACCATTGAGATCTTTCATTTTCTACCATTTGTGGATCTCCACTTGTGATAGAAGCAGCTGTATTGATTTTCATGATCTTCAAAGGTCCTTCAGTGATTACATACCACATATCATCATCTTGAGCACTTAGATGTGCTTGCATACGGATCCTCCAGTCATCATATTCGTCTTTCTTGAACATTGGAATCTTGCTGAATGAGGCCATCAGTTTTTGATAAATGGTAATTTCTCAAGATTGAGAAGACCTATGCTCTGATACCACTTGTTAGGATCGGGGTAGTGTTTAGAAGGGGGGGGGGGGGGGGGGGGGGGGTTGAATAAACACTAGATACAATTTCGATTTCTTTTTCTGGTTAACTGTAAACTGTTAAGTATTACAGTTGCTTCTCAATATCAGGCAAGTTAGTAGACACTTGTTGTAGTGCGGAAGACGTCTACAAAACTTGTGAGGAATAAAACTGAAGTAATAAAGCAATAAACAAATAACACGAGAATTGTTTCTGGAAGTTCGAAGCACAACGCTTCTACGTCTCCCCTTCTTCCTTTGCAGGAAGGATTCACTAGAAGACTTGGTTTACACTTTTGCAGTATACAACCTTCTTAGGCACTAACACACTTGGCCTAAACTCCTAGCAATCACACACTTCTTTACTTTGATTACAATGGATTCTATGACACTCTTTACAGAATACACTTTCTAGCTTTGAGAGTTTTTTTTAGCAGCAGACTTCAATTGAAGATAATCTGTCACAGATTCAGTTTTGCTGTTTGTCTGCTCTTTGCTGAACGTTTGGAATATCAGTCGGATGACTTTAGTGTTTGCTTTGAAATATATCTCTTAGTTGAAAATCGCCCAGCTCTTCTTTATTCTCTGCTTGGATGTATTTATAGGTTTGGATGTCCAACGGTAGCCTTTCTGTATATGGAAGAGATTAACTTTCCAATTACATATTGTCTTCTTTCCTATTTTGTAAAGCAACGGCTCTTTTCACTCTGACGGTAATGGTGGCGGAGATATAGCAGGGTGCGCCGCTCTGTTGTACCTTTGTCAGAGAATGTTGTACTGATTTTGTCTCGTTGCTTAGTGCTCTAACTGGAAGCTTAGACTTTTGCTGGTTCTCTTTGTTCAACTGGTCGTTCATCCTCTTATGACCAGTTGATGTCCTTGTACAGTGAGAGACTATTCAGTTGATAGTTGTCCAGTAGATGTTCATCCAGTTTAAGTTTATCCTGTTGATAGCTTGCACTGTTGATGTCTTCATCCGGTGGATGTCCATCCAGTTGATGTCTTGTCCGGTTGATGACTTCATCCGGTTGATGTCCATCCAGTTGGTGTCTTGTCCAGTTGATGACTTCATCCGGTTGATGTCCATCCAGTTGATGTCTTCATCCGGTTGATGTCCATCCAGTTGGTGTCTTGTCCAGTTGATGACTTCATCCGGTTGATGTCCATCCAGTTGATGTCTTCATTCAGTTGGTGTCTTGTCCAGTTGATGACTTCATCCGGTAGAAGTCTTTTTCCAGTTTGTCTTTAATATCCGGTAGGACTTCATCCAGTTGGTGTCTTGTCCAGTTGATGACTTCATCCGGTAGAAGTCTTTTTCCAGTTTGTCTTTAATATCCGGTAGGACTTCATCCAGTTTGTAATTACCAAAACTTTAGAAATCGTTTTCCCAACAGGTTCCGACAATTAAAATCTCGGGCTCAACTTGTATTTATAGCAAAAATACCCCGAAATACTAATAGCCCCACAAATACATCATGATTCATTAAAAATCATCTGTTTTCAAAAATTCTCTCTCTAACTCAAAAACCCCCTACCGGTGCCCACACCAAGCACCCGAGATTCGGAGTCATACTAAAAGCCCAACTCACAGGTTTTCACCGAAATGAGAATACGATCTCAACCTCGGGATCCAACGATCCCAATTACTCAAATAGACGAGCCCAGAAGGCCCAACACCGCGATTAAACTCCATGTCGCCACGTAAAACAACTTTAGGGGTTATTAACACTCCGGGATTAACATCCCTAATCTCAGGTCATCACAATATCCCCCACTAAAAGAATTTCGTCCTCGAAATTAGCACCGGTGTATCACATAACACCCAGGCTACACAACAACATGAAGCCAGAACCTCGATTCTTGACCATAACAGAATCGTATTAATAAACGCGAGGATACTTACCTCTCATCAAACTCTGAAACAGAGCGACATACCAAAACCAACATATCACCCAAGAGGCAAAACGTACCTCGATGCGGGTCATCCCAAAAGTCAGTCTCTCATGACTGCAAAACAACCTATACTTACGACTGTAGATCGGACAGTCATCCTTAGTTCTAATACCACTAGTAAGAACGCATCCTGAAAGACACCTCAACCGTGAGAACGTTGACCTCGTGTCAAACTCTGGAGTGGAATAGACTTCCAAATCCATCATAACGTCAAAGAGCGTCAGCACAACTCAACGCTAAAAAAATCCAAAAGCAGTTAGTCAACTGAAACTGCGAGGATTCGAATCGCTCCCGATTCCATCGTAGATATCATTCGAAGACATCTCTATCATGACTCACGATGTCTAACATACATCGTTACGAGGGAAACACTAGTATTCCACGGTGTACACATACCAAACCTGGTTTCCACTTTCAAACCTCCTCAATCGAAGGGGCAGTCGCATCATTGCAACTCAAATTGGGCAACTCACGGCCACAAATTCACACAAAAGATATCTCATAAGATGTCCACCTCCGGATATCCCAAGAACCACATCCTGGTCATAAATAAACAATCGAGACTCCTCAGAGTTTCAAATTTGAAAGGACATGCAATAAACCCAATGCATCCCAAATACATGGATTCCCAGACCGAATCAACGACGACTTGATGACTCTCTTGTTGGTACTTCAACATCATGAGCTGTCCCAGACAAATCTCACCAAGATTAAACATAAACATATATATGTTTCAGTGAGGCATGCACAACCTCATCCTCAAATGACGTGGTGACTACTAGAGTCCATCACAATCCACATCGTATCACCTTACGATTTGCAAATCTTGGTTCCAACGAGCAGTATAACGGCTCTAGCAAGCCCATCATGGTGCTGCACACACGCGGCAGACAAACTAGTCGCTGCCTCACTAGGTTCACCTCAAACCTACCAATCAGATGGACGTTTCCGCACGGCATACCATACCATGGGAAGAAGAATCAATAGAGTAGTGGGTCTTTACCCAACATTCCTCCAATGCTGATATACCCTGGACACTCCAATGTCCCCATGTACTTAACATAACCTGATCCTACTTCCTTAGGACCCATCTTACACTCTCATGGGTGGTGTGAGCATGTCTACCACATGTCATATCAATAGAAAGCGAGTAATTCCTCCACGATTACTCCTGTCGTCAAAAACATGGCCAAAAAGCCATTCCAACGAGCATACCTCAAGGGTATCACCACTCGAAATATAATCACCCTAAACATAAGCAGCGGTACAATCACATGTACAGCGCATCCACCTATTCCTCGAGCAACCCGCTCGGTATAAGGGTCACGTCAATCAGTGACGCACACACCTCCTTGTGCCCGACACTGGCACCCAAGGCATACAACTGGAAACGTATACTCAACGCATTGTTCATCGTAACGATGATGCATGTCTAATAAGACATCTCCTACACCATCGTCATCGCCATCCCGTGACGACACATGCCCACTCATGGCATCTAAGGTATCGTCAACTAGTGACGATACATGTCAACAATGACATCTAAACAACCGAGTCAACTCGTGACGGTCCATGTACATCAACATATGTCATCCATCATCATGCTAGTAAAATAGTCATAATAAAACATGTATAACAACGCATGCCAGCTATAATAATGCTAAATAGAATAGCAATATCTCATACCTCATCGCTAACAAGATAGCGGCATACCTATCTTCGTCGCTCAATAATAATACGTAATCAGCACCCATCGCTCGAAGGCGGCAAAATCCTGTGCTGAATATATAGCGGCACAGTCCATCGCTATAGAATCGACGGTATGATACCTCGTCATATAATAAGTGGCATGAAACCTCGCTATACACCTGAGCATGAATCATCCTCCACATAACAGCGGAAAGAGGCATCGCTATCAACATATCTGGTGGCACTAATCATCGCCAATCCTCATAGAAGAATGAGTCATCGTAAATCCACATAATAGCGGAATGGGGCATCGCTATTAACATATCCGGCGGCATAAACCATCGCCAATCCTCATAAAAGAGTGAGTCATCGTAAAATAGCGGAATGAGGCATCGCTATCATCATATCCGGCGGCATAAATCATCGCCAATCCTCATAAAAGAGTGAGTCATCGTAAAATAGCGGAATGAGGCATCGCTATCATCATATCCGGCGGCATAAATCATCGCCAATCCTCATAAAAGAGTGAGTCATCGTAAAATAGCGGAATGAGGCATCGCTATCATCATAAACATCATCATAATCATCATAATCATCATATCATCTTTACTCATCATAAACATCATCATAAACATCATATTCACATATATACTCACAACAAACTATGTTAATTAGAAATGGGACTTGTCCCGGTTCCATTATGACAGCGGCACAATTGGCCCCCTCGCTCGACATAACACATCGTATGATACCCATCGCTACGCCTTGATAGCGGATGTATCTCTTTATTCAGCGGATGATACCCATCGCTACGCCTTGATAGCGGATGTACCCCATCGCTCAGCGGATGATACCCATCGCTACACCTTGATAGCGGATGTACCCCATCGCTCATCAGCGGATTATACCCATCGCTACACCTTGATAGCGGATGTACCCCATCGCTCATCAGCTATGTGAGCGGCAAGACCTTCCTCGCTTGCCCATAATAACCACCGGACATTCAACCATTCTAAGTAACATAGTGAAACATACATTATCATCTTGTAACATCATCATCATATAAACATCATCATCTTATAGCATCATTATCTTAGAGATATAACAGTAAAAGTACGAAATCATAGTTGAGTAAGCTTGCTGGTTATTCATTAACTTCTTTTCATTTTCCCTGGTTCATATTCATGCATATGGGCATCTTACCCTGTGGCATCTTACTACATCATAACATCGTATCACATCATCATAACTTACTTGTCATAAACATCGTCATCATAACATATTCGTCATAAACTTACTTATCAAAATCATCATCGTAACATCATCATCATAGTCATCATCATCATAACTTACTTATCATAATCATCATCATCATAACATTATCATCATAATCATCATCATCATAAACATCATAAATACTTATGCATTCAATGCATAGTCAGAGTTAGAGTGTTACCGTCCGATGCCCGTACGCTTCTTACGTACCTTCCTTGCTTGAACATTACATGAACAAACGCATTAGTATATTCAATAATAATTGAGACCATACCGAAGTATTCCACTGTCGGTTGTCTACCCAGTCTGTCCTCAGACAATACGTCATATCTTTCTTTTCCCTGATTTTCTTCCAAAATCAGATTCCTTGGCACGTAGCATATAGAGTGTTAGACATCACTATTAATGCCATCCTATCGTGTTCCACACGATTCCTGCAACCACAATGGTTAGCAATACCACTTTTCATAACATAAAAGCACATAAACAATTAGTCATGTCGTATAACATTAATGCCATCATGCATAAATATGTGCTATCAATAACTTCCTAGGCCCTCAACAGCCCCAATGAGCAACCACTGCTCTGATACCACTAATGTAAGGACCCCATATACTTAACCCTTGATTAGTGTATTAATCATTATGTGTGGCACATGCTTTCAATAAAATTATTGGGGAAACTCATATGATACTTTACCATTGAATGGCAATTACAAAGTTTTCTTTAACATACAGTGTTATAAGTTCATCATCCTAACAACAACAGACTCATAGGGTTCGCCCATTACACCACTTTTTACATTGTGGACTTTTATAAAAATTTGGGCAGAGTCTCCCCATAAATAGAGCTATCCCGAAATAAAAGCACAACGCATAACATAATTCCCGGCCAGGGAAGACATAACACTCATCATAATACAGCAATATCAAGTAAATTCCCAGCCAGGGAAGACACCACACATATGACAACAAAAGTGGGTTTCAACACCCACAATACACCAATGACTCTCATATCATTTAGCAATTCTACCTCTAATTGCATGCAACATAGAATGAAAGAGAGAAAGGCTCATGCCTTTATATACAACCCATATACAAGTATAATCTTGCTCACATGCGAGCATCATGAATATGTATATAACCCTCATGGGTATATAAGTACTCTATACGATACCGTGCTCCATCAAGCCCTGGTACCACGATCCTGGGAGTACATCCAATCAACAGCTCGAGCTCATCTCCAAAGCCATCGATGTACCTGTTCACCTGCCCCAACAGAGACAGCCCCCAACGGGGTGAGCATACCAATTCCACAATTTCATAATCATAATGACATAATACATAATTTACAAAAATGTAAATATTGTGGAACATATGTGATACTTCCTGGATGGTATCATCCTCATCATAGCGTACCCCTGTAATAACCCTGTTCTCAAAACAGATAAATCATCAAATCCTGAATATGCAGTTAATCATCATATTGGTTAACCCTAGCCAGTTTCAATTTAACAACATTTCATAACATCTTTCTTTATCTAGCAATTATCATAATTCTAGATATCATATTGAGATTTCCTTAACTTCCGATACTAGTTAATCACTTCTCTGATTAACTACGTCTATGTTCCTATTCATTACCAATAGGGAATAAAATACAGATATCCTAGATATCTAATCAAATACCACATTTTCATTTCTTACTTCAAAGTAGCATCATACTATCGGTGTTTGCTCCGTAGCAACCACACCCCATCATTTGCTCTCTTCATAGCGGCACTAAGCATTTCACCATGTGAATCAACATAACGTAACCAAGTCCCGGTACCATCATAGTAAAACATTTCATGTATTTTAAATCATGCATCATACTTGTAAAAACATCATTTAAACTATGCTCGTACGCTAAACGTACCTTAAATCCTCGAAGTCCGAGCCAAACCTTGCTCGAGTTCCATGCCCCGAGGAACGATGTGCTAACACGATAAATAATTCACAATTATTTACGAACATGTAACCCATGCTCAGGCACATCCATAACCCTCAAAATATTGTCGACACACGACAATTAAACATCTAAAAGACCCGGGGCAGGGTACATGCAGGGAGGGAAAACGAATGCGACATATCGAAAAATTGCTCAAGAACACCTTCAATAATTCGAACCCTAGCATCACAATTCGAACCCAACCAAGCATCATAAATCATCTAAATGTAATAAACGATCCCTAACATGAATCATCAACCCATAGCCAAAACCCCCAAAATTCGAAATCAAACCCTCACCAAATTAGGGCAAAATTCGAACCATAACAACTCGATTTGAACCTAATTAAGCATCATAATTCATTTAAACATGAATAAGTCGAATAACAACAAGAATCATCATCCTCATGCCAAAAACCCCCAAAATCGAACATAAACCCCTCAAACATCATGAAATTCGAACCAAACTCCACAAATTCGAACACAATCCTTACATTCGAACACAATACCTCTAAATTTAGCAGGGAATAACATGAGAGGGACGAAAAAGGGGTAAGGGAGGTTACCCATACAAAGATCGGAAAGAAATCGGACGAAAATCGAAGAACCCTAGAAAATTGGGGATCGGCGCTTTCCTATAAAATCCGAACTCAAATCGCGACCAAACTTCGAATTGATGGTGTAGAAAGGACCGCCTGGACGGGACGAAGCCGGCGGCGGGTCGCACGCGCCGAACGGCGGCCGGACGGCGGCGGGCGGAGGCCTTTTGTGCGCGGGGGGTCTGGGGCGACGGGAAGGGTTACGCGGGAAGGGAGAGAGAAAGATAAGGTGCTGAAATGGTTCCGACAATTAAAATCTCGGGCTCAATTGGTATTTATAGCAAAGATACCCCGAAATACTAATAGCCCCACAAATACATCATGATTCATTAAAAATCATCTGTTTTCAAAAATTCTCTCTCTAACTCAAAAACCCCCTACCGGTGCCCACACCAAGCACCCGAGATTCCGAGTCATACTAAAAGCCCAACTCATAGGTTTTCACCGAAATGAGAATACGATCTCAACCTCGGGATCTAACGATCCCAATTACTCAAATAGACGAGCCCAGAAGGCCCAACACCGCGATTAAACTCCATGTCGCCACGTAAAACAACTTTAGGGGTTATTAACACTCCGGGATTAACATCCCTAATCTCAGGTCATCACACCATGGATCGACCATCCTACCATCCCAAACAATGGTGAATCCAAGGGAAAATGCAAGTGCAGTCACACTTAGGAGTTGTAAAGAACTAGAGATACCGGAGGAAAAGGCGGAAGATAAACCCAAGGGTGATGAAGAAAAGGAAGCTAAAGTTGGAGACAAGACCACCATGGAACAAGAGGTACCAAAAGGTAAATCTCCTTCCTTTTCTGAATATAAAGTACCACCCCCTTTCCCTCAAGCATTAAAAGATAATAGGAAAGATGCCGGACTTAAAGGTCTATACGAAACCTTTCAACGATGTGAGGTAAACATCCCTTTACTTGATGCAATTCAACAAGTACCTCGCTATGCAGATTTTTTGAAAGAGTTATGCACTGCAAAGAGGAATCATAGGTTGAAGGGATCTCAAAAGATTGAGTTGGGAGAAAACGTATCCGCTGTGATCCAAAGAAAAATCCCTACTGTGAGACCCCGTTATCTCATACGTACTATTAGGTGCATTTAAAGAGAATTAATCATATTAAATCAGAGTATTGAATCATGTTGACAACCTGAGCTTATAGAGATTTCAGTAACAAAAGTTTCAAAAAGGAATCATACATATTCATAACCAGAAGGTACTAAAATCCATAGTTTTACACTATCTTTGCAAAAACTATACAGAAGAGTTTCTCTATCCTGCTATCCCCTTTAGCACTCCATTAAGCTCATCATGTCAACCCTGACCCCTGTTCTCTGTATCAAATGCACCTACAAAGACAACCCCCAACACATGAGCATACCGTGATTCATATTTAACATAATATGAATGTAAAGCGTAAATGCACAAATCATAATACAAAGCACTTCCTGTATTTCCAAGCATTTACAACGCCCATTGGTTGTCCCTGTACCATAATTCATAGTAAACACATTATATGAAATTATGGATCCTTTAATAATGTCATGACATATCACCTTTTTCTTTACATAGCTTTTGAGTCATATATCAACAGTTATTTTAATGCTTCTTGCTTCATCATCTCATAATGAGCGGTACAATCTTCCCCGCTTCATTACTACAAAACCTCATAATGAGCGGTACAATCTTCCCCGCTTCATTACTACAGAACCTCATAATGAGCGGTACAATCTTCCCCGCTTCATTACTACAAAACCTCATAATGAGCGGTACAATCTTCCCCGCTTCATTACTACAAAACCTCATAATGAGCGGTACAATCTTCCCCGCTTCATTACTACATAACAAGCATAAGCATTAAAACATACACTGTGATCTCTCTTGACTCGTGGAATACACCTCTTTATTCCACATCACAATATGCAACAACAATGCATAATATGCAACAACAATGCATAATAACATGTATCATACTCTTAATGCATCACATTGCATCATGTGTCAAAAAGACAAACATAAAGTACATGTTACCGTTGGGATGCCCGTACGTCGCTTACGTACATTTCCAAAATGTAGTGTGTTGTGGGACTCTATCCCCTGCGCTGTGTAGCTGTCTGTGAAGGCTCTACACCAGTGTACAACACAATATTAGATGTCTCATTACAATCCAATATCAAAAATTTAACAAAATACAACAATTTATATTTTTTTTCATATTCTGCCTCGGGCGATCGATCGCTACCTCGAGGCGATCGATCGCTCGCCTTTGATTTTGGCCACTGGCCTTCGGCGATCGATCGCCCCATTTGTGGCGATCGATCGCCACGTGCTCTGTGCGATAAATTTCCAGATTTCTTTGACACCCATTTTCATACCCTTCGATCCAGCATGCAAGATACACCACATACTTAAACAATTATGCTAGTAGCTACAATACATTACCTTGAGTGTACTCATATCAAATTTATACCCCAAATATAAATCCACATGCATAAACGTCGTCCATTTACACAAGTACTTAACCAAGATTCCAGAAAAACAGGGCATAAGGACCTTGCCCAGAATTTTCAAGCATACATCTTCACAACACTAAAACTATCACATAACTCGTAGTTCATGCTCAAACAAATAGGCTGGTAATTTCACCAAACTACCATGTATGTATTCACATCAAAGGTTTACCAAAAAACCTGTCTAACATGCATGATATCACCTTCTCAATATCACTCCCATTCCACATTTTTTCCAGAAAAACAGGGCAATTATCTACCCAGATTTTCGAACACCCTTTTTCACATGCTTAACTCCTTAACATAAAACATGTAACATGCTCAAGGAAAAATATTGAGAGCTTCATAATAACACCATGTAAGCATTTAAATCGAAGGTTTCAAGAAACCTAAGCTAACATGCCATTTTTACACTACTCAAAAGCAAGAACTTAAACAAGTTTAAATCGAAAACAGGGCATGGTTCTCACCCTACTTTGCTCCGATTTTTGAGAGGCTTCCAAGGAATGAAAATGGCAAGGCTCCTCACGGTTTTGCTCAGCAGGTGCTGGAGGTTATTTGTAAGGCCCCGTTATTAATTAAGTACGCTTAACCTTGAGTTAGTAAACCCGGGTGATTAAAAGCGAAGAATTCGAGTTGAAGTGTTCCGGATCACAACACCTAATTATAACTAACATAAAATACATCAAATTATACTTTTTAATGCTATATTTTCGGCCACCACTATGTCCACATCACCATGGACACATCATGGGGACACATGGCCTTAGAAGTTGAGGAAAATGATAAAAAAATTGGCACGGGAGGCCTTGTAACTCACGCCTATCACCCTTTTAATGCCTTGGAATTGCTTGCCTTAACCATATCTGATATCTATCATCTTCTCCACTCCAAAAAGCAAGCCAACCTTCTCTCCTCTCCTCCATTAAATTCGAAATAAGCACCACCATTTTTTCCTACATCAAAATCTTCCCAAAACTTGCATGCAAGCTTGGTTTTGGATAGGAAATTAGAAGAGCTTCAAGGGTGTGGTGTTTTTGAAAGCTTGAGAGGTATATCATCCTCTTTTTATTCCTAATCTTCGAATTTTTACAGATAGGGTTCGAATTTTTGAGTCTTGTTTTGTAAAAAGAGAAGAACTCATGCTATCCTAAGTTTCAGCAGAAACTATGGTTGCATGCAGAAAGTTGTCCCATACTTTCGAGTTCTGTAACTTCCGAATCTGTCTTTGAGCCTCAAACAAACGTTGTAGATATAGGTGTTTTCGTCCTGTGGTTAAAATTGGAGACTATTTGGACTTGAAATGAGTGAGATATACTCATTTTACTAAGAGGCATCAGATTCGACTCTGCATGTGCTGTGAATGCACATGCAGTGTAGAAATCCGAACTTTTGACAGATTATACTTTCGATTTTGATTTTGGTCTTCAAATCACTGTTGTAGATATTTCAAATTTATGCATTTTAAAAACAAGAAGAATGCAATTTGGGTCTCCTGAGTAGGAGTTATGACGATTTTTCGTTCAGTGCTCATTTTCGCCTCTGCATGTCCATGCGTGTTGCAAGTGGACTGTAATTCGGCATTCTGGGCAAATTTTATTCCGAATTTGTTGTCGGTCTTCAAATAAAAATTGTAGCTCTTTGCTTTCTTTTGAATTTAAAAAAAGAGAGAACTTAATTTGGGCTTCTTTCGAGTTAGTTATGAATTTTTGAAATTAAGTGCTCAATCTATGTCCTGCAAGTAGGCGAAAATGCCATGCAGTGTGTTCTTCGGGTTCCTGAGCATTTTTGGCTAGGAATTTTGAAACATGTCTAGAGACAAGAATTATAGGATTTCCAGTTGGCTGTAAATTTCCACTAGAATCACTAATTTTGGGTTTTAAATGAAGAAGTTATAACACTTTTGCTAACACTGCTCAAGCTGGAAAATACATTTTTAAATGTTGCGGTTTTAGTGTTCAAACACCACCTAGATGGTCGAACCAGCTTGACAACTTCTCTGATGAAATGTAATATTTTGAGTTTCTAAACTTTGAGCTCTGGAATCAAGTCGTTTTGATGAAGTATGGAATTATAGCAAGTTTTATACAAAAATGGGTCAGGCTGAAAATGTAGGAAAAATCGTTTAGGGTCATATTTTTAAGTTAGGTTTGATTCAATACACTTTTTGAGCACTTAGTGTCATTTTGGATTTTATTTGACCAGGTTAATAGACTCCGGGTTTACTCGAGGAGGTTTCGGTAGTTTAGTCTTGGTCTGAGGTACGTTGAAATGAGTTGTATCATGACGTCTGGCAAAGGCGTGTAATGATACCACTGTATGACCTTGCTATTACTTGATTGATATGATTTTCTTGTCAATATATGATTCTGTGACTATCTGACATGATAAATGTCTTGGAGTACATGATATGTGAAAATACATGATTTGTATATACTCTCACATGAGATTGCATGATATATTGAGTTGCGTATGTCATTAATGCATAATGATTCATGGGAACATCATATTGAGCTATCGTTTCCTTGATATCCATGATTTTGACTGAGTTGACTTACTCTGAGTGTCGGGTACGACGAGCATGGCGATGACAGGCAGTATAGGTAGTAACTGTAGTCACGTGCAGGTGCGACCGGACCTAGACACGAGGGCTGGATGCAGTAACGTACATAGGATGAGTTTTCCTAGCGCAATGTACGTATACTGTCACCCTCTGCTCGAGCTATGATGATTTGATGATACCTTCCTTTGGACTCCGATTTTGGTATCTTGATATTCGATTCCCTTGTACCATTCATACATCGCATTCATACATGGTATGCATTGCATTATACTTTATCATTTGACATTATCTATTTATTTCTCGTACTGGGGTACTGACCCCCTTTGTGGGGGGCTGTCATGTCTTTTGTTGTTCGGTCATGACAGGCGTTACAGGAGGACGTGGTGATGATGCTTTTGGTGACGCATCAAGAGATACCAGAGCTCCATGATGAAGAGCTCAGGTTATGTTGGTTTTTCTTTCCCAGTAATCGTATGGTATGGATTTTTAAAAACAAAATAAATTTACCGGGGTATGCCCCGTGTATGTTGTACTCGGGATCTGATATTTTCGGGACTTTGCAATAACTTTGAATCATGTTGTTTTATTATCTGCGAATGAATGGCTTAACTAGAAATATATATATATATATATTTTGATATAAATATATATATGTATCTTAAAAGCGAAAAATTTTTAGGGCCATTTAAGAAGACGTTTGAAATTATTCTTCCGCTGTTTACGTAAATTAATCACTGTGTGATAATTAAACACCATATTAGGATCGGTCCCTCATATTATGGTATCAGAGCGTAGTCTGGTATACGCTCGAAATAGAGTTAGGACACTGAGTTTAGTCACAAATAAAATGTTTGTGCATGTGATTGGCTACTTGTCCTTTTATGATTGTACCTGTTCCGTACATGATAAATATGCTGAATTCCATTATGTTATGAAATTATTTGCATCAAATTATAGCTGAACTTCCTATAAAACCTTTTATGCTATACTATTCTGATTAGGAATAGATTTTTGGTATAAGGACATGGCACCTGGAACTAGAGGTCGCCAGGGCAAGGGTGTGATGCATGAATCTGCATCTAACACTCCTCATGCTGATGATGTGGATGATTTAGCGCAACATGTTCAAGAGTTGGATATGGAGTCAGTAGTAGCTCGTTTCCAGAACATGCGCCCATCAAGATTCACTGGAATAGATTCTGGTGAAAAAGCTGAATCGTGGATCCGAGAGATGGAATATTTATTTGACCTTGTCAACTACGCGCCATCAATACGATTGAAGCTCGCAGTCTATCAGTTGAAAGAGAGAGCACAATCGTGGTGGGAAGCTGCGAGGAAAGGATTGATTGAGTCTGGGATTACTATCACATGGGAGATTTTCCAGACGAAATTTTTGGAACAGTATTCCCCCTCCATCCTACTACACTGCAAAGGAAGCCGAATTCAATAATCTTATCCAAGGAAATCTGTCTATGGCCGAGTATGCATCACAACTTTCTGAACTTTTGAGATATGTACCTTATGTGGCAACAAATTCTAGAGCGATGTATACTAGATTTGTGGAGGGACTGCATCCTTCTATCTATACGTTTGTAACTTCTGGGGACATCACTACATATCCTGAGGCAGTTGAGAGGGCAAAAAGAGCTGAAGTTGGACTGAGGAGAGGGGGTTTGCAGTTAGTTCCCCAATTACCTCAGGGAAATATACCTTCTTCTCTGGGTCCTTTCCAGCAACATCCCCCACCGCGCCAGCAGCAGACGAGGCCACATCAGTTTCATAAGCAACAAAGTTTCAAACCAAAGGGTAAGAAATTTAAGAAGTTCAGATCAAGCTCTTCAAGTTCCAGCGGTTCATGGAGTTCTGGAGGAGCACCAAGTCCTGGTATTCTTTGTGCATCATGTGGAGGTAGACATTCCACTGACCAGTGTCTAGGAATGAGAGGAACTTGCTATACTTGTGGACAGACTGGACACTACTCACGAGCATGTCCGTTAAGAGATCAAGGACCAGTGCAGCCACAGCAGACAATGCCTCATGCTAGGGGAAGGTTTCAGGGTGGTTCAAAGTCTAGACCTGCACAGTCCTTTCAGCAGTCCAGTTACCCGCAGATTAGGGGTACTACTCCTACTTTTCCAGGTCCCCAACAAGCACGGGTTTTTGCTTTGACTGAGGATCAAACTAGAGAGGCTCATGGAGGTGTGATTGCAGGTAATTGTACTATTTTTGGTAATACTGCACGAGTTTTGTTTGATACAGGAGCATCACATTCATTCATTTCATTTAGATTTGTTGAGGAGCATAATTTAGAAACTGCAAGAAACTTCATCTGTATCTACACCAGCTGGTAGAATTATTCTATCTAGCTATGTCGTGCTGAACTGCATACTACAATTTGAGGAGAGTATTATGATCACTAATTTGATGGTTTTACCCATGATCGACTTTGACTGTATTATTGGTATGGATACTCTCACAAACTATCGGGCTACCGTTGATTGCTTTAAGGGGGTGGTTCGATTTCGACCTTATCATGGACCCATATGGAATTTCCATGGCCGAGGATCGCAGTCTAAAATACCCTTGGTATCAGCAATGGAAATGTTTAGATTGTTATCTGTTGCGTAAAATCCCTTACCGCAAGCGCACGGTAGTCAAGTTTTAGTATAAAAAGATGTCGAACCCACAGTGTAAGGACCCCAAGCCCTTAACCCTTAATTAGTGTATTAACCACTATGTGTGGCACATGCTTTCAATAAAAAGCCAATCGGGAAGCTCAGATGATACTTTATCATTGCATGGCAATTACAAAAAAATTCCTTTAACACTCAATGTTATAAGGTCATCAGCCTAACAACGAAATAGACTCACAAAGCTCGCCCAATACCATCCCTTTTTGCCACTTTTCACATTGTGGACTTTTATAAAAATTTGGGCAGAGTCTCCCCATAAATAGAGCTATCCCGAAATAAAAGCACAACACATAACATAATTCCCGGCCAGGGAAAACATAATACTCATCAGAAAGCAGTAATACCAAGTAAATTCTCAGCCAGGGAAGACACCACACATATGACGACATAAATGGGTCTCAACACCCACATAATACACTAACGACTCTCATATCATTAGCAATTCTACTACAATTGCATGCAACATATAATGAAAGAGAGGAAGGCTCATGCCTTTATATACAACCCATATACAAGAATGTCCGTGCTCACATGCGAGCATCATAAATGTGTATATAAACCTCGGGTGTATATAAGTACTCTATACGATACCGTGCTCCATCAAGACCTGGTACCACGATCCTGTGAGTACATCCAATCAACAGCTCGAGCTCAGCTCCACAGCCATCGATGCACATGTTCACCTGCCCCAACAGAGACAGCCCCCAACGGGGTGAGCATACCAATACACAAAATCTCATAATCACAATAATGAAATTCATAATTTACAACACAAGTAAATATAAATGAATTTTAAATGATACTCCCTGGATGGCAACATCCTCATCCGGGATTCCGTGTACTGTCCCTGTTCTCACAATCATCAAACTCATCAAATCTCAAAAATCAGTAAATCAACGCATTGATTAACTCATCGCATGCCTAATACTCGAATAACAACAGATAGTGGTTGCAAACTCATTAAACATGCAAATATAGATATCTCAATATCTAATACTGATTTCACAACCTCGCTATCAATCACAGATAGCTCAAATGCCTAGCATTTATTTTACCAATTCTTCATTATACCTAGACATCTCAAATGTCTTATAATGAATACATGATCCCACGATCATTCTCAGGCATCTCAAATGCCCTACAATGGTCATATAAACCCAGTACCCCATATATCATGTAAGAGTCAACCTACTCTAGTGTCACGCACGCTACAAGCGGCGATATCAAGATTTGGGTCATTCCTTGGCTATATCAACATATATATATATAATCCTCATGCGCGATTATTCAATGAAATCAAATTTCATTATGCATTCACAAATGCCCAAATATATAGAAATGCTCGTACGTCGCACGTACCTTAAATCTCCGAAGTCCGAGCCAAACCTTGCTCGAGTTCCATGCCCCGAGGAACGATGTGCCAATCGAAAATCGGAAGAAATCGGACGAAAATCGAAGAACCCTAGAAATTGGGGATCGACGCCTCCAGCCAAAATCCGACTTCAAAACGCGACGAAACTTCGAATTGACGGAGGGGAAAGCTGCGCCTCGACGAGACGAAGATGGTGACTGGTCGCACGCGCCGAACGGCGGCGGGACGGCGGCGGGCGAAGCGCCTGAAGCTGCGAGGGCAGGGGAGGTCGGGAAATCGCGCCGCGGGAGGGAGAGAGAGGAAAGTGGGCTGAAATGAAATTTAATGCAAAATTTTGGGTTCAAATGGTATTTGTAGCAAAAATACCCCGAAAAATTAGCCCCACAAATACATCATGATTCATTAAAAATCATCTGTTTTCAAAAACTCTCTCTCTAACTCCAAAACCCCCTACCGGTGCTCACACAGCACCCGAGATCCCGAGACACTCTAAAAACCCAACTCATAGGTTTTTCACCCAAATGAGAATACAATCTCAACCTCGGGATCCAACGATCCCAACTACCCAAATAAACGAGCCCAGAAGGCCCAACACCTCGATTAAATTCCAAATCGCCACGTAAAACCACTTTAGGGATTATTAACACTACGGGATTAACACCTATAATCCCTGGTCATCACAATATCCCCCACTAAAAGAATTTCGTCCCCGAAATTAGCACCGGTGTATCACGTAACACCCAGGCTACACCACAACATGAAGTCATAACCCCGATTCTTGACCATATCAGAATCGTATTAATAAACGCAAGGGTACCGACCTCTCATCAAACTCTGAACAGAGCGACTTACCAAAACCAACATATCACCCAAGAGGTAAAACGTACCTCGATGCGGGTCATCCCAAAAGTCAGTCCCTCATGACTGCAAAATAACCTATACTTACGACTGTAGATCGGACAGTCATCCTTAGTTCTAATACAACTAGTAAGAACGCAACCTGAATGACACCTCAACCGTGAGAACGTTGACCTCGTGTCAAACTCTGGAGTGGAATAGACTTCCAAATCCATCATAATGTCAAAGAGCGTCAGTACAACTCAACGCTAATAATCCAAAGCAGTTAGTCAACTGAAACTGCAAGGATTCGAATCGCTCCTGATTCTATCGTAGATATCATTCCATGACATCTCTAACAAGACTCACGATGTCTAACATACATCGTTACGAGGGAAACACTAGTATACATACCAACCCTGGTTTCCACTCTCAAACCTCCTCCGTCGAAGGAGCAGTCGCATCATTGCAACTCAATTGGGCAACTCACGGCCACAGATTCACACAAAAGACATCTCACAAGATGTCCACCTCCGGATGTTCCAAGAATCACGTCCTGATCATAAATAACAATCGAGACTCCACAGAGTTTCCAAATTTGAAAGGACATGCAATAAACCTATTGCATCCTCAACGCTTGTGTCGTTAGCGACACCCAACAAATCCGAATTTCCTGCCATGGAGATTCCCAATCTCAAGGTGTTCCATATCTCTCATCAGAGATTTAACCATCCTAAAATAGCATAACTCTATGCTTGACAGAAAGGAAATCAATAACTGGCATCCGTATACTCACCGGTATACCTGCCTAAGTATTGACATCGCATGCATACTCAATGCACTTGGCTCGGGTATCTGCAACATACCCCTAAGCCCCAAACACAACTGTCAATCCTGAGTCATTCCCATCCAAAGGAGAATGAAAATCGACGATCAACAACACGGCGTGATTCTCAAAATCAACACCACAAGCACCAACTCACCGAATCTTTCAAAGATTCCCAAATAGGTATAATACTACCTCCTTCCTCACAAGGGAAGTGCCATCGAACTCGAGATCCACTAGTCTCGAACCACTGTTCGGAAAAACTGGATACAATAACACCCATTGTATCCCTAATACACGGGTTCCCTTAGATTGAGTCAATAACGACTTGATGACTCTCTTGTTGGTACTCCAACATCAAGAACTGTCCCAGACAAGTCTCACCAAGATTAAACATAAACGTATACACGTTTCAGTGAGGCATGCACAACCTCAGCCTCAACCTCAAATGACATGGTGACTACTAGAGTCCACCACAATCCACATCGTATCACCTTACGATTTGCCAAACTTGGTTCCAACGAGCAGTATAACGGCTCTAGCAAGCCCCTCATGGTGCTGCACACACACGGCAGACAAACTGGTCGCTGCCTCTCTAGGTTCACCTCAAACCTACCAATAAGATGGATGTTTCCGCACGGCATACCATACTGTGGGAAGAAAACTCAATAGAGTAGTGGGTCTTTATCCAACATTCCTCTAATGCCGATACACCCTGGACACTCCAATGTCCCTATGTACTTAACATAACCTGATCCTACTCCCTTAGGACCCATCCTACACCCTCAAGGGTGGTGTGACCATGTCTACCACATGTCACATCGACAGAAAGAGAGTAATTCCTTCCATGATTACTCCTGTCATCAGGTCACATGGCCAAAAGCCATTCCAACGAGCATACCTCAAGGGTATCACCACTCGTAATATGATCACTCCAAACGTAAGCTGCGGTACAATCACATGTACAGCGCATCCATCCATTCCTCGAGCAACCCGCTCGGT
The DNA here is from genome assembly GCA_907163345.1 of Haberlea rhodopensis. NCBI lineage: Eukaryota > Viridiplantae > Streptophyta > Magnoliopsida > Lamiales > Gesneriaceae > Haberlea > Haberlea rhodopensis. The sequence goes on along the minus strand of CAJQUN010000073.1, from coordinate 1,874,962 downwards.
ATAAGGGTCACGTCAATCGGTGCCGCACACACCACCTTGTGCTCGGTACTGGCACCCAAGGCATACCACTGAATACGTATACACAACGCATCGATCATCGTAACGATGATGCATGTCTAATAAGACATCTCCTACACCATCGTCATCGTCATCCCGTGACGATACATGCCAACTCATGGCATCTAAGGCATTGTCAACTAGTGACGATACATGTCATCCACCATCATGCTAGTAAAATAGGCATAATAAAACATGTATATTTACGCATGCCAGCTACAATAAAGCTAATAGAATAGCAATATCTCATACCTCATCGCTAACAATATAGCGGTATATCTGTCTCCGTCGCTCAATAATAGTGCGTAATCAGCACCCATCGCTCGAAGGCGGCAAAATCCTGTGCTGAGTACATAGCGGCACAATCCCACGCTATAAAATCGACGGCATGACACCTCGTCATAAAATAAGTGGCATGAAACCTTGCTATACACCTGAGCATGAATCATCGTCCACATAATAGCGGAAAGAGGCATCGCTATCAATATATACGGCGGCACGAATCATCGCCAATAATCACAAAGAGGTGAATCATCATCATCGACACAGCGGAACACATCACCGCTATCATCCGTGTCCGGCGGTATAAACCATCGCCAATCAATATAGCGGAATGAATACTCGCTATAAATACACCTGGCGGAATGAACCATCGCCAATAAGTATAGCGGAATGAACCATCGCTATAAATATAAATCGACACAGCGGGACACATCACCGCTATCATCCGTGTCATCACAATGGAATGAATATAAATCGACACAGCGGGACACATCACCGCTATCATCCGTGTCATCACAATGGAATGAATATAAATCGACACAGCGGGACACATCACCGCTATCATCCGTGTCATCACAATGGAATGAATATAAATCGACACAGCGGGACACATCACCGCTATCATCCGTGTCATCACAATGGAATGAATATAAATCGACACAGCGGGACACATCACCGCTATCATCCGACTCATCACAATGGAATGAATCATCATCCTTTCTTGAGTCAGTCATCATCAGTTATTTTAATGCTTCCTCGCTTTCATAATCTCAAAACAAGCGGTATCGCATACTCGCTTCTTCATACTAGCGGTATCTCTTCCTCGCTCAGTATGGTATACCTCGCCTCCATGTGCCAGCGAGCCTCCCCCTCCCGCTCCACATGCGCAGCGATAAAGTGTAAGCATTAAAACCTTAACTGTGATCGCCCTGACTCGTGGAATACACCTCTTTATTCCACATCACAATATGCAACAACAATGCATAATATGCAACAACAATGCATAATATGCAACAACAATGCATAATAACATGTATCATAACCGTAATGCATCACATTGCATTCATCATGTGTCACACAGACAAACATGAATACATGTTACCGTTGGGATACCCGTACGTCGCTTACGTACTCCATATTTCTTGTAACCTGCAACCATCATGGTTAGCAACAATAGCCATATACGCTATGCATCAATCATCCAATGCATAAATGCAACCACTTGCAAGTCAATACGTATACCAAGACATGTTACTTCGGAAATATCCCTTTACCTGATTCTTTTACAAAATCAGATTCCTTGGCACGTAACACACGGAGCGCCAGACATCGCTATTAATGCCATCCTATCGTGTTCCACACAATTCCTGCAACCACAATGGTTAGCAATACCACTTTTTTATATCATAAAAGCACATAAACAATTCGTTATGTCGTACAACATTAATGCCATCATGCATAAATATGTGCTATCAATAACTTCCTAGGCCCTTAACAGCCCCAATGAGCAACCACTGCTCTGATACCACTAATGTAAGGACCCCAAGCCCTTAACCCTTAATTAGTGTATTAACCACTATGTGTGGCACATGCTTTCAATAAAAAGCCAATCGGGAAGCTCAGATGATACTTTATCATTGCATGGCAATTACAAAAAAATTCCTTTAACACTCAATGTTATAAGGTCATCAGCCTAACAACGAAATAGACTCACAAAGCTCGCCCAATACCATCCCTTTTTGCCACTTTTCACATTGTGGACTTTTATAAAAATTTGGGCAGAGTCTCCCCATAAATAGAGCTATCCCGAAATAAAAGCACAACACATAACATAATTCCCGGCCAGGGAAAACATAATACTCATCAGAAAGCAGTAATACCAAGTAAATTCCCAGCCAGGGAAGACACCACACATATGACGACATAAATGGGTCTCAACACCCACATAATACACTAACGACTCTCATATCATTAGCAATTCTACCACAATTGCATGCAACATATAATGAAAGAGAGGAAGGCTCATGCCTTTATATACAACCCATATACAAGAATGTCCGTGCTCACATGCGAGCATCATAAATGTGTATATAAACCTCGGGTGTATATAAGTACTCTATACGATACCGTGCTCCATCAAGCCCTGGTACCACGATCCTGTGAGTACATCCAATCAACAGCTCGAGCTCAGCTCCACAGCCATCGATGCACCTGTTCACCTGCCCCAACAGAGACAGCCCCCAACGGGGTGAGCATACCAATACACAAAATCTCATAATCACAATAATGAAATTATAATTTACAACACAAGTAAATATAAATGAATTTTAAATGATACTCCCTGGATGGCAACATCCTCATCCGGGATTCCGTGTACTGTCCCTGTTCTCACAATCATCAAACTCATCAAATCTCAAAAATCAGTAAATCAACGCATTGATTAACTCATCGCATGCCTAATACTCGAATAACAACAGATAGTGGTTGCAAACTCATTAAACATGCAAATATAGATATCTCAATATCTAATACTGATTTCACAACCTCGCTATCAATCACAGATAGCTCAAATGCCTAGCATTTATTTTACCAATTCTTCATTATACCTAGACATCTCAAATGTCTTATAATGAATACATGATCCCACGATCATTCTCAGGCATCTCAAATGCCCTACAATGGTCATATAAACCTAGTACCCCATATATCATGTAAGAGTCAACCTACTCTAGTGTCACGCACGCTACAAGCGGCGATATCAAGATTTGGGTCATTCCTTGGCTATATCAACATATATATATATAATCCTCATGCGCGATTATTCAATGAAATCAAATTTCATTATGCATTCACAAATGCCCAAATATATAGAAATGCTCGTACGTCGCACGTACCTTAAATCTCCGAAGTCCGAGCCAAACCTTGCTCGAGTTCCATGCCCCGAGGAACGATGTGCCAATCGAAAATCGGAAGAAATCGGACGAAAATCGAAGAAACCTAGAAATTGGGGATCGACGCCTCCAGCCAAAATCCGACTTCAAAACGCGACGAAACTTCGAATTGACGGAGGGGAAAGCTGCGCCTCGACGAGACGAAGCCGGTGACGGGTCGCACGCGCCGAACGGCGGCAGGACGGCGGCGGGCGAAGCGCCTGAAGCTGCGAGGGCAGGGGAGGTCGGGAAATCGCGCCGCGGGAGGGAGAGAGAGGAAAGTGGGCTGAAATGAAATTTAATGCAAAATTTTGGGTTCAAATGGTATTTATAGCAAAAATACCCCGAAAAATTAATAGCCCCACAAATACATCATGATTCATTAAAAATCATCTGTTTTCAAAAACTCTCTCTCTAACTCCAAAACCCCCTACCGGTGCTCACACAGCACCCGAGCTCCCGAGACACTCTAAAAACCCAACTCATAGGTTTTTCACCCAAATGAGAATACAATCTAAACCTCGGGATCCAACGATCCCAACTACCCAAATAAACGAGCCCAGAAGGCCCAACACCTCGATTAAATTCCAAATCGCCACGTAAAACCACTTTAGGGATTATTAACACTACGGGATTAACACCTATAATCCCTGGTCATCACACACAGAGATTGATTAAATAGTTAAATCTAAGTACTGAATTAAAATAATCTTTGCTTTATTTAGAGAATCGAATAGTTGAGTGTTATGCGAATAATAAAAAATAATTAACTAACGATGATCAAATACTGAGTTGAAAAGAAATCAGTTGGAGACGAATCTAGGAGTACGATTTCACTTGTTCATCCACTACACTTATCATTCCTTGATTTCCATTTTATGGATTTCCTAGTTTACTAGCCGAGAATTCTTATTTGTTTCTACTCCCTCTCCCGAGTGTTAAGCAGAAGTAATTATCTAACATCAATCTTGATATCCCTATCTAAGATTAATTATCAAACAATTGTAAAAGCGCAGTAATTCCTTTGACGACTTCTATGGAGTTATAGGCCTTCCGAACAATATAACTACCACGATACGAATTCCTTCTTTCCTATTCACAACCCCCTCTCCCGAGTGATAGATCACGAATATGGAATCATTCAATCCATGGCCAGTAGATTAAAAGCATTAAGAACAGGAAAACATAAATAAACCATACGGAAATCCAAATAAACTTCAATCAATTCATAATAAGCGTAGTTTCAAAACAAGCTACATCGTCTCCTAGAAAATAAAATTAGCTCATGCTAGAAGTATTTAAACACATAGACATGTTTAAATAACCCATAAAAATTGCTAAAAGTTTAGAGATACAAAACGAATTGGACGCTATTCTTCGATCTCCGATGAACGTCGCCGTCTCGTGATGAATTCTCTACTTTTTGCTCCGAGCCGTCGTCGTTATTTTTCTCCGTTCTTCAACCCTAGCCTCCTTCTCTCAAAAATTCTGTCTAAGTCTGAATCCCCCCTCTTTGTGCCTTTGTTAATCCCTTTAAAATCCCGTGTGCATCAGATAAGGAAAGTCTCCAAAATTGCCAAAATTCCATTGACGTAATTACGCCTCCAAAGTGGCGTAGTTACGCCTGTCGTCATGTCAAAAGAACTGGCTTCCCGCGTGACTGGCGTAATTACGCCTGAAATACGGCGTCTTTACGCCTGAACAAAATCTCAAAAGCCGTGGGCTAGGCGTAGTTACGCCTGTATGAGGCGTCTTTACGCCTGTATGAAATCGTTTAAAAGCTCAATTGACGTGGGCTAGGCGTAGTTATGCCTCAAAGTAGGCGTCTTTACGCCTGTTGCCATGATTGATAGTGTAGATTTTTGGCTTCAATTCATCCGTTCTTTCCGTCATTTGCACCCTTTTAGTCCACAAAACATGTAATTACCTGGATTCCTGCAAAACAACACAGAACAAAACCAAAAGCGTAATTCTGATCGAAAACTAACACTAAACCATGCAAAATAAGAAGAAATATAAGTGTATAAAATACACTTATCAAACCCCCTAAACTTAAACTTTTGCTAGTCCCGAGCAAAACAACACAAAAACAAAACAAAAACAAATCAAAACTAAACTGACACGAAAAGACACACAAAACAAAGTTGTAAAACATTCCAATTGTGTAGGCCTCAGAAGTATTCAGACATGCATATCACTTTCTCAAGAATTCTCACGTGTGTGTGTGCTACCATTTCCATGTAATCATTAAAGCAATCTTAACTCACACAAATCAATAGGACTTTGCAAGGTATAGGTTCAAATTGCATTGTTCAAAAACAGAGTGTAACTTTGATGAATGCTAACAATGCATCAAGACTAGGTAATGAGATGCTCATATGTGAATGTCAAAACCATGTTTATTACAAGTGTTTCTCGAGTGTCATAGGTTCACTATTCATAACCTTCTCCACTAGTATATTTGACAAATGTGGCTTGGTCAATAGGTCTTAATAAGCTTGTAACGTTAGGCTTTGGCTCATGGCTTCAATAAAAGGAAAGGTATTCAAAGCAAGAGAGTAAGTTGAAATTATAATCAATTTGTGCATTCTCATCCCGCTTTCGACTCCTTCTATTGATGATTCATCAATTTTCTTTTCATTTCAATTCATCCTCTTTTCTCATCCTCCTCCTCATTATTCACCTCATTATTTTTCTCTTTTTTTTTTCTTTTCATCGTTACTCCACTTCTAATTTTCAATTAAGATCATAGGAGTTATTTGAACTTTTAAAGCGCAATAGAAGCTTACTCCCTTGAGGGTGGGAAACAGTGTATAAGCTATCAACAAGGTGGTTGATGTGGTATCTTGAAACGATGCCGAATGGGGTTATTCATGTGCCTAAACACATGTCATTCTATTTGTATTAAGCTCAAAAGGGTAACTAAAGATAAAATGATGTCATTTGGTGGCTTCAAAGGCTCAAACGATCAAAAAAATTGCCTAAATCATTCCTAGGCCACATATGTCTGTATTTCGCCTCAAAGATTACTATAGTAAGTTCTATACTACTCTCAATTCACAAATAACTTACATGATTTGACCAATGTGCTCAGTTGCATCTGAAAACCATGGTAATATCAGAGAAAATTTGAATGAGATTCTAAAAGATATTGCAAACAATGCAATTCTCATTCTTTTATACTTAAGCTCAAAGGGGCTACTATAGCAATTTTCTATGAAAGAATCAAGGCCCAAATTATCAAGAATTGCCTATATCATTTTTGTGTTCGTTCAAATCATCATTGATTAATCAAATGGTCATGGTCTCTAGTGCAAGAATATGTGAGAAACTCAAGAGCAACATGAAAACATGAAATTTTTAAAATTCTCCACAATTCAACTCAATTTTTCATCATTGGCCTCAACTGACTCGTAATACAACTTATGACACTCAAAACTCAACAGACTCTAAATCAAGACAAACCAAACAAAATAAGGAAAACAAACAACCAAAAGCAACAGAAATCCAAGTAGTTTGAACAGTTCAAAGTACCCCCCCTAAACTTAGAAATGTGCATTGTCCTCAATGCATACACATGAAGGAATAAATAGAACGATCCACATACCTAAGCGATGACCGTCAGTGGTCATCGTCATCCATATCGTCGGGGGGCGGTTGTGGAAAAGGTGCTGTCTGGAAAGTCGGCGGCTGTGGAAACACTCGATGAGGAAACTCCTGAGCGAGGGCCGATGTGAAATCCACGACAAAGTTCATGTACGTGTCCTGACGCTGCTGGAACGCCTCTTGGCGCTGCATGTAAGCCTCATGACTTTGGTAGAAATCAGCCCATTGGTTAGCTTGAGCCGCTACACTTTGCTCCAAATCCGTGAGTCGGTGAACAAGAGTGGGAAGGTCCGGGAGTGGTTCTGATTCATCCGATTGTGGCTCACTGGAAGCCTCGGCTTGGCTAGAAGATGGGGGGCGTCGCCTTCGAGAATATTTAGTCAACATAATCGACTTTTGAATTTTCAATCGCTCTTCTTCAGGGCCCCATCGCACCCCCGCATAGTGGCACAGATCAGTAATAAGCATGGGGTGTGGGAAGCCCAAAGTCGTTGCCCCCCTGCAAGCAAACTCGGTCGAAAACTGGAGAAGAAGCCCTAAATCAATAGACATCCTAGTCACAATAGCGTATAGCAATAAAGCTCTGTCCTTGGTGACATCTGTGGCGTGCAGAGCCGGCTTAAGGCGTGCCTTGATAAAGGCAAACCAGAACTTCTCGGGGGCTTTCAGTGCCGAGGCTTGAAAATTGACGAATTTGTCATCATTCATCTTCCAGCTGGCATTGGGGCCACACAACCTCAAAATGACTTCATTAAAGTCGATGGTTCCGTTAACAAAGGTAGTGTAATCATCCCCATCCACATCGTGTATCTCAAAAAGTGTGTTGATCGTGTGGCGGTCAAATGCTACCATATGTCCCCTAACCAAGACCTTAAACTCTTCATGTCGCACAGAGAGGTTGGCATAGAATTCCCGGACGACCGGTTGCACGGCATCATTAGGCTCCTTTATAAATTCACCCCATCCACGAGCAAGTGCATTTTGGATGATGGGGTGTCGGGGCTCCGCTAAATCAAACCCCCGCTCGCTTATCCAAGGCCGAGCTAATTCCTTCGTATAATTGGCCTCAGCATCTTCGTTCCAGAATTTGTGGGCGTCAAACGACCCCGATGAAGCGGCGGGTGCTTTCCCTTTGGATGTGCTCCCCTTTGGTTTCTTGTTGGGTGCCATCGATAATTCCAATAACCTAACACAACAATAACCCAATTTGGTTAAGGCACTCCCACAACAACACTCCAATATCACAATTCACCAAAATTCTCACCCCAATTCAACTTCACAACAATAAGAACATGCACTTCAACTCCAATCTATATATATCACACAATATTGCCACCTTGCTTGCACAATCTCAATAATCATGAAGGATTAAGACTTACCAACCCTTAGATGAAGAATTTTCGATTTGGTTGGCTAAGCAAGACCAATTTGTTGCAACCCCCTAAACTTTCTTCCTTGCACCAATAGACTCCAAAAACCTGCAATTAATCGATAAAAATATGGACTTTAGAGGTTGGATAAGTTAATTAAGAGAGATTGAAGGGAAAAGGTTGGGAATTGAAGAATTGAGGGAAAGAGGCGTGAGTTAGGGTTGGAGGAGATGAAGAAATTGTCAAAAAAAAATATGCAGATGCAGATTAAAACACGCGAGGCTTAATTACGCCGCTTGAGAGGCGTAATTACGCCTCGCCTACGGCTTTGAAATTTTTTTTAAAAAATGGTAGGCGTAACTACGCCAAAAACAGGCGTAGTTACGCCTACGCTACGGCATTTCAATTATTTCTGAAAATTTGACAGGCGTAATTACGCCACAAAGAGGCGTAGTTACGCCTGTCCTACGGCATCTCAAAATTGCAAAATATTTTTCAGGCGTATTTACGCCTTGAAAGGCGTAAATACGCCACATTTTTTTTTTAAATCAAATAAAAATAAAATAAGGATACAGGGTTCGGGTTGCCTCCCGAAAAGCGCTTAATTTATAGTCCTCAGCCCGACTGTCTTCCATCCCTTCACTTAGGCTCGCTCAGGTGAACCTCGTCCACGTCTCTTACTTCTTCCCCAAAATAATGCTTCAAACGCTGCCCATTTGCTTGAAATGTGTGACCGTCATCGCATTTCAGTTCAATTGCTCCATATGGGGTTACTTTCTCAATAGTGAACGGTCCAGACCATCGTGACTTCAACTTTCCTGGAAATAGTCGGAGACGAGAGTTATATAGTAGCACTTTCTGACCAGGAATAAACTCTCTTCTCACGATTTGCTTGTCATGCCAATTCTTTGTTCGCTCCTTGTAAATCTTAGCATTTTCGTACGCTTCATTACGAAACTCATCCATCTCAGTGAGCTGTAGCAACCGTTGCTCCCCAGCAGCCTTCAAATCAAAGTTCAGCTTCTTTATGGCCCAGAAAGCCCGATGTTCCAACTCTACCGGTAAGTGGCATGCTTTCCCAAAGACTAGACGATATGGGGACATTCCTATGGGAGTTTTGAATGCAGTGCGGTATGCCCATAATGCATCATCCAATTTTAGAGCCCAATCCTTTCGGTTAATACTGACCGTCTTTTCAAGAATTAGCTTAATTTCTCGGTTAGAAATTGTAAGGACCCTTAAACCTTAACAGTGAATTCAAGATATAAATGGGGCTAAATATGTATTAAAGACATCTTAGGGTTCTGGTTTGATGTGAGCTCAATTAGGTTACAGGCCAAAATAAAACTTCAACAATAATTATTCAGTTACATTCCCAATCATGAATGTTTAAGTGATAGCATTAGACTACTTCTGGAGTAGAGACTATCCAAAATTTCCTGTACTCTATCTTCATTTATGCTTTCAACAGCTCACAGTTCAACCGACCCTCAGCCCCCTTGGTTTCAAAAGCGTACCTACAGGAACAACTCACCATGAGCATATACATATATTATCACTTAACACAATTCAACTTAATAAAATAATTAAGCGTATGAAACGATTAATTGATATGCTCCTCGATTACCACATTAGCACATTTCATTGTCGTTCCTGTTTCACAAGCTTATGCACAAAATCATTAGTTCACGATATAATGATCGATAACGCGTTTCCAATTATAACCACAATATTTCACTTTAACCACTAGAATTGTGACTGTTCCGGTCCCAATACAACAGCGGAATTTTAGGACCCCTCGATTCGACATATAGCGGCATCATATGATATCCCTCGCTTCGACAATGACAGCGGCATGTTACCTCGCTTAGACATGACAGCGACAAATATCATATTACCATCGCTTCATATGACAGCGGCAAGTACCTCCCTCGCTCGGAGATAAAGGCTACCGGAACATTCATCAATTCCATCACATTAATCAAACACAATAGTTGATTCCATTATCACGGTAATTCACAGTCATTCCACATATACCATCACGTATAAGGATTCACTATCCACAATATACATAATCAAAGGTATGGCACGTTTTACCGTCCGATGCTCGTACGTCTCACTACGTACCTTGGTTCCAAAAGTGGAGATATCGTGGACTTTATCTCCTAGGCTGTGTGGCTACCTGGGATGGTTCTACATAATCACATGAATCCATATTAGAAACCAATAAATGAACCATTATCAAAAACATCACCATATAGAACAAAATCCCAAAAATCCAAACTTTAAGCCTTGCGATCGATCGGCCCTAAGCCCCGATCGATCGCCAAGTCAAGAAAAATAAGCATCCAGGTACTGCCTCCACCGATGATCGAGCCGTTTTACCGATCGATCGAGACATCACACCGATCGATCGGTAAAAATCGCCGATCGATCGGTAAGCCCATTTCACGCCTTGCTCAGGCTCTGCCTTGCTCGATCGATCGGACCCATTTTCCGATCGATCGAGAAGCCCTGTTTCTGCGAGAAACTTCTCTGAATGAGCTTCCCTCAACACATACACTCATGAACAACCAAGAACAACTACTAAGCTCAACATATAACCACAAAACAACATGAAAATGCAACCCCAAGTATAAACAACATGATGGAACAAGATCCACCCCTTTTAACCTCAAAATATGACACAAGAATGATCAAGAACCAACAAAATTTCACTACATTGATAGCTTACCCTTTAGGCTTCAAGATTTTTGCAAGGAGACACAAGAAAGACTCTTTTTCCCAGCTCTCTCCTTCTCCTCTTGCCAAGAAACGAAAATAGGGGTTTTGGGATAGGGTGAAGATGGTTATGGCCAATTGTGTGGTTGGAAATTAAAGGAGGCAAGTGGCTCTTTAAAAAAAAATATAAAACAATGCAAGTTGCTAGCATGGTTGATAAGTCATGGCTAACATGACATTTTAGAACCCCCCCCCCCTTAATCATGCAACAAGATTCACATATAATTATGCTTTACACAATTAATTGTAAAGATCCACTCCAACAATTCATACTAGGAAACACATATTTCAACATGCAACGGATGCATCCCGAACCTCTACCGGGTCAACCTCACATGGCTAAATATTTTCAAATGATAATCAATACCGACACATAATTTGATTATCCACATAATTAATCATATGAACATAATTAATGTCAGAATTGTAATTAATCATTTCGGGGACATCACATTATTCCCTTACTTATAAGATTTCGACCCCGAAATCGCATGCACTTACCTAAAAGAAACTAAACATAAATCACATACCAGAGAATAGTTCTGGGTAGTGCTGCACCATATGCCATTCCGTCTCCCACGTGGCCTCTTCGACACCCCGACGATCCCACTGAACCTTGACCATCGGTATAACCTTGCTTCGAAGTCTGCGATCCTCTCGATCCAGAATTCTGACTGGCCGTTCAACATAGGACACATCTGAACTCAACTGAACCTCTAAAGGCTGCAACACATGAGACGGGTCCGGCTCATACTTCCTCAACATAGAAACATGGAAGACATCATGTATATCAGACAATGACGGCGGTAGGGCTAGACGGTAAGCCAAAGTGCCTATGCGCTGCAATATCTCGTATGGCCCAACATACCTCGGAGACAACTTCCCCCGCATACCGAAACGAACTACACCTTTGAAAGGTGAGATTTTCAGAAAGACCTTGTCTCCTACTTGGAATTCCAATGGTTGCCGTCGTTTATTAGCATAGGCCGCTTGCCTATCTTGAGCCGCTCTCATTTTCTGACGGATCACTTTGATTTTCTCTTCTATTTCACGAATTAATTCCGGTCCTCCGACCGTCTTACTAGCCAAATCTTCCCAGTATAACGGTGACCTACAACGTCGACCGTAAAGGGCCTCAAATGGAGCCATCTGAATGCTCGTCTGATAACTGTTGTTGTAAGAGAACTCTACAAGTGGCACTGAATCTTGCCACGGAGCATCGAACTCCAACACACATGCCCTCAATATGTCCTCAAGCGTCTGTATGGTACGCTCTGTCTGACCATCTGTCTGAGGGTGGTAAGCTGTACTCAGTCTCAACTATGTACCCAAAGCTGATTGAAGACCCTCCCAAAAGTGCGATGTGAACCGCGGGTCTCTATCAGACACAATCGAGACTGGGATGCCATGCAATCTTACTACGTCCCGAACATACAACTGAGCTATTTTTAAGTATGTGAAAGTCATACTATATGGGATGAAGTGAGCCACCTTTGTCAGTCGATCCACAATCACCCAGATTGCATCGAATCCCGAGGCAGTCCTTGGCAAGTGGGTCACGAAATCCATAGAGATGTGCTCCCACTTCCACTCTGGTATCTCTAAACTCTTCAACTCGCCTACGGGCCTCTGCCTTTCCGCTTTCACTTGTTGGCAAATTAGGCACTTCTTAACGAATGACATAACGTCTCTCTTCATCCGTCTCCACCAAAATTGATTACACAAGTCCTTGTACATCTTTCTCCCACCTGGATGGATGCTAAATCTGCTACAATGAGCACGATGCAAGATTCCTTGATGCATCTCTGGTGCCCTCGGCACTACCCAACGGTTACCAAGTCTCAAGTAACCATCTTCTGCTACTCTGAACTTTGATGGATGACCCAGACGTATACATGATAACCATCTCTGTACTTCAACGTCTGTCTCCTGGGCTTTCCTGATAAGTTCAAAGATGTCCGGTTCTGCCAATAGGGTCGATACAAACACCGGCGATACATCTAAATCAAAGTCATATCCTAGATGACAACAAGAGGTCATCAAGGCCGATAGCTGAATCACATCATCTGCTGTATACTTCACCTTCCTACTCAAGGCATCAGCAGTCAGGTTCGCCTTCCCTGGATGGTACTCTATTTCGCAATCATAGTCCTTGAGCAAGTCCATCCACCTCCTTTGCCTCATGTTCAGTTCCGCTTGAGTAAATAGGAATTTCAAGCTCTTATGATCCGTGTAAATGGTAAAGGAAGTACCATAGAGATAATGCCGCCAAATTTTCAAAGCGAAAATAATGGCCGCCAGTTCCAAATCATGAACCGGGTACCTGGTCTCATGAGGCTTCAACTGCCTCGATGCATAAGCCACCACATGCTTATCCTGCATCAGTACACAGCCCAATCCCTGCAGTGATGCATCCGTGTACAAAGCAAACCTTTCGTTCTCCGAAGGGATCACCAGAACAGGTGCTGTGGTCAACCGGTGCTTCAACTCTTGGAAGCTTTGCTCACATGCCTCAGACCAAGAAAACGGAACACCCTTCTGAGTCAACTGCGTCAACGGCTTAGCGATCTTAGAGAATCCCTCGACGAAACACCGGTAATAACCCGCTAAACCGAGGAAGCTACGGATCTCGGGCACAGATGTAGGCGCAGACCAATCCATCACTGCTTCCACTTTCCTAGGATCCACAGAAATCCCATCACTAGAGATCACATGCCCCAAAAATACCACGCTACTCAGCCAAAATTCGCACTTGCTCAGCTTAGCATACAACTGATTGTCCCTCAGAATCTGGAGCACTGTCCTCAAATGATTCCTGTGATCTTCCTCGCCCCGAGAATAGATAAGTATATCGTCAATAAATACGATGACGAATTGATCCAAATAGGGTTGGAACACTCGATTCATCAAGCTCATAAACACAGCCGGGGCGTTTGTCACTCCAAACGGCATGACCAAAAACTCATAGTGACCATAACGGGTCCGGAAGGCCGTCTTCTGCACATCATCCTCTCCTACTCGGATCTGGTGGTACCCCGACCTCAAATCAATCTTACTGTACAACCTCGTGCCCTGCAACTGATCAAACAAGTCGTCGATCCGCGGAAGAGGGTATTTATTCTTCACTGTGGCCTTATTCAATTGTCTGTAGTCGATGCACAATCTCATCGACCCATCCTTCTTTTTCACAAATAACACAGGCGCACCCCAAGGTGATACGCTGGGGCGTATGTAACCCTTATCAAGTAGTTCTTGTAGCTGCTCTTTCAGCTCTCTTAACTCCGTTGGTGCCATCCTGTAAGGGGCACGAGAAATAGCGGATGTCCCCGGTAATAATTCGATCCCGAACTCAACTTCCCTAACCGGCGGGAATCCGGGAATCTCCTCCGGAAATACATCGGCAAACTCGGCAACCACGGGTATATCTTCAACTCTTAACTCGTCTTTCTTGCCAGCAATGTCAATGGCATAAATAAGATAACCCTCGTGCCCACGTTCCAATAACTGAGTCATCTTTAAAGCCGATATCAACGGAATTCTTGAGCGGGAACCATCCCCATAAAAAGTCCACCGATCCCCTAAATCAGATCTGAATCGTACTGTCCTCTGACTGCAGTCCACTACTGCCTGGTATCTGTTCAGCACATCAATACCCACAATACAGTCGAAGTCCGACATCCCCAGAACTATCAGGTCTGACTTCAACTCGTTGCCCTCAAAATAAATGAGGCCGTCATCAACAAACTGATTTGCAATCACACTCTTTCCAGCGGGTGTCGAGACCACAAGGGCGTGGGTGACGGAGTCGTGCATATACGGTGCCTCTCCACAAAACTCGTCGACACAAAGGAGTGTGACGCACCTGTATCTATCAAAATATAAGCAGGGTGCGTAAATAAATAACACGTACCCGCTATCACTTCCTCTGGAGCTGCTGTAGCCTGCTCCCTGGTAAGGGCATACACTTGTCCTTGAGGTGGCCCCAACGGCTGTCCTCCCAATGGTCTCGGTGCAAATGGTGGTCTCTGCTGTGCTGGTCTGTCTGAAGGTCTCCCCATAGTATTCTGTGGTCCTCCCCGATTAGGACAATTTCGGGCCAAGTGCCCATGCTTCCCACACTCATAACAAGCAGAGCATACTTTCACTGAATGGGGTCCCCCGCATAGAAAACACTTAACCTTCTCAAAACTGCTAGCCTGAGACTGTCCCCGATGAGACGGAGCATTACTTCCACGACCACCCCTTCCACGAGCATCTTGCCATCTACCACTGAATCTGGAAGATGATGAGTTTCCCTTTGGCTTAAAATGGTCGCCCCTTGGTTTCAAATTTTCAGGGGTCGGTCTCTGAGATGGTGCTGGAGGCGGTGCCACATTCGGATATGCACCCACTCCCAACTCTGCCAGTTCAGCTCGTGCTAGGGCATCATCAAAACAAGTAGGGCCATAAGTGATCACCCTATCATACAACTCCGGCCTCAAGCCTTTCATGAAGTTCCTCATCTTTGCTTGGGTGCTAGAGGCGATATGAGGTACATATCGAAGTAAGGAACAGTACTGGAGGGCATAGTCGGATACCGGCATAGTACCTTGCCTCAAGCTAGTGAATTCATCCTCTTTAGCTTGCCGTGCCGCTGCTGAGAAGTACCGGGTCAGAAATCGAGTCCTAAACAGCTTCCAGTTTATTTCCTGACCCTGAGCTTCTTGTTCAATCACTGTGGTCTTCCACCACATCAACGCCTTTTTGGCCAATTGAAATTCTGCTAGCCGTATCCAAGCTGTCTTTGCGCACGGGGCAGCTACAAATATCTGCTCCAACCTCTCTAGCCATTCCTCGGCCTTCTCCCCTGTTTCAGTCCCTTCAAAAGTCGGGGGTCGATATGCTAGAAATTGAGTCAAACTCAGTTCTCCCGGCAATAACTGTTGTTCCGACGGCTGTTCGCCCAAGGCTGGCGGCGGTAGGGGATTTGTGTGCCTAGCACTAGCATTTACACTTATTGTGATGACCAGGGATTATAGATGTTAATCCCGGAGTGTTAATAACCTCTAAAGTTGTTTTACGTAGCGATTTGGAGTTTAATCGCGGTGTTGGGCCTTCTGGGCTCGTCTATTTGAGTAGTTGGGATCGTTGGATCTCGAGGTTGAGATTGTATTCTCATTTCGGTGAAAACCTGTGAGTTGGGTTTTTAGTATGACTCGGAATCTCGGGTGCTTGGTGTGGGCACCGGTAGGGGGTTTTTGAGTTAGAGAGAGAATTTTTGAAAACAGATGATTTTTAATGAATCATGATGTATTTGTGGGGCTATTAGTATTTCGGGGTATTTTGCTATAAATACAAGTTGAACCCGAGATTTTTATTAAAATCCCATTTTAAGCCCCAACCCGCGTCTCTCTCTCTCTCCCGCCGATTCCCGATTTTCCCCCCAGCCCCGCGCACGAAAACGCCGCGCCCGCCGCCGTCCGGCCGCCGTTCGGCGCGTGCGACCTACCCACGGCTTCGTCTCGTCCAGGCGCTCCTTTCCCCTCCGGCAATTTGAAGTTTGGTCGCGTTTCTCGTTCGGATTTTGGCAGAAAGCGGCGATCCCCAAATTCTAGGGTTTATCGATTTTGGTCGATTTTCCTTCCGATTTTCGATTGGGTAACGTTCTTTACCCCTTTTTCGTCCCTCTCATGTAATTCCCTGCTATATTTGGTGGATTTATGTTCGAATTTATGGTTTGTGTTCGAAAATTGTGGATTTTGGTTCGAATTTCATGTTGTTGAGGGGTTTGAGTTCGAAATTTGGGGGTTTTGGCTATGGGTTGATGATTCATGTTAGGAATCGTTTATTACATGTTTTAGATGATTAATGATGCTTGTTGGATTCGAATTTAAAGCTATGGATTCGAATTCTTGGGGGTTTTTTGGCAATGAGGTGATGATTCTTGCCCTTAATGGCTTAATTCACTTTTTAGATGAATTATGGTGTTTAAATTGGGTTCGATTTGTGAGATAAGGGTTCGAAAATTTGTAGGGTATCCTTGAACAATTTTCGTTGTTGTCTCATTCGTTCCCCTCCCTGCATGTACCCTGCCCCGGGTCTTTTAAATGATTTATTGTCGTGTGTTGACAATATTTTGAGGGTGATGGGTGTGCTTGAGCATTGGTTGCATGTTCGTAAATAATCGTGAATTATTTATCGTGTTAGCACATCATTCCTCGGGGCATGGAACTCGAGCAAGGTTTGGCTCGGACTTCGAGGATTTAAGGTACGTTTAGCGTACGAGCATAGCTTAAATGATGTTTTACAAGTATGATGCATGATTTAAAATACATGAAATTTTTACTATGATGGCACCGTGACTTGGTTACGTTATGTTGATTCACATGGTGAAATGCTTGGTGCCGCTATGAAGCGAGCAAATGATGGGTGTGGTCGCTACGGAGCGAACACCAGTAGTATGACGCTACTTTGAAGTAAGAAATGAAAATGTGGTATCACCAGTAGTATGACGCTACTTTGAAGTAAGAAATGAAAACGTGGTATTGATTAGATATCTAGGATATCTGTATTTTATTCCCTATTGGTAATGAATAGGAACAGAGACGTAGTTAATCAAAGAAGTGATTAACTAGTATCGAAAGTTAAGGAAATCTCAATATGATATCTAGAATTATGATAATTGCTAGATAAAGAAAGATGTTATGAAATGTTGTTAATTCGAATCTGGTTAGGGTTAACCAATATGATGATTAACTGCATATTCAGGATTTGATGATTTATCTGTTTTGAGAACAGGGTTATTACAGGGGTACGCTAGGATGAGGATGATACCATCCAGGCAGTGTCACATATGTTCCACAATATTTACATTTTTTGTAAATTATGTATTATGTCATTATGATTATGAAATTGTGGAATTGGTATGCTCACCCCGTTGGGGGCTGTCTCTGTTGGGACAGGTGAACAGGTACATCGATGGCTTTGGAGATGAGCTCGAGCTGTTGATTGGATGTACTCCCAGGATTGTGGTACCAGGGCTTGATGGAGCACGGTATCGTATAGAGTACCTATATATATATATACCCATGATGGTTATACACATATTTATGATGCTCGCATGTGAGCACGATTATACTTGTACATGGGTTGTATATAAAGGCATGAGCCTTTCTCTCTTCCATTTGAGGTTGCATGCAATTAGAGGTAGAATTGCTAAAGGTTAAGAGAGTCATTAGTGTATGTGGGTGTTGAAACCCACTTTTGTTGCCATATGTGTGGTGTCTTCCCTGGCTGGGAATTTACTTGGTATTGCTGTATTCTGATGAGTATTATGTCTTCCCTGGCCGGGAATTATGTTACGTGTTGTACTTTTATTTCGGGATAGCTCTATTTATGGGGAGACTCTGCCCAAATTTTTATAAAAGTCCACAATGTAAAAAGTGGTGTAATGGGTGAACTCTATGAGTCTCTTGTTGTTAGGATGATGAACTTATAACATTGAATGTTAAAGAAAACTTTGTAATTGCCATTCAATGGTAAAGTATCATCGGAGTTCCCGAATGATTTTATGGAAAGCATGTGCCACACATAATGATTAATACACTAATCAAGGGTTAAGTATAAGGGGTCCTTACATTAGTGGTATCAGAGCAGTGGTTGCTCATTGGGCTGTTGAGGGCCTAGGAAGTTATTGATAGCACATATTTATGCATGATGACATTAATGTTATACGACATGACTAATTGTTTATGTGCTTAAATGATATGAAAAGTAGTATTGCTAACCATTGTGGTTGCAGGAATCGTGTGGAACACGATAGGATGGCATTAATAGCGATGTCTAACACTTTATATGCTACGTGCCAAGGAACCTAATTTTGGAAGAGAATCAGGGAAAAGAAAGATATGATGTATTGTCTGAGGACAGACTGGGTAGACAACCGACAGTGGAATACTTCGGTACGGTCTCAATTATTATTGAATATACTAATGCGTTTGTTCATGTAATGCTCAAGCAAGGAAGGTACGTAAGAAACGTACGAGCATCAAATGGTAACATATTCCTAAACTATGACCTTGCATTAATTGCATGAGTATTTATGATGATAATGTTTACGATGATGTTTATGATGATGATGTTTACGATGATGTTTACGATGATGATGATTACGATGATGTTTATGATGATGATGTTTACGATGATGTTTACGATGATGATGATTATGATGACGTTTACGATGATGATGTTTACGATGATGTTTACGATGATGATGATTATGATGATGTTTATGATGATGATGTTTACGATGATGTTTACGATAATGATGATCATAATGATGTTTATGATGACATATATGAGAGTGGGTAAGATGCCCTGTGGTAAGATGCCACACAATGTTTATGATATGGTAAGATGACATATGATTGGGTAAGATGCCCATGTGGTAAGATGCCACACGATGATTATGTTATGGAAAGATGTCGTATAACAGGGTAAGACGCCACAGGGTAAGATGCCCATATGGTAAGAGACCATACAATGTTATTATGTGGTAAGACGCCACAGGGTAAGATGCCCATATGGTAAGAGACCATACAATGTTATTATGTGGTAAGACGCCACAGGGTAAGATGCCCATATGGAAAGAGGCCATACAATGTTATTATGTGGTAAGACGCCACAGGGTAAGATGCCCATATGGTAAGAGACCATACAATGTTATTATGTGGTAAGACGCCACAGGGTAAGATGCCCATATGGTAAGAGACCATACGATGTTATTATGTGGTAAGACGCCACAGGGTAAGATGCCCATATGGTAAGAGACCATACGATGTTATTATGTGGTAAGACGCCACAGGGTAAGATGCCCATATGGTAAGAGACCATACGATGTTATTATGTGGTAAGACGCCACAGGGTAAGATGCCCATATGGTAAGAGACCATACGATGTTATTATGTGGTAAGACGCCACAGGGTAAGATGCCCATATGGTAAGAGACCATACAATGTTATTATGTGGTAAGACGCCACAGGGTAAGATGCCCACATGGTAAGAGACCATACGATGTTATTATGTGGTAAGACGCCACAGGGTAAGATGCCCATATGGTAAGAGACCATACGATGTTATTATGTGGTAAGACGCCACAGGGTAAGATGCCCATATGGTAAGAGACCATACGATGTTATTATGTGGTAAGACGCCACAGGGTAAGATGCCCATATGGTAAGAGACCATACGATGTTATTATGTGGTAAGACGCCACAGGGTAAGATGCCCATATGGTAAGAGACCATACGATGTTATTATGTGGTAAGACGCCACAGGGTAAGATGCCCATATGGTAAGAGGCCATACAATGTTATTATGTGGTAAGACGCCACAGGGTAAGATGCCCATATGGTAAGAGACCATACGATGTTATTATGTGGTAAGACGCCACAGGGTAAGATGCCCATATGGTAAGAGGCCATACGATGTTATTATGTGGTAAGACGCCACAGGGTAAGATGCACATATGGTAAGAGGCCATACAATGTTATTATGTGGTAAGACGCCACGGGGTAAGATGTCCATATGGTAAGAGGTCATACGATGTTATTATGTGGTAAGATGCCACAGGGTAAGATGCCCATGTGCATGAATATGAACCAGGGAAAATGAAAAGAAGTTAATGAATAACCAGCAAGCTTACTCAACTATGATTTCGTACATTTACTGTTATAGCTATAAGATGATGATGTATAAGATGATGATGCTATAAGATGATGATGTATAAGATGATGATGCTATAAGATGATGATGTATAAGATGATGATGCTATAAGATGATGATGTATAAGATGATGATGCTATAAGATTATGATGTATAAGATGATGATACTTATATGATGATGATGTATAAGATGATGATACTATAAGATGATGATGTATAAAATGATGATGCTATAAGATGATGATGTATAAGATGACGATGCTTATATGATGATGATGTATAAGATGATGATGCTATAAGATGATGATGTATAAGATGATGATGCTATAAGATGATGATGTATAAGATGATGATGCTTATAAGATGATGATGTATAAGATGATGATGCTATAAGATGACGATGCTTATGTGATGATGATGTTATAAGATGATGATATTTATGAAATGATGATGCTCATATGATGAAGATGTTATAAGATGGTGATAATTATAAGATGATGATTTTAATCATTCATGTCAAGAATTAATGAATATATACATGGCTATGAAACAGGGACATTGGAGTGTCCGGGGTGTATAGGCATTAGAGGAATGTTGGGTAAAGACCTACTACTCTATTGATTTTCTTCCCACAGTATGGTATGCCGTGCGGAAACGTCCATCTTATTGGTAGGTTTGAGGTGAACCTAGAGGGGCAGCGACTAGTTTGTCTGCCGTGTGCATGCAGCACCAAGAGGGGCTTGTTAGAGCCGTTATACTGCTCATAGGAACCAAGTGGCAAATCGTAAGGTGATACGATGTGGATTGTGGTGGACTCTAGTAGTCACCATGTCATCGAGGTTGAGGTTGTGCATGCCTCACTGAAACGTGTATACGTTATGTTTAATCTTGGTGAGACTTGTCTGTGACAGCTCATGATGTTGGAGTACCAACAAGAGAGTCATCAAGTCGTCGTTGATTCGATCTGGGAATCCATGTATTTGGGATGCAATGGGTTTATTGCATGTCCTTTCAAGTTTGAAACTCTGAGGAGTCTCGATGGTTTGTTTATGACCAGGATATGGTTCTTGGGATATCCAGAGGTGGACATCTTATGAGATATCTTTTGTGTGAATCTGTGGCCATGAGTTGCCCAATTTGAGTTGCAATGATGCGACTGCTCCTCCGATAGAGGAGGTTTGAGAGTGGAAACCAGGTTTGGTGTGTGTACACCGTGGAATACTGGTGTTTCCCTCGTAACGATGTATGTTAGACATCGTGAGTCATGATAAGAGATGTCATTGAATGATATCTACAATGGAATCGGGAGCGATTCGGATCCTCGCAGTTTCAGTTGACTAACTGCTTTTGGATTGTTAGCGTGGGTTGCGCTGACGCTTTTTGACGTTATGATGGATTTGGAAGTCTATTCCACTTCTGGGTTGACACGAGGTCAACGTCCCCACGGTTGAGGTGTCATTCAGGATACGTTCTTACTGGTTGTATTAGAACGAAGGATGATTGTCCGATCTACAGTCGTAAGTATCGGTTGTTTTGCAGTCATGAGGGACTGACTTTTGGGATGACCCACATCGAGGTACGTTTGCCTCTTGGGTAATATGTTGGTTTTGGTAAAGTCGCTCTGTTTCAGAGTTTGATGTGAGATAAGTATCCTCGCGTTTGTTAAGACGATCCTGATATGGTCAAGAATGGAAGTTATGGCTTCATGTTGTTGTGTAGCCTGGGTGTTATGCAATACACCGGTGCTAATTTTGAGGACGAAATTCTTTTAGTTGGGGATATTGTGATGACCAGGGATTATAGATGTTAATCCCGGAGTGTTAATAACCTCTAAAAAGTTGTTTTACGTAGCGATTTGGAGTTTAATCGCGGTGTTGGGCCTTCTGGGCTCGTCTATTTGAGTAGTTGGGATCGTTGGATCTCGAGGTTGAGATTGTATTCTCATTTCGGTGAAAACCTGTGAGTTGGGTTTTTAGTATGACTCGGAATCTCGGGTGCTTGGTGTGGGCACCGGTAGGGGGTTTTTGAGTTAGAGAGAGAATTTTTGAAAACAGATGATTTTTAATGAATCATGATGTATTTGTGGGGCTATTAGTATTTCGGGGTATTTTGCTATAAATACAAGTTGAACCCGAGATTTTTATTAAAATCCCATTTTAAGCCCCAACCCGCGTCTCTCTCTCTCTCCCGCCGATTCCCGATTTTCCCCCCAGCCCCGCGCACGAAAACGCCGCGCCCGCCGCCGTCCGGCCGCCGTTCGGCGCGTGCGACCTACCCACGGCTTCGTCTCGTCCAGGCGCTCCTTTCCCCTCCGGCAATTTGAAGTTTGGTCGCGTTTCTCGTTCGGATTTTGGCAGAAAGCGGCGATCCCCAAATTCTAGGGTTTATCGATTTTGGTCGATTTTCCTTCCGATTTTCGATTGGGTAACGTTCTTTACCCCTTTTTCGTCCCTCTCATGTAATTCCCTGCTATATTTGGTGGATTTATGTTCGAATTTATGGTTTGTGTTCGAAAATTGTGGATTTTGGTTCGAATTTCATGTTGTTGAGGGGTTTGAGTTCGAAATTTGGGGGTTTTGGCTATGGGTTGATGATTCATGTTAGGAATCGTTTATTACATGTTTTAGATGATTAATGATGCTTGGTTGGATTCGAATTTAAAGCTATGGATTCGAATTCTTGGGGGTTTTTTGGCAATGAGGTGATGATTCTTGCCCTTAATGGCTTAATTCACTTTTTAGATGAATTATGGTGTTTAAATTGGGTTCGATTTGTGAGATAAGGGTTCGAAAATTTGTAGGGTATCCTTGAACAATTTTCGTTGTTGTCTCATTCGTTCCCCTCCCTGCATGTACCCTGCCCCGGGTCTTTTAAATGATTTATTGTCGTGTGTTGACAATATTTTGAGGGTGATGGGTGTGCTTGAGCATTGGTTGCATGTTCGTAAATAATCGTGAATTATTTATCGTGTTAGCACATCATTCCTCGGGGCATGGAACTCGAGCAAGGTTTGGCTCGGACTTCGAGGATTTAAGGTACGTTTAGCGTACGAGCATAGCTTAAATGATGTTTTACAAGTATGATGCATGATTTAAAATACATGAAATTTTTACTATGATGGCACCGTGACTTGGTTACGTTATGTTGATTCACATGGTGAAATGCTTGGTGCCGCTATGAAGCGAGCAAATGATGGGTGTGGTCGCTACGGAGCGAACACCAGTAGTATGACGCTACTTTGAAGTAAGAAATGAAAATGTGGTATCACCAGTAGTATGACGCTACTTTGAAGTAAGAAATGAAAACGTGGTATTGATTAGATATCTAGGATATCTGTATTTTATTCCCTATTGGTAATGAATAGGAACAGAGACGTAGTTAATCAAAGAAGTGATTAACTAGTATCGAAAGTTAAGGAAATCTCAATATGATATCTAGAATTATGATAATTGCTAGATAAAGAAAGATGTTATGAAATGTTGTTAATTCGAATCTGGTTAGGGTTAACCAATATGATGATTAACTGCATATTCAGGATTTGATGATTTATCTGTTTTGAGAACAGGGTTATTACAGGGGTACGCTAGGATGAGGATGATACCATCCAGGCAGTGTCACATATGTTCCACAATATTTACATTTTTTGTAAATTATGTATTATGTCATTATGATTATGAAATTGTGGAATTGGTATGCTCACCCCGTTGGGGGCTGTCTCTGTTGGGACAGGTGAACAGGTACATCGATGGCTTTGGAGATGAGCTCGAGCTGTTGATTGGATGTACTCCCAGGATTGTGGTACCAGGGCTTGATGGAGCACGGTATCGTATAGAGTACCTATATATATATATATACCCATGATGGTTATACACATATTTATGATGCTCGCATGTGAGCACGATTATACTTGTACATGGGTTGTATATAAAGGCATGAGCCTTTCTCTCTTCCATTTGAGGTTGCATGCAATTAGAGGTAGAATTGCTAAAGGTTAAGAGAGTCATTAGTGTATGTGGGTGTTGAAACCCACTTTTGTTGCCATATGTGTGGTGTCTTCCCTGGCTGGGAATTTACTTGGTATTGCTGTATTCTGATGAGTATTATGTCTTCCCTGGCCGGGAATTATGTTATGTGTTGTACTTTTATTTCGGGATAGCTCTATTTATGGGGAGACTCTGCCCAAATTTTTATAAAAGTCCACAATGTAAAAAGTGGTGTAATGGGCGAACTCTATGAGTCTCTTGTTGTTAGGATGATGAACTTATAACATTGAATGTTAAAGAAAACTTTGTAATTGCCATTCAATGGTAAAGTATCATCGGAGTTCCCGAATGATTTTATGGAAAGCATGTGCCACACATAATGATTAATACACTAATCAAGGGTTAAGTATAAGGGGTCCTTACACTTATTGCATCACCAACATCCACATTTGCTGCCATACTGCAACACAAGGATTAACAACAATATCCAAAAACAATTCACATAATACATCGTTAGAAAACCATAACATGTTAGCATAACAGTCACATACTTCATATGCACACAACATGTTAAGGAAAATAGATGCCTAGCCAACTTATTGCTAAGGCTACCCTTCACTCGTTCCCGGGTTCTCTAACCACTGCTCTGATACCACTAATGTAAGGACCCTTAAACCTTAACAGTGAATTCAAGATATAAATGGGGCTAAATATGTATTAAAGACATCTTAGGGTTCTGGTTTGATGTGAACTCAATTAGGTTACAGGCCAAAATAAAACTTCAACAATAATTATTCAGTTACATTCCCAATCATGAATGTTTAAGTGATAGCATTAGACTACTTATGGAGTAGAGACTATCCAAAATTTCCTGTACTCTATCTTCATTTATGCTTTCAACAGCTCACAGTTCAACCGACCCTCAGCCCCCTTGGTTTCAAAAGCGTACCTGCAGGAACAACTCACCATGACCATATACATATATTATCACTTAACACAATTCAACTTAATAAAATAATTAAGCGTATGAAACGATTAATTGATATGCTCCTCGATTACCACATTAGCACATTTCATTGTCGTTCCTGTTTCACAAGCTTATGCACAAAATCATTAGTTCACGATATAATGATCGATAACGCGTTTCCAATTATAACCACAATATTTCACTTTAACCACTAGAATTGTGACTGTTCCGGTCCCAATACAACAGCGGAATTTTAGGACCCCTCGATTCGACATATAGTGGCATCATATGATATCCCTCGCTTCGACAATGACAGCGGCATGTTACCTCGCTTAGACATGACAGCGATAAATATCATATTACCATCGCTTCATATGACAGCGGCAAGTACCTCCCTCGCTCGGAGATAAAGGCTACCGGAACATTCATCAATTCCATCACATTAATCAAACACAATAGTTGATTCCATTATCACGGTAATTCACAGTCATTCCACATATACCATCACGTATAAGGATTCACTATCCACAATATACATAATCAAAGGTATGGCACGTTTTACCGTCCGATGCTCGTACGTCTCACTACGTACCTTGGTTCCAAAAGTGGAGATATCGTGGACTTTATCTCCTAGGCTGTGTGGCTACCTGGGATGGTTCTACATAATCACATGAATCCATATTAGAAACCAATAAATGAACCATTATCAAAAACATCACCATATAGAACAAAATCCCAAAAATCCAAACTTTAAGCCTTGCGATCGATCGGCCCTAAGCCCCGATCGATCGCCAAGTCAAGAAAAATAAGCATCCAGGTACTGCCTCCACCGATCGATCGAGCCGTTTTACCGATCGATCGAGACATCACACCGATCGATCGGTAAAAATCACCGATCGATCGGTAAGCCCATTTCACGCCTTGCTCAGGCTCTGCCTTGCTCGATCAATCGGACCCATTTTCCGATCGATCGAGAAGCCCTGTTTCTGCGAGAAACTTCTCTGAATGAGCTTCCCTCAACACATACACTCATGAACAACCAAGAACAACTACTAAGCTCAACATATAACCACAAAACAACATGAAAATGCAACCCCCAAGTATAAACAACATGATGGAACAAGATCCAGCCCTTTTAACCTCAAAATATGACACAAGAATGATCAAGAACCAACAAAATTTCACTACATTGATAGCTTACCCCTTAGGCTTCAAGATTTTTGCAAGGAGACACAAGAAAGACTCTTTTTCCCAGCTCTCTCCTTCTCCTCTTGCCAAGAAACGAAAATAGGGGTTTTGGGATAGGGTGAAGATGGCTATGGCCAATTGTGTGGTTGGAAATTAAAGGAGGCAAGTGGCTCTTTAAAAAAAATATAAAACAATGCAAGTTGCTAGCATGGTTGATAAGTCATGGCTAACATGACATTTTAGAACCCCCCCCTTAATCATGCAACAAGATTCACATATAATTATGCTTTACACAATTAATTGTAAAGATCCACTCCAACAATTCATACTAGGAAACACATATTTCAACATGCAACGGATGCATCCCAAAGCTCTACCGGGTCAACCTCACATGGCTAAATATTTTCAAATGATAATCAATACCGACACATAATTTGATTATCCACATAATTAATCATATGAACATAATTAATGTCTTAATTGCAATTAATCATTTCGGGGACATCACAGAAATTTCGGCTTGGCCATTAGTCTGTGGATGATAAGCCAATGCAATCTTATGCCTCACAGTGTATTTCGTCATCAAAGCACTGAAGATCTTGTTACAGAAGTGGGTCCCTTCATCACTTACAATCGATCTCGGAGTACCAAACCGTGTAAATATGTTCTTTTGCACAAACTTGACCACGACATGAGCGTCATTAGTCGATGTGGCAATCGCTTCAACCAACTTAGAAACATAGTCCACTGCTAGCAAAATATATGACTGCCCACAAGGTGGTGGAAAGGGGCCCATGAAATCAATACCCCATACATCGAATATTTCTAATTCCAAGATATTTGTCAACGGCATCTCATGGCGTTTAGAAATATTACCAATGCGCTGACAACGATCACACGTCTTCACCAAAGTATAACTGTCTCGATGTAGCTCTGGCCAATAGAAACCCGATTGAAGCACTTTTGCTGCTGTCCTTGCTGCTCCAAAATGTCCTCCATAAGGTCTAGAGTGACACTTTTCAAGAATCTCTCTTGATTCCTCCTCAGTTACGCATCTTCCGGACAATTTGGTCTGCACAGCGTCTGAATACATACGGTTCATCCCAGTAATAATTCTTCACATCATGAAAGAACTTCTTCCTTTGCTGATAAGTAAGGTCTGGAGGCAATATACCACACGACAAATAATTAGCAAAATCAGCAAACCACGGGGTTTTAGTACATACCTCAAAGAGATGTTCATCAGGAAAGTTCTCTTGTATGACTCCATGATCCATTTGATTCTCCAACTCCAAACGAGATAAGTGATCTGCTACTTGATTTTCACTGCCCTTTTTATCCAAGATCTCGAAATCAAACTCTTGTAGCAACAAGATGCATCGAATCAACCGGGGTTTCGCATCCTTCTTGGCAAAAAGATAACGAATCGCTGCATGATCTGTGTAAACTATGACCTTTGTCCCGATCAGATATGCTCTAAACTTGTCGAATGCATACACCACAGCTAGCATCTCTTTCTCGGTGGTCGTGTAATTCTGTTGGGCTCCATCAAGAGTTCTACTTTCATAGTAGATCGCCCTAAAAATCTTGTCTCTCTTTTGCCCCAAAACTGCTCCCACAGCATAGTCCCTGGCATCACACATTAAAACAAATGGCTCCTTCCAATCCGGCACTATGATGATTGGTGCAGATATAAGTGCTTTCTTTAGCCTGTTAAATGCCTGCACACACAAATAATCAAAGACAAAAGGTGAGTCTTTTTCTAACAAATTACACAAGGGCTTAGCTATTTTAGAAAAATCTTTAATAAAACGTCGATAAAACCCGGCATGTCCAAGGAAGCTCCTAATAGCCTTCTCATTGTTCGGAGGGGGAAGCTTCTCAATTGCAACCACTTTTGCTCTATCCACTTCAAGTCCTTGAGATGACACCTTATGGCCAAGGACAATACCCTCTTGCACCATAAAGTGACATTTCTCCCAATTTAACACGAGGTTCTTTTTTTGGCAGCGCTGTAACACAAGAGATAGGTTATGCAAACAATGGTCAAAAGAGGAACCAAATACCGAAAAGTCGTCCATGAAGACTTCAAGGATCTCCTCCACCATATTTGAAAATATCGGCATCATGCACCGTTGAAAGGTAGCAGGTGCGTTGCATAAACCAAAAGGCATTCTTCTAAACGCAAAGGTGCCATATGGACAGGTAAACGTTGTCTTCTCTTGATCCTCGGGGTCTATGGCAATTTGATTGTATCCTGAATAGCCATCTAAGAAACAATAATAACAATAACTGGCTAACCTGTCGAGCATCTGATCAATAAATGGAAGAGGGAAGTGGTCCTTCCTTGTGGCCTTGTTGAGTTTCCTATAGTCAATGCAAACTCGCCACCCCGGTCACAGTTTGAGTTGAGATCAACTCATTATTTTCATTTCTTACCACTGTCATCCCTCCTTTCTTTGGCACAACCTGTACTGGGGAAACCCATGCACTATCTGAAATAGCATAAATAATCCCAGCATTTAACAATTTAAGCACTTCTGCTTTTACTACCTCCTTCATTGCTGGATTTAACCGCCTTTGATGATCAATGGAGGGAACAAAGGAATCCTCCATAAGAATTTTATGCATGCACAAAGACGGACTTATCCCCTTGATATCAGAAATCGACCAACCCAAAGCAGATTTATATGTCCTCAATACACGTAATAATTTATCCTTCTCTAAAGAACAAAGAGATGAAGATATAATTACCGGGTATGTCGATTTCTCACCCAAGAAGGCATAAGTAAGGTGGGCCGGTAGTTCTTTCAGTTCCGAGCTCGCCTTTGTATCTTCTTTGACTGATGTATCTCGTACATCTTCCTCTTTTCCAGCAGTGTGGTTCTCCTTAGGCAAGCTCTTAAGTGCTTCCACTTGCTCAGCAAGATCAGGTTCAGTTGCATCCACTTTCATAATAGAGTTGACCATGCAATTCTCCAATGGATCCTCCGGTATTGCTCCTAATTCAAAGTTATGCACACATGAGTCAATAACATCCAAAAACTTGCAAGTACTTACCTCGTCAGGTCCCTTGAGAGCCTTGTAAATATTGAACATGACTTCTTCTCCTCCAACTCTCAAGGATAATTCTCCTCTTTGGACATCGATAAGTGCCCTGCCTGTTGCTAAGAATGGTCTCCCCAAAATTAATGGAACATCTCCATCTTCCTCCATGTCTAGAACCACAAAATCTGCAGGGAAAATAAATTTGTCCACCTTCACAAGCACATCTTCAATTATCCCTCTAGGATATGTGAGAGACCTATCCGCCAATTGCAATGTGATTGTAGTAGGCTTTACTTCACCAAGCCCTAAACTCCTGAAAACAGATAAAGGCATTAAATTAATACTTGCACCTAAATCACATAACGCCCTATTAAATGTAGAACTACCAATAATACAAGGAATAGTAAAACTCCCTGGATCTTTCAATTTTTGTGGTAGCTTCTTTTGGAGGATTGCACTACATTCTTCTGTGAGATTCACGGTTTCAAATTCCTCAAGCTTCCTCTTTCGTGCCATTATATCCTTCATAAACTTTGTATAATTAGGCATTTGTTGCAACGCCTCGGCAAAAGGAATATTTATGTGGATTTTCTTGAAAATCTCCAAGAATTTGGCAAACTGGTCATCTATAGCCTTTTTCCGGAAACGTTGAGGATATGGAAGTGTAGGCTTGTACATAGGAATCTTTTCCGGTAGTGTGGCTTGCTTCTCCTTTTCAACTTCCTTAGGGGTTTCAACCTGACTTTGAGTCTCCTCAACAGATGGCTCATCAACATGTGTTGGTTCTACATCCCCAAGTTCCTTTCCACTTCTCAATGACACGGCCTTGCACTGCTCCCTTGGGTTCACTTCGGTGTTGCTAGGAAATGATCCTCTTTGTTGGTTGTTCATGGCATTAGCAAGCTGCCCAATTTGCACCTCAAGAGATTTCATTGTAGCACCCATGTTGTTCATGTGACCCTCAATCGTATCAAGCCTCGACTCATTCTTCTCAAGCCTCAATGTCGAACTTTGAACAAAAGTACTCAACAAATCTTCAAATGAAGGTTTACCTTCATTCTTTTGTGGAGCATATCCAGGTGGTGGATTCAGAGCACTATTGTTATTGGCATATGAGTGTCTATCATTGTTGCGGAACCCTTGTTGATACGGATTGCTTCGGTAGTTATTATTGTTGTTGGGATACCGATTGTTTATGAACTGAACGTGCTCTTGATCTGCTTCCCTTGACAACTCCATTCCAGCTGCAGCGGCGGCCGATTCAATAGTAGGTTGTGCTCCTTGCTTGGTCAGAGCTGCTACCTGCGTGGTTAGTGCAGACAGTTGTGCAGTAAGAGTACTAAAATGATCAACCTAGTACACACCTATGGGTTTCCTTGCCATGGCTCGCTCACTGGGCCACTGGAAGCTGTTGGCCGACATCTCCTCAAGTAATTCAAAGGCCGCATCTGCAGTCTTAGAAAATAGTGTTCCTTCTGCTGCAGCATCCACAATGATCCTAGTTGGTCCATTCAACCCATTGTAAAATAACTGAATCTGCACCCAGCTTTCATAGTTATTTTGTGGGCACCTCCTCAATAAATCCTTGAATCGCTCCCATGCCTCGTATAGTTGTTCAGAATCAATTTGCCTGAACGTACTGATTTCAGTTCTCAGTTGAGCTGACTTAGCTGGTGGGAAACATTTTGAGAGAAATTTCGATGCCATTTCCGCCCATGTGTTAATACCAGTATATGGAAGAGATTGTTGCCAGCTCCTTGCATGGTCCCTAAGAGAGAAAGGGAACAATCGCAATCTCACAGTATCTTCTGGAACACCATTCATCTTCACAGTATCAGCTATCTCCAAAAATATCCTCAAATGCAAGTTGGGGTCTTCAACAGGGGACCCACCAAACTGATTCTGTTGCACCATACTTATCAATGCCGGCTTAAGTTCAAAGTTGTTGGCATTGATAGTCTGGCGAGCTATCCCAGAGTAATTGTTGTTGACCAATGGTTTGAAATAGTCTCTGATCGCCCTTTGAGGTTCAACAAGTTGTGGAGGTGGTTCGTTGTTGTCTCTATTTGCAGCCATTTCTATCAATTCCTCCCTTCTCGTTTTTCTCAGTCTTCTTGCAGTTCTCTCGATCTCAGGATCAAACAGCAACGATTCAGGAGTAGTGTACTTGCGCATGCACTGCAAAAATTCAGACAGACAAAAATCACTCCAAAATAAAAGGAATAAAAGCTGTAAATTAAAACCAAGATTAATTGGTACAGTATCAGATTGTACTAAATAAATCAATCCCCGGCAACGGCGCCAAAAACTTGTTGCGTAAAATCCCTTACCGCAAGTGCACGGTAGTCAAGTTTTAGTATAAAAAGATGTCGAACCCACAGAGATTGATTAAATAGTTAAATCTAAGTACTGAATTAAAATAATCTTTGCTTTTTTAGAGAATCGAATAGCTGAGTGTTATGCGAATAATAAAAAATAATTAACTAACGATGATCAAATACTGAGTTGAAAAGAAATCAGTTGGAGACGAATCTAGGAGTACGATTTCACTTGTTCATCCACTACACTTATCATTCCTTGATTTCCATTTTATGGATTTCCTAGTTTACTAGCCGAGAATTCTTATTTGTTTCTACTCCCTCTCCCGAGTGTTAAGCAGAAGTAATTATCTAACATCAATCTTGATATCCCTATCTAAGATTAATTATCAAACAATTGTAAAAGCGCAGTAATTCCTTTGACGACTTCTATGGAGTTATAGGCCTTCCGAACAATATAACTACCACGATACGAATTCCTTCTTTCCTATTCACAACCCCCTCTCCCGAGTGATAGATCATGAATATGGAATCATTCAATCCATGGCCAGTAGATTAAAAGCATTAAGAACAGGAAAACATAAATAAACCATACGGAAATCCAAATAAACTTCAATCAATTCATAATAAGCGTAGTTTCAAAACAAGCTACATCGTCTCCTAGAAAATAAAATTAGCTCATGCTAGAAGTATTTAAACACATAGACATGTTTAAATAACCCATAAAAATTGCTAAAAGTTTAGAGATACAAAACGAATTGGACGCTATTCTTCGATCTCCGATGAACGCCGCCGTCTCGTGATGAATTCTCTACTTTTGCTCCGAGCCGACTTCGTTATTTTTCTCCGTTCTTCAACCCTAGCCTCATTCTCTCCAAAATTCTGTCTAAGTCTGAATCCCCCCTCTTTGTGCCTTTGTTAATCCCTTTAAAATCCCGTGTGCATCAGATAAGGAAAGTCTCCAAAATTACCAAAATTCCATTGGCGTAATTACGCCTCCGAAGTGGCGTAGTTACGCCTGTCGTCGTGTCAAAAGAACTGGCTTCCCGCGTGACTGGCGTAATTACGCCTGAAATACAGCGTCTTTACGCCTGAACAAAATCTCAAAAGCCGTGGGCTAGGCGTAGTTACGCCTGTATGAGGCGTCTTTACGCCTGTA
This sequence comes from Haberlea rhodopensis, assembly GCA_907163345.1. NCBI lineage: Eukaryota > Viridiplantae > Streptophyta > Magnoliopsida > Lamiales > Gesneriaceae > Haberlea > Haberlea rhodopensis. The sequence continues at coordinate 1,841,571 of CAJQUN010000073.1, read as the reverse complement.
TGAAATCGTTTAAAAGCTCAATTGCTGTGGGCTAGGCGTAGTTATGCCTCAAAGTAGGCATCTTTACGCCTGTTGCCAGGATTGATAGTGTTGATTTTTGGCTTCAATTCATCCGTTCTTTCCGTCATTTGCACCCTTTTAGTCCACAAAACATGTAATTACCTGGATTCCTGCAAAACAACACAGAACAAAACCAAAAGCGTAATTCTGATCGAAAACTAACACTAAACCATGCAAAATAAGAAGAAATATAAGTGTATAAAATACACTTATCATTATCCCTAGGAAATGAGGGATATATGATTTATGCGATCGATGGTACAAAGAAAGAGCCACTTTTGTCAGACATTCCGATGGTAAGAGAGTTTGCAGATGTATTTCCAGATGAAATTCCGGGTTTTCCACAGGAGAGAGAGATTGATTTTAGCATTGGGTTGATGCCTGGTACCGCACCAATTTCAAAAGCACCTTATAGAATGGCACCAGCAGAACTCAAAGAATTAAAAGAGCAATTGCAGTACCTTCTTGACAAAGGTTATATACAACCGAGTATGTCGCCTTGGGGAGCACCTGTACTTTTCGTAAGGAAGAAAGATGGTACAATGCGAATGTGTATCGACTACAGACAACTCAATCGGATTACCGTCAAGAATAAATACCCGTTACCCAGAATTGATGATTTGTTCGACCAACTTCAAGGAACTTCGGTCTATTCAAAGATCGATTTACGATCAGGATTATCATCAACTTCGAGTTAGGGAAGAGGATATTCCAAAGATGGCTTTTTGAACCAGGTATGGACATTTCGAATTCCTGGTAATGCCTTTCAGTCTGACTAACGCACCAGCAGTGTTTATGGATATGATGAATAGAGTATTCAGAAAATTCTTGGATCGATTTGTGATTGTATTCATTGATGATATCTTGGTATACTCAAAAACCAAGAAAGACCACAAAGAACATTTACGGTTGGTACTCCAGACTCTTCGTTCAGCCCAGTTGTATGCAAAACTATCGAAATGTGAATTTTGGCTGGACAGAGTCATGTTTTTGGGACATGTGATATCTGCTCAAGGAGTATCTGTAGACCCAAGTAAGGTGGAAGCAGTATTAAATTGGCCAAGACCAACAACTGTGCCAGAGATTCGAAGTTTCATGGGTTTGGCAGGTTATTACAGGCGTTTTATTGAGGGATTCTCTCAAATAACCAATCCTATCACCCATTTGACCAAGAAAAATCAGAGTTTCATCTGGTCATACGATTGCGAAAGTAGTTTTCAAGAGTTGAAACAAAGATTGACTACAGCCCCATTGGCCCTGCCATCTGGATCAGGAGGATTTGTAGTTTGTGCCGATGCATCAATTAAAGGATTGGGTTGTGTACTTATGCAGCAATGAAAGGTGATCGCTTATGCGTCAAGACAATTAAAACCTCATGAGACACGATATCCTGTTCATGACCTCGAGTTGGCCGCCATCATTTTTGCCTTGAAGATATGGCGTCATTACCTATATGGGGAGCAATTTATTATCTACTCGGACCACAAGAGTTTGAAGTATATATTCACTCAATCCGAGTTAAACATGAGACAGAGAAGATGGTTGGATTTACTAAAAGATTTTGATTGTGACATACAATATCAACCAGGAAAAATAAATCAAGTAGTAGATGCGTTAAGTCGGAAAGTGCAAAATGCCATGATAGCATCCATTCATATATGGCAAAATTATGATGAGTTGTGCACTTTGGGATGGACATATCAACCACAACAGGATTATTTCATGGTGTCGACTTTACAAGTGGAACCGCAAATTATCTCAAGGATCAGAAAAGCCCAAGAGACAGATCCTTTCATTCACCACTTAAAGGAACTGGTAATGTCAAATCAAACCACGAGATTTAGCATATCACCAGGTGGTTGGTTACAAATGGATAAAAGATTGGTAGTGCCAAATTTAGTGGAATTAAAAGAGCCTCTATTCCAAGAAGCTCATTGTAGTCATTTTAGTATCCATCCAGGAAGCCGAAAAATGTACCATACACTAAGACCACATTTTTGGTGGAAAGGTATGAAGAAAGATATTGTTGATTTCGTATCAAGATGTTTAACTTGTCAACAAGTCAAAGCAGAGAGAATGAGACCTGGTGGTTTACTTCAAGGTTTGGAAATACCTCAATGGAATTGGGAGCATATTGCAATGGATTTCGTGACCCATTTACCCCGATCAAACAGGGGATGTGATGCAATTTGGGTTATAGTTGACCGATTGTCTAAGTCAGCACACTTTATCCCATTTGATCGTACTTACTCCTACAAGAAGATGGCACGACTATATGTGGATAATATAGTTCGGATACATGGAGTTCCAGTTTCTATTGTTTCAGACAGAGATCCGAGGTTTGTATCAAAATTTTGGAGCAGTTTTCAAAACGCCATGGGTACCAGATTGGCAATGAGTACTGCCTATCATCCACAGACAGACGGACAGACTGAAAGAACTATTCATACATTAGAAGATATGTTGCGTTCTGTGGTGATGGATTTTGGTCGTAATTGGCAAGAATCACTACCATTGGTGGAATTCTCCTACAATAATAGTTTCCAAGCAACTATCGGGATGGCTCCATTTGAGGCTTTATATGGCAAGAAGTGCCGAACACCGGTATGTTGGGATGAAATTGGAGAAAGACAGTTGGCTCAACCCGAATTTGCTGATGAGATGCAAGGAAAAATAGAATTGATTCGAAAACGTATGAAAGCATCTCAAGACAGACAAGCCAGTTATGCTAATAAACGAAGAAGGCCCTTAGAATTTCAAGTCGGAGACAGAGTTTTCTTAAGGTATCGCCTTTTCGGGGAACAATGCGCTTTGGGCGTCGGGGGAAATTGTCACCTCGATACATTGGACCTTATCAGATTCTCGAGAGGATTGGTTCGTTGGCATACCGTTTAGCATTGCCACAACATTTATCGCTAATTCATGATGTGTTTCATGTATCAATGCTGAGGAAGTATGAACCAGATCCCTCTCATGTTCTTCAGCCAGGAGAGATTGAAGTAGATAGTTCTCTGTCCTATGTTGAACAACTTGTCAAGATTTTGAATAGGAAGGAGAAAGTGCTACGAAATAAAACCATTCCATTGGTTTTGGTACAATGGAGTCGTCATGGTACAAAAGAGTCGACATGGGAATTAGAGGCCAAAATGAGACAAGAATGGCCACATCTATTTGAAGATACTCTTTTGTATTCCATGCCTTGTACTTATGATTATCCGATGTATCTGTAATCGTATGAAATAATATAATTTGAATGAATTCTTACCTTTTGATTTCGAGGACGAAATCTTTTAAGAGGGGAAGAAGTGTAAGGCCCCGTTATTAATTAAGTACGCTTAACCTTGAGTTAGTAAACCCGGGTGATTAAAAGCGAAGAATTCGAGTTGAAGTGTTCCGGATCACAACACCTAATTATAACTAACATAAAATACATCAAATTATACTTTTTAATGCTATATTTTCGGCCACCACTATGTCCACATCACCATGGACACATCATGGGGACACATGGCCTTAGAAGTGGAGGAAAATGATAAAAAAATTGGAATGGGAGGCCTTGTAACTCACGCCTATCACCCTTTTAATGCCTTGGAATTGCTTGCCTTAATCATATCTGATATCTATCATCTTCTCCACTCCAAAAAGCAAGCCAACCTTCTCTCCTCTCCTCCATTAAATTCGAAATAAGCACCACCATTTTTTCCTACATCAAAATCTTCCCAAAACTTGCATGCAAGCTTGGTTTTGGATAGGAAATTAGAAGAGCTTCAAGGGTGTGGTGTTTTTGAAAGCTTGAGAGGTATATAATCCTCTTTTTATTCCTAATCTTCGAATTTTTACAGATAGGGTTCGAATTTTTGAGTCTTGTTTTGTAAAAAGAGAAGAACTCATGCTATCCTAAGTTTCAGCAGAAACTATGGTTGCATGCAGAAAGTTGTCCCTTACTTTCGAGTTCTGTAACTTCCGAATCTGTCTTTGAGCCTCAAACAAAAGTTGTAGATATAGGTGTTTTCGTCCTGTGGTTAAAATTTGAGACAATTTGGACTTGAAATGAGTGAGATATACTCATTTTACTAAGAGGCTTCAGATTCGACTCTGCATGTGCTGTGAATGCACATGCAGTGTAGAAATCCGAACTTTTGACAAATTATACTTTCGATTTTGATTTTGGTCTTCAAATCACTGTTGTAGATCTTTCAAATTTATGCATTTTAAAAACAAGAAGAATGCAATTTGGGTCTCCTGAGTAGGAGTTATGACGATTTTTCGTTCAGTACTCATTTTCGCCTCTTCATGTCCATGCGTGTTGCAAGTGGACTGTAATTCGGAATTCTGGGCGAATTTTATTACGAATTTGTTGTCGGTCTTCAAATAAAAATTGTAGGTATTTTCTTTCTTTTGAATTTTAAAAAAAAGAGAACTTAATTTGGGCTTCTGTCGAATTAGTTATGAATTTTTGAAATTAAGTGCTCAATCTATGTCCTGCATGTGGGTGAAAATGCCATGCAGTGTGTTCTTTGGGTTACTGAGCATTTTTGGCTAGGAATTTTGAAAATTGTCTAGAGACAAGAATTATAGGATTTCCAGTTGGCTGTAAATTTCCACTAGAATCACTAATTTTGGGTTTTAAATGAAGAAGTTATAACACTTTTGCCAACACTGCTCAAGCTGGAAAATACATTTTTAAATGTTGCGGTTTTAGTGTTCAAACACCACCTAGATGGTCGAACCAGCTTGACAACTTCTCTGATGAAATGTAATATTTTTAGTGTCTGAACTTTGAGCTCTAGAATCAAGTCGTTTTGATGAAGTATGGAATTATAGCGATATTTATACAAAAATGGGTCAGGATGAAAATGTAGGAAAAATCGTTTAGGGTCATATTTTTAAGTTAGGTTTGATTCAATACACTTTTTGAGCACTTAGTGTCATTTTGGATTTTATATGACCAGGTTAATAGACTCCGGGTTTACTCGAGGAGGTTTCGGTAGTTTAGTCTTGGTCTGAGGTACGTTGAAATGAGTTGTATCATGACGTCTAGCAAAGGCGTGTAATGATACCACTGTATGACCTTGCAATTACTTGATTGATATGATTTTCTTGTCAATATATGATTATGTGACTATCTGACATGATAAATGTCTTGGAGTACATGATATGTGAAAATACATGATTTGTATATACTCTCACATGAGATTGCATGATATATTGAGTTGCATATGTCATTAATGCACAATGATTCATGGGCATATCATATTGAGCTATCGTTTCCTTGATATCCATGATTTTGACTGAGTTGACTTACTCTGAGTGTCGGGTACGGCGAGCATGGCGATGACAGGCAGTATAGGTAGTAACTGTAGTCACGTGCAGGTGCGACCGGACCTAGACACGAGGGCTGGATGCAGTAACGTACATAGGATGAGTTTTCCTAGCGCAATGTACGTATATTGTCACCCTCTGCTCGAGCTATGATGATTTGATGATACCTTCCTTTGGACTCCGATTTTGGTATCTTGATATTCGATTCCCTTGTACCATTCATACATCGCATTCATACATGGTATGCATTGCATGATACTTTGTCATTTGACATGATCTATTTATTTCTCGTACTGGGGTACTGACCCCCTTTGTGGGGGGCTGTCACGTCTTTTGTTGTTCGGGCATGACAGGCGTTACAGGAGGACGTGGTGATGATGCTTTTGGTGACGCATCAAGAGATACCCGAGCTCCATGATGAAGAGCTCAGGTTATGTTGGTTTTTCTTTCCCAGTAATCGTATGGTATGGATTTTTAAAAACAAAATAAATTTACCGGGGTATGCCCCGTGTATGTTGTACTCGGGATCTGATATTTTCGGGACTTTGCAATAACTTTGAATCATGTTGTTTTATTATCTGCGAATGAATGGCTTAACTAGAATTATATATATATATTTTTTGATATAAATATATATATGTATCTTAAAAGCGAAAAATTTTTAGGGCCATTTAAGAAGACGTTTGAAATTATTCTTTCGCTGTTTACGTAAATTAGTCACTGTGTGATAATTAAACACCATATTAGGATCGGGCCCTCACATTATTTGGGAGAGAAGGCTCGAGATTTGGAAATGGAGGAGGAGGCTGAATGATTGTGCCAAGTGGGGTGATTAATCAGCCTTGTACAATTGATTGGTATGGGTTGGGGGGTGGTTGGGTGTTTGGTGGTATGATGTGTTATGTTTTGGTCCCGGTATTTAGCACGATGTATTAAAATATCCTCACATGATATTTATAGTATTTTCTCAATAAAATACTTCAATTCCCATTTAACATGCTTCACCAAAACAAATAACACACACCCCAAATACACATGCCACGACCCCAAAATCCCAACATATATCACATGCACCCTGAAATGTATCTCCTCCATAATATTAATTCGATCCCATGAATTAACACCCAAATTAACATAATTTAAATTAATGATTAAAATCACATAATCATTTCGGGGATATCACACCTACCAAGTGCAAAGACCCAGGTATGTTCTCTATTCCGTGCACAATTGGTAACTACACGCCTTGAAAAGGCCATGTTAGATTTAGGAGCATCAATTAATGTCATGCCATATTCTATATATGCTTCTCTACAACTTGGTCCTTTGAACTCTACTGGAGTGGTTATTCAACTAGCGGATAGGTCTAGTGCATATCCTAGGGGTGTGATTGAAGATGTGCTTGTGCAAGTAAAGGAATTGGTATTCCCTGGGGATTTTTATGTCCTTGATATGGATAATGGTGATAAGAGTAGTCCCATTTTGTTAGGAAGATGATTCCTCAAAACTTCTAAGACCAAGATAAATGTTCATAGTGGTACCATTACTATGGAATTTGATGGTGAGATAGTTACTTTTAACATTTATGATGCCATGAAATACCCTCGCAATGATGATGACACAGTGTATTCTATTGATGTTATTGACTATTTGTCACAGGAAGTTTTTGAGATTGTAGGGCAAGACGAACTGGAAGTCACTCTTACCATGGCTATGAAGAAGGAGGATGGGGAGTTGCTCACCATAAATGAGTTGAAAGATACCATAGATGCCTTGGATGATACACCTGAGCTACATCAGTCAGGTAACATTTCTTTTATATCATTGCCTGTTTCTAACACTAGAGCTCTTCCATTTGTTTTGCAGGCACATACCATAGAGTTGAAGCCGCTACCTAGCCATCTCAAATATGTATTCCTTGGTGAAGGAGATACATTACCAGTGATCATCTCTAGCAATTTGGGGGATGAACAATAGAAGGATCTTATTCATGTGCTCAAGGAGCACAAGACTACAATTGGTTGGACCATAGCTGACATCAAGGGAATCAGTCCCTCTACATGCATGCACCGCATTCTACTTGAAGAAGGAGGAAGCCCTACACGTCAGCCCCAAAGGAAGCTTAACCCACCTATGATGGATGTGGTGAAAGAGGAGATTTTGAAGCTTTTAGCGGTTGGGGTGATATACCCTATCTCCGACAGTCAATGGGTCAGTCCCGTCCAAGTGGTACCAAAGAAGACCGGTATTACTGTGATAAAGAACAAAGATGATGAACTTGTGCCCACACGTATTCAAAATGGATGGCAAGTGTGTATAGACTACCGGAAGTTAAACGCTGTGACTCGAAAGGATCACTTCCCTCTACCCTTCATTGATCAAATGCTTGAGAGGTTAGCTTGACATTCATGCTATTGTTTTCTTGATGGTTATTCGGGTTATTTTCAGATTGCTATTGCACCAGAGGACCAAGAAAAGACTACTTTCACATGCCCTTTTGGCACATTCGCCTACCTACGCATGCCCTTTGGACTGTGCAATGCTCCAGCCACGTTTCAACGGTGTATGGTTAGCATCTTTTCTGAGTTTATTGAGCATATTCTAGAGGTATTCATGGACGATTTTACTGTCTACGGTAACTCATTCAATGATTGTCTTGATAGCCTTACACTTGTTTTAAAAAGATGCATAGAGACTAACCTTGTTCTAAACTCTGAAAAATGTCATTTTATGGTAGAACAAGGTATAGTGTTGGGTCATGTCGTTTCTGCAAAAGGTATAGAGGTAGACAAAGAAAAAATTGATGTTATGCATTCTTTACCTTATCCTACTTGTGTTCGGGACGTGCGCTCTTTTCTTGGACATGCAGGGTTTTACAGGAGGTACATTAAGGATTTCGCTAAGATAGCTACACCTTTGTGTAAGCTATTACAAAAGGATGTTCCTTTTGAGATGGATGAAGCAAGGAAGAGGGCTTTTGATCGACTGAAGGAGTCATTGACTTCTGCCCCCATCATACAACCACCCGACTGGAGTAAGCCTTTCGAGATCATGTGCGATGCCAGTGACTATGCGGTTGGTGTTGTCTTAGGGCAAAAGGAGGGGAAAGCATCACATGCCATCTACTATGCCTCAAAGACCTTGAATGATGCCCAACGAAACTATTCCGCTGCTGAAAAAGAGCTTTTAGCAGTTGTTTTTGCTCTTGAAACATTTTGATCTTATCTACTTGGGACTAAAGTCATTGTTTATTCTGATCATGCAGCTCTTCGCTATTTGATGACGAAGAAGGAGGCAAACCAAGGTTGATAATATGGATTTTGCTCTTGAGTGAGTTTGACATACAAATCAAGGATAAGAAGGGCAGCGAGAACAAAGTAGCGGATCACTTAAGCCGTTTACCACATGTAGAGGAGGAGCTTTGTTTGAAGGAGGAATTCCCGGATGAGCATCTACTCTCCATCAGCGACAATCTTCCATGGTATGCTCATAGTGTTAACTTCTTAGCTTCTAATGTACTACCTTCTGAATTGTCTAGGTTTCAAAGAGCTAAGATAAGGAGTGATGCCAAGTACTACGTTTGGGATGATCCTTACCTATGGAAGAACTGCGCGGACCAAATCATTAGGAGATGCATACCCGACACTGAGGTAAATAACTTTCTTAAGTTCTGCCATTCCCCCGCTTGTGGGGGACATTTTGGTGCAAAGAGGACGTCTCGGAAGGTTCTTGTGACGCCCCGAAATTAATTAATTGCAAGTAAAGCATTAATTATGATTATGTGATTGATTATGTGAATAATTGATTTATGTGTTGAAATTAATTACCACGATGAAATGCTTAGTCATATGATAGGCATGACCCGGGAGGGGAGTTTCGTTTCAAGGTGCATGTTATGCATGATAGAAAATGAGGTGTTAACATGATTTAATTGTGTTGATTGTTAATTATGAGGGAAGTACGAATTTAATGAAGTTGGTTGCATTTTTTGTAAAATGCTTTTAGAATACCATGTTGGGGTATTTCATACATCATGTTAATTTTGGGGTACAATTTTAATAACCCCACTATATTCCCCTTTTATCCCATTTTCCCTTAACTTCTTCCCCACCACTCAAAAAACCCCCAATTCTCTCCCAAAGCCCTAACCTCACCCCATTTTCGAAATCCCTCAAAGGAGGAAGGAGGAAACTCCACAAAACTTGTGTTTGTGTGATCTTTGTTAAGATTTGGAGTCTTCAAGAGGTATGGAACCCTTCCTATAGTTTTTATGAAGTTTGGATTTGAAATGGGATGATTTTGAAGTGATTTATGTGGGTTTGTTTGGGGTATGTGTTGTATGTTGTTGGGGTATGATTTTTGAAGTGTTTTATGTGGGTTTTAACAAGTTATGATGATGTTAGAGTGATTGGAAAGTTTGGGTTTGATTGGTATGGGATTGAACTTGGAAAATGCTCAAAAATGGCGAAGGAATCGCGCACCAGCAGGTGGCGATCGATCGCCTGAAATGAGGCGATCGATCGCCGATGGCCAGTAGCCATTTCACGTATTAGGCGATCGATCGCCTAAAATCAAGCGATCGATCGCCGCAAGACAAAAGAGCGAGGCGATCGATCGCCTCAAGTAGCGATCGATCGCCGCTGTGTTAATCGTGGCAAATGATGTTTTTTGTGGAATTTTTGATATTTGGCTATTGTTTAGCTTCTAATATCGATTTGTATGGTTGTGTAGAACCATCCCAGGTGCCAACAACATCGAGAAGATAGAGTTCTTCAATTTCTCCACTTTTGGAATTAAGGTACGTAAGAAGCGTAGGGCATCGGACGGTAACACACTCCTAACTCTGACTATGCATTAATTGCATAAGTATTTATGATGATTATGATGATGATTGTGATAAATAAGTTTAAGATGATGATGTTTGTGAAGATGATGTGATAAGTAAGTTTATAATGATGTTATACGATGTTTCTAAAAGGGTAAGATGCCCATATGGTAAGAGGCCATACGATGTTATTATGTGGTAAGATGCTACGGGGTAAGATCCCATATGGTAAGATGCCATACAATATTATTATGTGGTAAGATACCACGGGGTAAGATGCCCATATGGTAAGATGCCATACAATGTTATTATGTGGTAAGATACCACGGGGTAAGATGCCCATATGGTAAGAGGCCATACGATGTCATTACGTGGTAAGATGCCACACGATATTATGATATGGTAAGATGCCATACGATAGGGTAAGATGCCCACGTGGTAAGATGCCACAACGATGTTATGATGTGGTAAGATGTCATACGATGGGGTAAGATGCCCATATGCACGAATGTGAATCAGGGTCAACAAAAAGAAACTGACGAATAACCAGCATGTTTACTTAACTATGATTTTGTACATTGCTGTTATGCTATAAGATGATGACGCTATAAGATGACGATGCTTATATGATGATGATGCTATAAGATGATGATGTTATAAGATAATGATGATGTTATAAGATGATTATGCTATAAGATGATGATGCTATAAGATGACGATGCTTATATGATGATGATGCTATAAGATGATGATGTTATAAGATAATGATGATGTTATAAGATGATTATGTTATAAGATGATGATGCTATAAGATGACGATGCTTATATGATGATGATGTCATAAGATGATGATGTTATAAGATGATGATGATGTTATAAGATGATATGTTATAAGATGATGATGCTATAAGATGATGATGCTTATAAGATGATGGTGCTTATATGATGATGATGTTATAAGATGAAGATATTTATAAAATGATGATGCTTATATGATGATGATATTATAAGATGATGATTTTAATCATTCATGTCAAGAATTAATGATTATATGCATGGCTATGAAACAGGGACAACCAAAGAGGGTTAATGCGATTAACCAGGAAGTATACGTTACCAATTATTTTCATGCATTTATTTATATGCCATTGCCTTATGATGTTAAGTAACGATGTACATGCTCATGATGGGTTGTTCCTGTAGGTACACTTTTGGACCGAAGGAGTCGGGTTGAGGCAGTGAGCTAAAAGGAGCATGAAAGAAGATAGGATACTGGACTTTTGGATAGTATCTACTCTAGGAGTAGTACAATTCTATCGCCTTAACATTCGTCTTGAGAATGTAATTAATTAAGTTTGAAATTTCATTTTTGGCCCGTAATCTTATTAGCTCAAAGTTACAACCGGAACCCTTAAGAGGCTATGAATGCATGCTTAGTCCATAATACGTGTATAATATGATGTTAAGGTAGGAAGACCCTACATTAGTGGTATCAGAGCCAGGTTAGATAACTTGGGAATGAGTGAAGGGTAGCCTTAGCAATAAGTTGGCTAGGTGCTTACTTTTAAACATGTTTTGTGCATAAGTTGCATATGAAGTATATGATGTGGTACTAACATGTTTCGCTTCTCTAACGATGTATTATGTGAACTGCTTTTGGATCTTGTTGTTAACCCTTGTGTTGCAGTATGGCAGCAAATGTCAACAAGTTTTGTGGAAAGGCACCACATATGTGCTTCTCCGTCGCCCACGCCTTTTGTAGTCTCGACCCTCGCTGGAAGGAGTTTGATAACTGATCAGATTGGTTAAGACGGCCTCATTTATTTTGAGGATAACGAACTGAGGACAGACTTGATTGTTCTCGGGATGTCAGTTTGTAGGCATTGATGTCCTGAACAGGTATCAGGCAGTTGTGGACTGCAGACAAGGACTGTCCGATTCAGGTCTGATATGGGAGTCCGAAGGACATCCTATGGGGATGATTTCCGTTCGAGGATTCCGTTAATATCCGTTGTCAAGATGGCACAGTTATTGGAACGAGACCACAAAGGATATCTCAACTATATTGTTGTTATTGCTGAAAAGTGGAAGGAGTTAAAGGCCGAGGATGTGCCCATGGTGGCGGTATTTCCTGATGCGTTTCCGGAAGGGATTCCCGGATTCCCACCGACGAGAGAGGTCGAGTTTGGGATTAAGTTACTACCAAGAACGTCTACCATTTCTTGTGCCCCGTATAGGACGGCACCGGCGGAGCTAAGGGAAGTTAAAGGTTCAGTTGCAAGAGCTCCTTGACAAGGACTATATACACCTAGCATATCGCCTTGAGATGCACCAGTCCTATTTGTCAAAAAGAAAAATGGTTTCGATGCGGCTGTGCATCAATTTCAGACAACCGAACAAAGCCATGGTGAAGGGTAAGTATACGCTTCCGAGGATTGATGATTGTTAGACCAACTGCAGGGCACGAGGCCCTACAGTAAGGTCGATCTGAGATCGGGGTATCATCAGATTTGAGTTCGGGAGGATGATGTACAGAGGACAGCTTTCAGGACTAGATATGGGCACTACGAATTCTTAGTCATTCCTTTCGAAGTGGCGAATGCCCCAGCTGTTTTATGAACCTAGTGAACAGGGTGCTCCAACCATGTTTGGATCAATTCGTCATAGTTCCCCTTGACGATGTGCTTAATTACTCTCGAACTGAAGGGGAACATGTGAAACACTTGAGAACAGTACTCCAGATCCTTAGGGATCATCAGTTGTATGTAAAGCTCAGTAAGTACGAGTTCTGGTTGAACAGTGTAGTGTTCTTGGGTAATGCTATATCAAAATCGCTGAGCCGCTGGCACAGCCGACTCAGGAAAGTGTGCCATTCTTTTGGTCCGAAGCTTGTGAGGACAGCTTCCAAGAATTGAAGCATCGTTTGACTACGACAACTATGTTGGTGATTCCTTTTGAGAATAAGAAGTTGCCTTGTGCACGAATACATCACTCCAAGGTTTGGGCTATGTGTTGATGCGAGATAAGCTTGTGCTGGCTTATGCATCGAAGCGGTTGAAACCACATGAGGCTAGGTACCCAGTCCAAGATTTGGAGCTGGCAGCCATTATGTTTGCCTTGGAATTTGGAGGCATTACTTGGATGGTACGTCGTTTACCATCTACACGGACCATAAGAGCCTGAAGTTTTGTTCACAAAGAAGATGAATGGACTTACTCAAGGATTTTGACTGTAAGATTGAGTACCATCCTGGTAAAGCAACTTAATAACAGGCACCTTAAGTCGGAAGTGAAAAGTACTGCTGAGGACACTATGTGTTTATCAGCGATGATGACTTCTTATTGCCGTCCGGGCTATGATATTGATGTGGACACATCGCCGGTGCGAGTGTCGGTCTTGTTGGCCGAGCCATACATATTTGAGGTTATCAGGAAAGCCAGAGGTCGGATGATGAGGTTCAAGGATGGTCATCTATAGTACTTCAAGGACGGCCATCAAAGTTCAGAGTGGCAGAAGATGATTCATTGAGATTGGGCCACCGATGGGTAGTCCCAGATACACCAGAGTTGCGTAAGGGAATGTTGGAGCGAGCCACAGTAGTCGGTTCACTATCCACCCAGGAGGAAGGAAGATGTACAAGGACTTAGGTGGTTAATTCTGGTGGAGACGTATGAAGCGTGATGTTATGGCCTTGTCAAAAGATGTTTGATCTGCCAGCAGGTAAAGGCAGAAAGGCAGAGGCCTTATGACGAGCTGAAGAGCTCGGAAGTACCCCAATGGAAGTGGGAGCATGTATTTATGGACTTTGGAAACCCACTTGCCAAGAGCGGCCTCTGGATTCGATACGATCTGAGTGATCGTGGATAGGCTAACGAAGGTAGCTCACTTCATCCCCTACTGTATGACTTTTGCGTACCTAAAGATGACCCAATGATATGTGCGGGATGTGGTGAGGTTGCATAGTCCAGTCTCGATTGTGTCTGACAGAGACCCACGGTTTATTTCACATTTCGGGGAGGGTCTCCAGACGGCTTTAGGCACCGAGGTGAGACTGAGTACGGCCTATCACCCTCAGTCAGACGGCCAGACAGAGCGTACCCTTCGGACGCTCGAGGACATGTTGAGGGCATATGTTTTGGAGTTTGATATTCCGTGGCAAGATTCAGTGCCAATGATGGAGTCCTCCTATAATAACAACTATCAGGCGAGCATTCAAATGGCCCCTTTTGAAGCTCTTTACGGACGACGATGTAGGTCACCGCTGTATTGGGAGGACTTGACTAGTAAAGCGTTCGGATGACCGGATATGATTAAGGATATGTAAGACAAGATTAAGTTGATACGCCAAAGGATGAAGGTGACCCAGGATAGGCAAGCAGCCTATGCCAACAAGCGGCGATGACCGCTAGAATTCCAAGTAGAAGACAGGGTCTTCTTGAAAATCTCACCCTCCAGAGGTGTAGTTCGTTTTGGTATGCGGGAAAGTTATCCCCGAGGTATGTTGGGCCATATGAAGTATTGCAGCGTACCAGTACTTTGGCTTACTGTTTGGCTCTACCGCCGTCTTTATCTGGGATGTATGATGTTTTCCATGCCTCTATGTTACGGAAGTATGAGCCAGACCCGTCTCATGTATTACAGCCTACTGAAGTGCAGTTGGACTCAGGGGTATCCTACGTTGAACGACCGGTCAGAATTCTGGATCGTGAGGATCGCAGATTACGAAGTCAAGTTATACCGATGGCCAAAGTTCAGTGGGATCGTCGGGGTGTCGAGGAGGCTACGTGGGAGACGGAACTGCACATGATGCAGCATTACCCGGAACTATTTTCTGGTATGATTTATGTTTAGTTTCATTTTGGGTAAGTGCATGCGATTTCGAGGACGAAATCTTATAAGTAGGGGAATAATGTGACGCCCCGAAATTAATTAATTGCAAGTAAAGCATTAATTATGATTATGTGATTGATTATGTGAATAATTGATTTATGTGTTGAAATTAATTACCACGATGAAATGCTTAGTCATATGATAGGCATGACCCTGGAGGGGAGTTTCGTTTCAAGGTGCATGTTATGCATGATAGAAAATGAGGTGTTAACATGATTTAATTGTGTTGATTGTTAATTATGAGGGAAGTACGAATTTAATGAAGTTGGTTGCATTTTTTGTAAAATGCTTTTAAAATACCATGTTGGGGTATTTCATACATCATGTTAATTTTGGGGTACAATTTTAATAACCCCACTATATTCCCCTTTTATCCCATTTTCCCTTAACTTCTTCCCCACCACTCAAAAAACCCCCAATTCTCTCCCAAAGCCCTAACCTCACCCCATTTTCGAAATCCCTCAAAGGAGGAAGGAGGAAACTCCACAAAACTTGTGTTTGTGTGATCTTTGTTAAGATTTGGAGTCTTCAAGAGGTATGGAACCCTTCCTATAGTTTTTATGAAGTTTGGATTTGAAATGGGATGATTTATGTGGGTTTGTTTGGGGTATGTGTTGTATGTTGTTGGGGTATGATTTTTGAAGTGTTTTATGTGGGTTTTAACAAGTTATGATGATGTTAGAGTGATTGGAAAGTTTGGGTTTGATTGGTATGGGATTGAACTTGGAAAATGCTCAAAAATAGCGAAGGAATCGCGCACAAGCAGGTGGCGATCGATCGCCTGAAATGAGGCGATCGATCGCCGATGGCCAGTAGCCATTTCACGTATTAGGCGATCGATCGCCTAAAATCAAGCGATCGATCGCCGCAAGACAAAAGAGCGAGGCGATCGATCGCCTCAAGTAGCGATCGATCGCCGCTGTGTTAAACGTGGCAAATGATGTTTTTTATGGAATTTTTGATATTTGGCTATTGTTTAGCTTCTAATATCAATTTGTATGGTTGTGTAGAACCATCCCAGGTGCCAACAACATCGAGAAGATAGAGTTCTTCAATTTCTCCACTTTTGGAATTAAGGTACGTAAGAAGCGTACGGGCATCGGACGGTAACACACTCCTAACTCTGACTATGCATTAATTGCATAAGTATTTATGATGATTATGATGATGATTGTGATAAATAAGTTTAAGATGATGATGTTGATGTTTGTGAAGATGATGTGATAAGTAAGTTTATAATGATGTTATACGATGTTTCTAAAAGGGTAAGATGCCCATATGGTAAGAGGCCATACGATGTTATTATGTGGTAAGATGCTACGGGGTAAGATGCCCATATGGTAAGATGCCATACAATATTATTATGTGGTAAGATACCACGGGGTAAGATGCCCATATGGTAAGATGCCATACAATGTTATTATGTGGTAAGATACCACGGGGTAAGATGTCCATATGGTAAGAGGCCATACGATGTCATTACGTGGTAAGATGCCACACGATATTATGATATGGTAAGATGCCATACGATAGGGTAAGATGCCCACGTGGTAAGATGCCACAACGATGTTATGATGTGGTAAGATGCCATACGATGGGGTAAGATGCCCATATGCACGAATGTGAATCAGGGTCAACAAAAAGAAACTGACGAATAACCAGCATGTTTACTTAACTATGATTTTGTACATTGCTGTTATGCTATAAGATGATGACGATGCTTATATAATGATGATGCTATAAGATGATGATGTTATAAGATAATGATGATGTTATAAGATGATTATGCTATAAGATGATGATGCTATAAGATGATGATGCTTATATGATGATGATGCTATAAGATGATGATGTTATAAGATAATGATGATGTTATAAGATGATTATGTTATAAGATGATGATGCTATAAGATGACGATGCTTATATGATGATGATGTCATAAGATGATGATGTTATAAGATGATGATGATGTTATAAGATGATATGTTATAAGATGATGATGCTATAAGATAATGATGCTTATAAGATGATGATGCTTATATGATGATGATGTTATAAGATGAAGATATTTATAAAATGATGATGCTTATATGATGATGATATTATAAGATGATGATTTTAATCATTCATGTCAAGAATTAATGATTATATGCATGGCTATGAAACAGGGACAACCAAAGAGGGTTAATGCGATTAACCAGGAAGTATACGTTACCAATTATTTTCATGCATTTATTTATATGCCATTGCCTTATGATGTTAAGTAACGATGTACATGCTCATGATGGGTTGTTCCTGTAGGTACACTTTTGGACCGAAGGGCTAAGGGTCGGGTTGAGGCAGTGAGCTAAAAGGAGCATGAAAGAAGATAGGATACTGGACTTTTGGATAGTATCTACTCTAGGAGTAGTACAATTCTATCGCCTTAACATTCGTCTTGAGAATGTAATTAATTAAGTTTGAAATTTCATTTTTGGCCCGTAATCTTATTAGCTCAAAGTTACAACCGGAACCCTTAAGAGGCAATGAATGCATGCTTAGTCCATAATACGTGTATAATATGATGTTAAGGTAGGAAGACCCTACAGTTCTAGAGTGTGGATTCTTTGGCCTACCCTATTTCATGATGCCTACTATTTTTGCAAGAACTGTGTGCAATGCCAAATGACCGGTAATATCTTCCAAAGAAAGGAGATGCCTCAACAACCCATTCTTATTTCTGAATTTTTGACGTATGGGGCATCGACTTTATGGGACCATTCCCTAGCTCTTATGGTCATATTTATATACTTCTTGCTGTTGACTATGTTTCGAAATGGGTAGAAGCTATTGCTACCCGGACTGACGGTTCCAAAGTTGTTGCAGATTTTATCAAACATAACCTTTTTTCTAGGTTTGGAATCCCGAGAGCTATCATCAGTGATCGAGGTACACACTTTTGCAATAGGACGGTGGAAAGTCTTTTCAAGAAGTATCATGTCACCCACAAAGTCTCCACCGCCTGCCATCCGCAAACAAATGGCCACACAGAGGTCTCTAACCGAGAAATCAAAGCCATATTGGAAAAGACTGTCAACCCCACGAGGAAGGATTGGAGCTTAAGACTGGATGATGCTGTAAGGCCCCGATGCTAATTAATCCGGATTAACGATGAATAAGCGAAACCGGATAATTAAAAATATAGGCTTTGAAATAAGGTGTTCCGGACCACGATGAGTCAACCAACTAGTGGAACATGTTTTAGTGCATGAGCATGTGCATGATCACATGGCACTTGGAGAACACATGCCACAAATTAATTTAACTCATGTTTAATACATGATTTTGGACCATTAATCTTGCAAGAGAGTGATGTATTGACACATGGATTCCACAATACATCAAATTAAATAAAAATCAAATTTTGGCATGGGAAGCCACGCATATAACCATGCAAAATCAGATTTTTGTCTCATTTCACCACCATTTTTCTCTCTCTTCCCACTCCAACCCAAACACTCCTCCTTCTCTCTAGGCATTTCGAAATTCCAGCCTCTTTTAGGACAAAAATCTCTTGCAATTGTTAATGCATGTTACATGCAATTAGTGATTTAGAAACCCCAAGGCAAGAGTGTTAGTTAGGTGCAAGAATTTTCAATTTTGGAGAAAGTTTGGAGGAGTTCAAGCTAGGAAGGAGCCATGGTGAAAAGGTTTTGGGTCTTCAAGGGTATGGACTTGTTCTTATCTTTATTTGGTTGAATTTTGTAGAATTTGGGTCGAAATTTAGGAGGAGACACGAAATTGTTGGTCTCATTTTGTTAAACCAGAATCTGCAGAAAATGTTGTTGCATGCAGTAGGTAGCTCCGACTTTTCGATTTACCTAAATTCCGAATCTGACTTCGAGCCTCAAACAAAAGTTGTATATATATGTGTTTTCGTCATGTGGTTAAAATTTGAGATGCTTTGGACTTATAATGAATGAGTTATGATGTTTTTCCCACAAGGTGCACAATCTGGAACATGCATGTAGGCGGGTTGCACATGCAGTGTGTTCATGGTAAATCTGGGAAAACTGTGCTACGATTTTGACATTGGTGTCTACATAACAGTTGTAAACCTGTGCGTTATCTTGCATTAGAAACTGGCCTCACATGATTTGGAGTTTATTTGTGCAAGATATACACTTTTTCCTAAAACTGCTCACTCTGCCAAAACAGAGTGTATAGGTATTTATAAAACTGCCATACTTTGTTTTGCATGTACCTCTAGATGAGCGAACTAGCTTCTGGACTTCACATATGAACTGTATTAATTTGGGTTTTAGTGATTTTACAACTAGCCTCAAGTCATTTGGATATGATATGAAGTTATTACGAATTTTATACAAAAATGGGTCAGGCTGAAATTTGTTGAATTGTCCTGTTTTTCCAGCAGATTGTTCTTGGCCATTTTACCTAGGCTAAATGAACGAATTTGAAGATGAGTTGAACTGATGAAATGTTCACTTTTGAGTTAGCTTTGAAAATAAATTGGACCCATGTGATTTTATTAAGTATCGAACAAGTTATGAGCCAATCTCTACGGTTGCGCAGGCTGAAATTTAGAGAATTGGTTTTGGGTCTAAGTTTGAGTTTTATTTTGATATGTTTAAGGCTAGTATGTGACATTATGTTGTATTTGGAACTGTTATGGCCAGGTTTATTAATCCTAAGATTGAGTCGAGGATCACTTGGTAATTAGCTAACGGTTTGAGGTACGTTGAAATGAGTTTAATCATGACGTCTGGCAAAGACGTGTAATGATGCTAATGTATGGCCTTATATGTCATTATTTGATTTATATGACTTATTTGTCACTATATGATTCTTATGTGACTATATGAAATGATGAATGTCTTGGATTACATGATATGTGAAATTACATGATTTGTATATACTTTCACATGAGATTGCATGATATATTGAGTTGCATATGTCATTTGATGCATAAATGATTCATGGGCATATCATATTGATCTATCATTCCTTTGATGTCCATGATTATGACTGAGTTGACTTACTCTGAGTGTCGGGTACGACGAGCATGGCGATGACAGGCAGTATAGGTAGTAACTGTAGTCACGTGCACGTGCGACCGGACCTAGACACGAGGGCTGGATGCAGTAACGTACATAGGATGAGTTTTCCTAGCGCAATGTACGTATACTGTCACCCTCTGCTTGAGCTTTGATGATTTGATGATACCTTCCTTTGGACTCCGATTTTGGTATCTTGATATTCGATTCCTTGTACCCATTCATACATCGCATTCATACATGGTATGCATTGCATGATACTTTGTCACTTGACATGATTTATTTATTTCTCGTACTGGGGTACTGACCCCCTCTGTGGGGGCTGTCATGTCTTTTGTTGTCCGGACATGACAGGCTTTACAGGAGGACATTGTGACGATGCTTGCAGCGACGCATCGAAAGATACCAGAGCTCCTTGAGAGCGAGCTCAGGTTTATATTTTAAGTTTTGCGTCCCAGTAGTTGTTAGAATATTTTTAATTATGTTTTGAATTACCGGGGTATGCCCCGAGTATCTGTATTTTAAGTATTCTACTACTGGTTGATTTATACTTGATATGGATGTTATGCTCAACATGGTAAATTGGAAACTGGAATTACGTATTTTCAGTATCACTATATATGTATCACCTGAAAGCGAAAATTTTTAGGGCCATTTGATAAGATCTTTGAAATAAATCTTCCGCTGTTTACGCATATTAATCATTATGTGTTAATTAAACACCACATTAGGATCGGGCCCTCACATTATGGTATCAGAGCATAATTTGGGATATGCTCGAACTAGAGTTAGGACACTGAGTATAGACACAAATGAATTGTTTGTGCATGTGTCTGACTATCTGATTTATATGCTCTTTCCTGCTATGTTTACATGTTCGTTAATGAAGTTTTATACATGTAATGGATTATTAAGCAGGGATAATTAGTTGTCATATCTCTGAATATTTTAATATGCTGAGTTGCATATAATGTAGGGAATTTGAATGCTGAGTTGCATATAATTTTGAGAATTTTATCTGGTAGCACTGACAGTTGCTTATCAGATGATGATGTAGACTAAGTGATGAGAACATCTCTGACTTGAGATTGTATATGATGATTTGATGAACAGTTAGTGTTTGGACAGGTAGCAGCGATATAGACTTTAAGAGCCATCTATTGAACCTGTAGGCACTGTAAACTGTTACTTGAATTATATCATAGTGATAATTATTGAGACTTATATTTATCACTTTGGGACTTAATCCTTGTGATTAGTGGATGCCACTAGAATTATTTAAAACACATTTTGTCGATTGACATCTGGAATTTAAGTCTGAAAGACCAAGGTTATACGTATGAGTTTACGTCAAAACCTGTGTACGCCATGATGATAATTTAGAACTTGAAAATATCGAAACTAGCAATATTTCAACTGAAGAATGGAGTGTAGTTGTTGTGAGAAACAACGAGAATTGGTTTGAATGAGGACTTGGTTTAGGGGACTGTCGTAATTCAGTTCCAGTTTTTGTGTCCGAACTATGAATAAAAACTTCACTATGAACTCTTTTAGATGAGACTATATAGAGTAATGGTATTGATGATATGGAAAATGATAATTGATTATCGTGGACTTGAGAAATGGAAATATCTGCTTAATCTCGATAGCTATTCACTAGTGAAGAGATTAGATATTGACTAAGGAATAAGACACCAAGGTGGTGCGAAGTAATTAGAACTGGATTAAAGATTAATGAAGTGACTATCATTGGGATAATCCAAGTAATCCTGGAAAAGTTTCAGAAGTATCACTCAAATTTATCCAGCTCTAGTAGTTCTAGAGGTACTATGAGATTGTAGAATACCAAACTTTTCGAGGTCACTGTGGATGTAAATATCTACTTATCTATTTGAAAGAATAATAGGAACTGATATCGATTGTGGCCAGTCAGAGCATGTCCATGAAGTGCTCAGGAATAGATGCAGCCATAACAACAATCCATAACAACAAATACCCTGAGCTAGGGGTAGATATCATGGTGGTTATTCTTTACGACCACTCAGTTTCAGTAGTAGTTAATTACCTGTAGACCAGAGAGTATACCTTGACAATGGGATTGAGATGTCTCCAGGATATATAACCATTTCGATTTTGGCAATGATAGAGATGCTAGTGATTACAGATACATGTTGTGTATTGGTCACACTGCACGAGTTTGATTTGAGATAAAATCATTGGTTTCATATATTGCATCAAATGTGCTTTGATAATGATGATTGGGAAAATACACCAGCAGTGATAATTATACTATCCACACTTGCAACAATGAACTGCAGATTACAGTTTGATGATAGTGTTGGGATTTGAATTAATTGGTGTTGTCGAAATATGGTTTTGATTGTATCAAGGGCATGTATACTTTGATAAATTTTCAGATATGGTAAGTTGATTTTAGAGTATAATGGATTTTTGATTATGTTGTGGCTACAAATGAAATGTATATCGCCATGAATAGCAAGCTAAGATATTGATAGTATCAGCTATGAAAATATTGTGGTTGCAATACTTGGAAAACGATGGATATTTGATAATAAGCAGTTGATGCTTATAAAAAAGAGTCGAGGTTGACTGATATTATAGAGGTAAGAAAACCTACCAAGATTTTCCTGAGGAAATGAAAGAATTTTCACTAAAGACGGAAATTGATTTTAACTATTCGTTGATGACAAGGAATAGATTTGATATCGAAAGCACTATACGGAATGTCATCAGCAGAGTTGACAGATATATGAATAGTTGCTGAATATCCTCGATACTGGTACATATGTCTGAGTATGTCACCTTGAGGGAACATCAGTATTGTTCGTGAAGAAGAAAAAATGATATGATGAAGATGTGTATCGATTAAAGGTAGTTGAATTGGGCTATTGTCAAGAATAAATACCCACTGCCTAAGATCGAAAAGTAACTGATCAAGTTGTAAGGAACTTTACTGTATAAGAAGAACGATTTTTACTCTGGTTACCATCAGTTTGAGTCAGAAGAGAAAATGTTCTCTAGGCAATTGGTCAAACCAGATATAGACATTTTCTCAAGGCAATTGGTCAAACCAGATATAGACATTTTGAATTTTTGGAAATGCCGTGTGGTCTGACAACTATACCGGTAGAGTTATGAATTTGATGAAGAAAATATTCCGTAACTTTTGGGCGGAAGTGTAATCATATTCATCAGTGGTATACTAGTGTATACGAGATCCGGAAGGAACCACACAGAACACATGTGATTGATTTTTCAGACGCTTCGTGAAGCTCAAAGGGTGTACCAAGTTATTGAAATGTAAATCTTGGTTGAATCAAGTGTTGTTTTGGGATATGTGATATCATCTCACCAGATACCTGTTGATTCCAGTAAAGTAAAGATAGTACTAATTTGGCCAAGACCAATCATTGTACTCAAGATGAAAAGTTTTATGAATTTTGACAAATACTACAGGCTTTTACGGAAGGATATTCTAGGATAGCCTGTCTTATGAACTAATTGACCAAGAAGAAATTTGATATTCGTTTGGTCAGATGAATGAAAAAGCAATTTTCATAACTGAAACTGAAATGGATTACAACCCCAATGTTGTTTTGGTTTAACTGGTTCAGGGAGATATGTAGTTGTGCAAATACGTATGTCAAAGATTTGAAGATATGTTCTAATGTATCATGAAAAGATGATTGCATAATCTTGAGATATAAGCGATGACTGGATTTATTAAAGAATTTGACTTTGATAGTCAATATAAATCAAGGAAAATGAAACTAGTAGTAGATGCACTGAACCTAAAAGTGCAAGTGCAATGGTAGCATCGATGTTTGCTTTGCAGTTTGATAACCTCTGATTTTGACGATCGGAAGGACTCGAAGGACAAACCCATAAAGATATTGATTGAAGAAATTGGTTCTGTCTTATCAACCAAGTAAATTTAGTATGCCATTTAGTGGTGGTTGCGAATGTAAGATCAGTATATAGCATCGAATTTTACTGATTTGAAAGACGTATTGCAACAGAAAGCACAATATAGAGAACATAGTGTTATTCTTGGAATGATGAGATGTATCATTCTCGAGATCCTATTTATGATGAGATGGTATAAAGAAAGGAATTTTTGAATTTTGTGGCAAATTGTTTGACATGCCAGCAGGTTAAGATAAAAATACGAGACCTAATGGGATAGTACAGGATTTGTAAGTACCACAATGAATTTGGGAAATTTCTAGTTTTGAGTTTTATAGCTCAAATATTTACAAACAGAGATTGTGAAACAAGTTGAATCGAAATTGATTGACTACTCAATACAAGATATTGATTTCATGTGATATTCTATATGTCTATGAGAAGACGACATGTTTAAGATATGGATAATGTGGTTTAGTTACAGTGAGTTTCTGTAATAAATGTATCTGATTGAGATCCGATGATAATATCAGAATTCGAAACTATTTTCAGAATGTAATAGATACTAAGTTAGCAATGAGTATTGCTTAGCATACCCATACTGATGAATAAACTGAGATAATATCCAGACTTTGGAATCTATGTCCCGATTAATAGTGGTGAATTTAGTGAGAACTGACAGAATCACTATTCACTAGTAGAATTTTCCTATAATTTAAGTTTCATATATCTTTGGGATGACATCGGTTCAAGTTTCGTAGAGCCGGAATTACCGATCACTGAGATGATGATAGAAATTGATAATGAATTTTTGGCATAACTTGAGATTGTTGAGGAAATGCCAGGAACGATAAATTTTCTGCCGAAACGATTGAAATTTGGCTTAAAGTGAGCAGATTAGCTACGCCAAAGAGAAATATATCGTTAGACTTCGAGTTGAGAATCAGGTAAATATGAAGATATTACCTTTGCAATGATCAATATGATTCGTTAAGTGAGGTTGATGTTGCCTCGATATTTTGAACTTTGTGGAATCATAGAGAAGTTGATTCAGTGGTATATCATTGACATGATCACAACGGTTGTCATTGATACGTGATGATTCTTATGTATCTATGAATGAGATTGAGACATCTCATATGATTTAATTTATTGAGTTATAATCAGTTTTGCGATTTCGAGGACAAAATCTTTTTAAGAGGGGAAGAAGTGTAAGGCCCCGATGCTAATTAATCCGGATTAACGATGAATAAGCGAAACCGGATAATTAAAAATATAGGCTTTGAATTAAGGTGTTCCGGACCACGATGAGTCACCAACTAGTGTAACATGTTTTAGTGCATGAGCATGTGCATGATTGATCGCTTTTATTTTAAACAGTTATTTTCAGTGTAGCGATTTATGTACCGCAAGTGCACGGTGTCAAGTTTTAATATAATGGTTTAAGAGTAAGGAGTGTCGTACCCACAGGGACTAGTAGCAATTACCACGTTCGATTAGAATTACTATATTTAACCTACGATTATGGAATGATTATTAAACTAAATTGACTTAAGCACAAAAATCAACCTAAACAGCAGTGATGAATAATTGAAGAGAATTTATAAACGAATTATCAAGACGTGGTTCACCCATGTAATCCCCCAAAAGTTGTCTATTAATTAAGATTCAATGTTCTATGTTCTAGGGTGACGAGTTTTCCTATTTCATTTGTTATACCTTGGTCCGGTTATAACAAGTCTAGCATTGACCTACAATAAATCACTCCCGTGTCTTTATTGAATGATTAATACCGAAAAACGCTTTGTGAAAACTACTAGCCTTCGATTTTGGTAAATCTATTGCTATCACACGTGTGCTAGATTTTACTTGGTCCGTCTCAACCTAAAACCCACGGCCTAATTTACTACGTCGTATCGTAATCTCCTATGGTCAATTCAATTACGATTACCAATATCATGCAAAAGGTAGCTAATCTTTTACAAGCATTAACAACATAAATTATGCGCAAAGATCATAGAAATTAAATCGAAACCGTTAATTAACTCAAGGGTTCAAACATGGGATCCCCTATGTCTTGACAAAGAATTTAGCCAACAACCATAATCAAATTATAATGCATAAACATGTCTTTAAACAAATTCAACATCAAAATCTGATATAAAAATTAATAAGTTCAGAAATACTAAGATAACGAGGATGTCGCTCCGTGCGTCGCTCCGTGCTTCCGTTCCTTGCGTTGCTCTTGCTCTTCAATGAATTGTGGTGGTGCTTTGGATGGAGGAGAGGCTGCTAGGTTTGTGTAAAAGTGGGCAAAAGTCCTTTAAAAATCGTCCCTTAGTCTCATATATAGGGTTAACATGTGTGGGAAGGAGTCCCCTTTGAACCAAACATGGAAAGTCTTAATTTTTCCAAAAACTCTTATGCCACGATCGATCTTTGCTCCCTCGCGATCAATCTTCATTCTCCACTGGACGTGTTAGCCAAAATAAACCAATCCGCGATCGATCTTTGCTCCCTCGCGATCAATCGCGAGTCCTTACTGTATAGTGGCGATCGATCGCGATTCTCACCGATCGATCGCCAATGTCTTCTGTTCAGCATCATTCTTTAAAGCTCGGCGATCGATCGCGATGTCATTGCCGATCGATCGCGAATTGTCCAAAATTCAAACTTCGAAATTTCAGTCCATTTTCTTACGTCTTCGCTCGGTTTGGTCCTTCTTCAACATTATTAGCTTATTTCCTCCACTTTTATCCCATTGGACCTAGATTCCTGAAATACACAAAAATATACCAAAAAGCGTAAAATCATCCAGGAATCAATACGAAAATCAATACAAAAACATAGCAAAATAAGTGTAAAATTCACACTTATCAACTCCCCCAAACTTAGACTTGATCGTCCTCGAGCAAGCAATGAAATCAAAATGTAGAGCTTATCATCAATACTTTAAC
This sequence comes from Haberlea rhodopensis, assembly GCA_907163345.1. NCBI lineage: Eukaryota > Viridiplantae > Streptophyta > Magnoliopsida > Lamiales > Gesneriaceae > Haberlea > Haberlea rhodopensis. The sequence continues at coordinate 1,814,535 of CAJQUN010000073.1, read as the reverse complement.
AGAATTAATTTAACAACTCAGATGTAACAGCTCAGAAATCTCACTAACACATCAACAAGAGTTCATCCAAAAATCAACAAGAAGTGTTTACTCCTATGCTAAGCAATATCTCGCAAAATTGGAACGTGTGTGTGTGCTATTGTCAATCTTGAGTTTCATATATATTTTTAAGATCAAATTCTGCTAGTAAACTCAAAGGCAAGATTACTATTAAGCACTCCATAAGTCTACTTTTCAAACACTTCTCCACTAATGTAATTATTCTCTAGACTTGGATCAGAAGGTCTTTTGAAGCTTATAATGACAGGCCTTTGGTATTTGGCTTCAAAGAAAAGATAGGATAATGCAAAGAAGAGAGTATAAGCATTTACAGTTCACATTTGTAGCACAACATTGAGCTTCTCTTCTCTTTTTTTTTTTTTTTTTCCTTTTTTTCTTTTATAGCCTTGGCCACTTTGGGTCTTATTTAATCACTTTTTCTCAAGGCTTTGTATCTATCTTTTTCTTTTCTCATTCATCCTTCTTTCAATAATAAGCTCATCCAAATGTAGCAATTAAAGTGCATCTAATGAGAACCATTATACTCCCTTTGGGTAAGGATAATTTTTTTTTTTTTTTTTTAGGCTCATAAAGGTGGGTATAATGGGTTTGCAAAAAAAAATGTTGAATGGGGGCTAATTTCCATTCTTATTCATTTAAGCTCAAAGAGGGACACTAGTGGTATATACAGACAAGGTATGCTCGAAAGGCTCAAACGTTTCAATGATCGCCTAAATCATATCCAAGTCAAGTTCATAATTATAAAATTTCGCCTCAAAGTGCTTTCAAATAGATTCTAGAGTGCTCTAAGATGCTCAAGACAAATCATAGTTAACAGAATTTTTCACTTTCCTATATAAACTCCACTCAATCACGACTCAGACGTGCATCAAAATGTTCCTCAATTTTTTTTGACATATTAACTTAACCCAAGATATTCACCAACAAGTCAAAAATTTTCAAAACTCTAATTGAGATGGAGATTATTTTCATCATGTATTACAGTTGCAAGTTTCATTCATGTATTTCTTAATTCATAACTCAATTTTCACCAACAAATAACTTTAATATGCTCAAGAACGACTTCGTACCACTCGCTAAAATATCATGCAATAAAAGTATTAGCAAGAGAACAACAGTACTCAGTAAAAACCCCCCCAAACTTAGTATGTGCAGTGCCCTCAATGTACAAAAACAATAAGTGCAGTAGCATAACACATACCTCGACGATGATCGTCAGTGATCGTCGTCCTCATCTTCCCGCTCTGGTGGAGGGTCTGGGTAATATGGTTCCTGTGGCTGGTGTGGCTCGTATGGCTGGTAATGCTGGTATGGCTGGAATGACTGGACTGTAGGCTGGGGTGGGAATGGAATGTTCGGGAACCCCTGTGCCAAAGCGGAGTTCCATGCCACCTGATACTGCACGATCCATGTTTTGTTGATATAATTGTTGGTGGCCCCATCGGAGTTCATGTCGTATCTCCTGCAACTCATGATGGAGGGATTCCATCGTAATGGGAGTAGGCACTGTAGCAGCAGATGATGATGGTCCAGGAAGGTGGCTGCTGCTAGGTCGTGATTGTGCCAACCGTCTGACTGTGGCTGGTGCAGGATGATCGACCACGAGTAATGCCTTCGGTGGAACGGCCTCTTCTGCGGAGTCCCAGACAACTTCCGCCTGCTGGCATAAAGTGGTGATCGTGGAGGGGCATGGTACCAGAAGTGGGAGGGCCTCGAATGTAGTTCCGGATAGTGGCCTCGACAAGACGTCCGAGATCGATCGTAAGTCCGGTAACTATGGCGTACACCAGTATAGCTCGGTCCTTTGTGACTTCCGATGTGTGGGTCGATGGCATGACTTGAGCTACTATAAATGAAAACCAAGCCTTGGGCTCCTCCTTCAGATCTGATATCAGTACAAGTTGTGGCTTTCCCTCGGCGTTCAGTCGCCACTGTGTTCCCTCTATACATATGGTTGACAAAATTGCATCCAAGTCGACATGATTCCGGCAATAAATGGTATAGTCATCCTCCGGGATGTTGGGCATGTTATATAGTGCATTGATAGCCTGTGAAGCAAAGAGAACTGGTTGCTGCCGTACTGAGGCAACGTTGGCTTCAATTTGGTGTTGTGCCCGGAGGTTGGAGTAGAACTCCCGGACTAAAGGAACCACCGCATCTTGTGGTTGGCGAACAAAAGAGTACCAATCTCGCCGGAGTGCCTCTTGGATCACAGCACAGCCGAGATTGCTCGTGTCCATTCCCCGTTCCCGTATCACCTTTTTTTTCCGGTATACCGCATAAAACTTTGCAGCTGCATTACTTATGAACTTGGAGGAGTCAAACTCCTCAGGAGCGGGAACTGTCTGCTTTGGCTTGCGCTTCGGTGCCATCCCTTGAATCAAAGATACCAACACCACTACCAACCAATACAATAGATAGAGCAAGCACAAATCCTCCAACCACCTATCCAAGTTAGGTTACTAACCCAACCACACAATAATCCACAAGGAGCTCTTCAATTTTCCCCCCAAACTTAACAATATCATACAATTCCAACTTCACCAACTTACAATTCAAAATATTAAGAACTTGACACCCCAACACTTAATTATCAATCAATTCATGGACCATGTATAGCAAAGCCAAAATACCTCAACAAATTTCGAAAATTTGTTAGTGATAGTCCTTAGCTTTCCATAGCTTCAAATTGGAGTGTAGGGTGCTCAAAAACTCCTTTTCTCTTGCTAATTCCTGTGAAAGATTGATGCTTGATGTTAGAATTGAAGATATGTATCGAAAATCTTGAAGAAAATTGAAGGATTGAAGATGGATTGGACAAATTTTGAGGAAAATTGGGGAAATTGGGGGAGGGTTTCGAGTTTGAGTGTGTGTAATGTGTGAAAATGTTGATTCTGATATTTAAAAAAAAAACGAAAAAAGGGACCTCGCGATCGATCGCGAGTTCTTGCCGATCAATCGCGAGAGTCTTCTGGAAAGGGGCGATCGATCTTGAGTTATGGTGATCGATCGCTGATTTTAAAATATATTTTTTTTTTCTTTTTCTGGACTTGGTGATCGATCGCGATGGTATGGCGATCGATCGCCAAAACACAATGTCCGAATTTTTTTTTTTTTTTTGAATCAACATTCTTGCTCTCGAGATTCGCTCTTCTCCACCCACTCTGCAAAAATTGACACACGGAGTCAATCCTTGAAACAAAATTTCAAACCAAACAAATTCTAACTAAAAATAATTAAAACAAGGTAAAGGGAGGAAAATGGTGTTCTTAATTTATAGTCCCAAGCTGGACTTATTACCAACATCAATTTAGGAGTCAAAATGGACAACAGTAGGCGGACTGAAATCATGTCCATGATAGTGCTTCAGCCGCTGTCCATTGACTGTGAATGTGCCTTTTGTTGGATCGTTGATCTCGATCGCTCCGGATGGAAATACCCTTGTGATAGTGAATGGTCCTTGCCATCGAGACTTCAACTTACCCGGAAAGAGTCTCAATCTGGAGTTAAAAAGCAGGACCAAATCCTCTTCCTTGAAATCACGCTGGCTAAGCTTAGCATCATGCCATTTTTTTGTTTTATCTTTATAGATCTTGGCATTCTCATAGGCTTGGTTTCTAAACTCATCCATTTCATTTAAGTGTAGGAGTCGTTTTTCACCTGCAACAGTTAAATCAAAATTCAGATTTTTTATTGCCCAGAATGCCTTGTGTTCTAGCTCGACAGGAAGATGACATGCTTTTCCAAAAACTAACATATATGGTGATGTACCAATAGGTGTTTTAAATGCCGTCCTATATGCCCATAAAGCATCATCTAACCTCAATGACCAATCTTTTCTAGACGTATTGACCGATTTTTCCAAAATCTGTTTCACTTCTCTATTAGAAACCTCTACTTGTCCACATGTTTGTGGGTGGTAAGGTGTTGCAACCTTGTGGGTGACACCATATTTGCTCAAAAGTTTTTCAAAGAGTTTATTGCAAAAATGTGACCCACCGTCACTAATGATTGCTCGAGGAGTGCCAAATCGAGTAAAAATGTTCTTTTTCAAAAATTTTACTACCACTCTAGCATCATTAGTGCGTGAAGCTTCAGCCTCAACCCATTTTGAAACGTAGTCCACAGCGACAAGTATGTAATAATTAGAACATGAAACTGGAAATGGTCCCATAAAATCTATGCCCCAAACATCAAATAAATCGCATTCAAGCATATTGTTTAAAGGCATTTCATGTCTCCTAGAAATGTTGCCCGTTCTTTGGCATTTATCACAAGTGGATACATACCTGTATGCATCTTTAAACAAGGTAGGCCAGTAAAAACCCGATTCAAGTACCTTGGCAGCAGTTTTTGTTGGACCCATGTGGCCTCCTACCTCTCGGTCATGACAGTGGCTCATAATAGATGCCATCTCCTCCTCCGGTACACATCTCCTGATCATGTTGTCTGCACAAACTTTAAACAACAATGGATCCTCCCACATGTAGTGTTTAACATCAGATAAGAATTTCTTCTTCTGATAGAAGGTCATTTGTGGGAGGATACCACTAACCAGATAATTTGCAAAATCGGCATACCATGGTAGTGCAACTTGGAACAGCTGTTCATCAGGAAATTTTTCATTGATTTCTTCCAGTTCATTATCATGTTTTTCCACCATATTATCAATCCTAGATAAATGGTCCGCTACGACATTCTCAACACCCCTCTTATCTTTAATTTCTAAATCAAATTCTTGCAATAGGAGAATCCATCGGATTAAACGTGGTTTAGCATCTTTTTTAGCAAGAAGATATTTAAGTGCCGAGTGATCAGTGTACACAATTACTTTGGATAGACAGAGATAAGAGTGAAATTTATCAAATGCAAATACTACTGCTAGCAGTTCTTTCTCAGTGGTGGCATAGTTTTGTTGTGCCTCATTCAAAGTTCTACTAGCATAGTAAATAGTATGAAATACCTTATTCCGTCTTTGTCCCAATACTGCTCCGACAGCTGTGTCACTAGCATCACACATCAACTCAAATGGCGTATCCCAATCCGGTGCTACCAACACAGGTGCTGTTATTAACTTCTCCTTTAATGTCTCGAATGCCTGCATACAATCAGGATTAAAATCAAAAGGTGCATCTTTAGTCAGTAAATGGGAGAGTGGTTTTGAAATTTTTGAAAAATCTTTAATAAATCTCCTATAGAAGCCTGCATGGCCTAGGAAGCTTCGAACCCCCTTCACTGATACTGGTGGAGGTAGTTCTTGTATCACCTGGATTTTTGCTCGGTCCACCTCCATACCTTTGTGGGATATTTTGTGTCCCAAGACTATTCCCTCTTGTACCATGAAGTGGCATTTCTCCCAATTTAGTATCAAGTTCGTCTCTTCACACCTTGTCAGTACTAAGTCAAGATTATTTAAGCAAGCATCAAAAGAATCCCCAAAGACAGAAAAGTCATCCATAAAGACCTCTAAGAATTTTTCAACCATATCATGAAAAATAGACATCATACATCTTTGAAACGTTGCAAGCGCATTACACAATCCAAATGGCATTCTCCTAAAAGCAAATGTACCATAAGGACAAGTGAAGGTAGTCTTCTCTTGGTCCTCAGGTGCAATAGCTATTTGATTATACCCAGAATAGCCATCTAGAAAACAATAGAAATCATACCCTGCTAGACGCTCTATCATTTGGTCAATGAATGGAAGGGGAAAATGGTCTTTACGGGTGGCGTCATTTAACTTTCTATAATCAATGCAGACGCGCCAACCTGTGACTGTTCTAGTAGGGATCAATTCATTGTTCTCATTTTTAACGACAGTCATACCTCCTTTCTTGGGTACACATTGCACAGGACTAACCATGCACTATCATAAATGGGGTAGATAATACCTGCATCCAGCAGTTTGATGACCTCATTCTTCACCACTTCTTCCATCTTTGGGTTTAACCTGCGTTGTGGTTGAACCACGGGTTTGTAAGCATCCTCCATTAAGATCTTATGCATACATGTTGATGGGCTTATCCCTCTTATGTCCGCTACTTTCCACCCGAATGCTTTCTTATGCTCCCTCAAAATCCTAAGTAGTTTGTCTTCGTTTATACCTGTCAAAGATGAAGAGACAATTACAGGTAATGACTCACTACAATCTAAATAAACATACTTGAGATGAGGAGGGAGGGTTTTGAGTTCAAGAGTTGGTGGTTCTTCAATGGAGGGCTTTTGTGGCTTCATGTCCCTTTCACCCAACTCGCCTAGGTTGTTCCGCACACGCCTATTATGGGGAATATTGGCGTTCAAATAAACGACAGTCTCTTTCAACTCGACGGTCTCGCCTAGCTTTTCAATGTCCTCTACCAAGCATGCTTCCAATTCATCCTTGTGTGTTCCCTTAAACACATTAGCAGATAACACATCAATAATATCAACACTAAAACACATATGCTCATCATGTGGGTGTTTTAAAGCTTTAAAAACGTTGAAAGTGACTTGATCCTCCCCTACACGGAGGATCAACTTCCCTTGTTGGACATCTATAAGTGCCTTTCCAGTAGCAAGGAATGGTCTTCCTAAGATCAGTGGCGTGTCAGCATCTTCTGCCATATCCAACACAAGGAAGTCTGCCGGGAAGATGAATTTATCGACCTTCACTAGGACATCCTCTATGATTCCTAGTGGGTATGTCACAGACCTATCTGCCAATTGCAAAGAAACCGTGGTCGGTTTTGGCTCACCAAGTCCCAACTTCCTGAAAATTGACAAAGGCATAAGATTAATACTCGCACCTAAATCACATAAAGATTTTGTAAATGAAATAGACCCAATTGTGCAAGGTATAGAAAAACTCCCTGGATCTTTCAACTTAGGAGGCAGTTTGTTTTGGACAACGGCAGAACACTCCTCAGTTAATTTAATCGTCTCATGCTCACCCAATTTCCTCTTATTCGACAGAATATCTTTCAAAAACTTAGCGTAGCTAGGCATTTGAAGTAAAGCATCAGCAAATGGAATATTTATTTGTAATTTCTTAAAGATTTCTAAGAACTTAGCAAAACTAGCATCTACCTTTGCCCTTTTCAATGCAGCAGGAAATGGGGGAGGGATTTGTACCTTCTTGGGTGGTGCGATAGGTGCAGTAGTAGGAGTAGACTCACCATTTTCACGTGTCTGAATGTCATTCTCACCTTTCAACTCAACTACGTGCTCATCGTCCCGATCTTCAGTTTGTGATCCAATTTCTTTTCCACTTCTCAATGAGATCGCCTTGGCTTGCTCTCGAGGGTTCTTTTCCGTATCACTTGGTAAGCTTCCTGGTGCTCTTCCCGCTAACATATTTGCCATTTGCCCCATTTGAGTTTCCAAGTTCTTAATTGATGCATCTTGATTTTGCATCCTATTCTCCGTCATCGTCATGAACTTAGTTAGCAACTCTTCCATACTTGGCTTTGGTGGATAACCCGGTGGAGGTTGTGGATTCAAGACATTCTTTTGGTTGGACAAGAGAAGTTCGGATGATTCCTCCACGGTTGGTTATAGTTGTTGGAGTATGAATTACCCTGTGGTGGTCTATTTCCTACAAAATTGGCTTGTTCATTAGATAGCATAAAAGGGTTACCTGCCTGACATTCCGTGCTTGGATGGTTGCCTCCACATAAATCGCACGTGATCACTTGAGCTTGCATGGCTGTCATGCTCAAACTGTCCATCTTCTTGTTCAAAGCCTCCAATTGAGCTTGTATTGATGTCACTTCGTCCACTTGATGCATCCCAATTGGTCTTTTGGGCACATTCCTTTCGGACTGCCACTGGTAACTGTTGGATGCCATCTCTTCCAAGAGTGTGTAAGCTTCCTCAGGTGACTTTCTCATAATGGTACCTCCTGCTGCTGCATCAATCATAGATCTATTAGCAGAAAATAAACCATTGTAAAATGTTTGTACCTGAAGCCAAATAGGAAGGCCACATCTTCGAAGTAGATCCTTGAAGCGCTCCCAAGCTTCATACAGTGTCTCCGGATCATGTTGCATGAATGTTGTGATATCATTGCGCATCTTAGCTGTCTTGGAAGGAGGAAAGTATTTTGATAGGAATGCTTGAGCCATCCCCTCCCAAGTAGTGATCGATCCTGCAGGCAATGAATTTAACCAACTCTTAGCTTTATCATTTAAGGAAAAGGGAAAGAGTCGTAACCTGATGGCGTCGTCGCTGACGCCATTGTGCTTGAATGTGTCGCATATCTCCAAAAAGTTGGAGATATGAGCATTAGGATCATCAGTATGCGATCCTCCGAATTGCACAGAATGTTGAATCATCTGAATTATGGCAGGCTTGATCACGAAGTTATTAGCCTGAATCCTTGGTCTAGTGATGCTAGACATGGTGCCTTGAAAAGATGGTTGTGCATAGTCCATCATGGACCTTGTAATTGGCACTTCATCATTGTGTTGTTCACCATTCCCTCGATTATTCTCAGCCATCTCTCTAGTTTCTTTCCGAAGTCTTCTGCAAGTTCGCTCAATCTCTAAGTCAAGTGGCTCTAATATAGGTCTGTCACTTCGTAGCATGCACTACAAAGATAACTCCCTGCAAAATTTAACACAACGAAGGAACAACAGTGGTGAAATCGTATAAACCGTAGGAAAAGTAAAAATAAAAAAAAATATTATGGCTAAATTATAGTCAACTAATCTCCTATGATATTACTTAAACTAGTCCCCGGCAACGGCGCCAAAAACTTGATGGCTTTTATTTTAAACAGTTATTTTCAGTGTAGCGATTTATGTACCGCAAGTGCACGGTGTCAAGTTTTAATATAATGGTTTAAGAGTAAGGAGTGTCGTACCCACAGGGACTAGTAGCAATTACCACGTTCGATTAGAATTACTATATTTAACCTACGATTATGGAATGATTATTAAACTAAATTGACTTAAGCACAAAAATCAACCTAAACAGCAGTGATGAATAATTGAAGAGAATTTATAAACGAATTATCAAGACGTCGGTTCACCCATGTAATCCCCCAAAAGTTGTCTATTAATTAAGATTCAATGTTCTATGTTCTAGGGTGACGAGTTTTCCTATTTCATTTGTTATACCTTGGTCCGGTTATAACAAGTCTAGCATTGACCTACAATAAATCACTCTCGTGTCTTTATTGAATGATTAATACCGAAAAACGCTTTGTGAAAACTACTAGCCTTCGATTTTGGTAAATCTATTGCTATCACACGTGTGCTAGATTTTACTTGGTCCGTCTCAACCTAAAACCCACGGCCTAATTTACTACGTCGTATCGTGATCTCCTATGGTCAATTCAATTACGATTACCAATATCATGCAAAAGGTAGCTAATCTTTTACAAGCATTAACAACATAAATTATGCGCAAAGATCATAGAAATTAAATCGAAACCGTTAATTAACTCAAGGGTTCAAACATGGGATCCCCTATGTCTTGACAAAGAATTTAGCCAACAACCATAATCAAATTATAATGCATAAACATGTCTTTAAACAAATTCAACATCAAAATCTGATATAAAAATTAATAAGTTCAGAAATACTAAGATAACGAGGATGTCGCTCCGTGCGTCGCTCCGTGCTTCCGTTCCTTGCGTTGTTCTTGCTCTTCAATGAATTGTGGTGGTGCTTTGGATGGAGGAGAGGCTGCTAGGTTTGTGTAAAAGTGGGCAAAAGTCCTTTAAAAATCGTCCCTTAGTCTCAAATATAGGGTTAACATGTGTGGGAAGGAGTCCCCTTTGAACCAAACATGGAAAGTCTTAATTTTTCCAAAAACTCTTATGCCACGATCGATCTTTGCTCCCTCGCGATCAATCTTCATTCTCCACTGGACGTGTTAGCCAAAATAAACCAATCCGCGATCGATCTTTGCTCCCTCGCGATCAATCGCGAGTCCTTACTGTATAGTGGCGATCGATCGCGAGTTCTCACCGATCGATCGCCAATGTCTTCTGTTCAGCATCATTCTTTAAAGCTCGGCGATCGATCGCGATGTCATTGCCGATCGATCGCGAATTGTCCAAAATTCAAACTTCGAAATTTCAGTCCATTTTCTTACGTCTTCGCTCGGTTTGGTCCTTCTTCAACGTTATTAGCTTATTTCCTCCACTTTTATCCCATTGGACCTAGATTCCTGAAATACACAAAAATATACCAAAAAGCGTAAAATCATCCAGGAATCAATACGAAAATCAATACAAAAACATAGCAAAATAAGTGTAAAATTCACACTTATCAATGATCACATGGCACTTGGAGAACACATGCCACAAATTAATTTAACTCATGTTTAATACATGATTTTGGACCATTAATCTTGCAAGAGAGTGATGTATTGACACATGGATTCCACAATACATCAAATTAAATAAAAATCAAATTTTGGCATGGGAAGCCACGCATATAACCATGCAAAATCAGATTTTTGTCTCATTTCACCACCATTTTTCTCTCTCTTCCCACTCCAACCCAAACACTCCTCCTTCTCTCTAGGCATTTCGAAATTCCAGCCTCTTTTAGGACAAAAATCTCTTGCAATTGTTAATGCATGTTACATGCAATTAGTGATTTAGAAACCCCAAGGCAAGAGTGTTAGTTAGGTGCAAGAATTTTCAATTTTGGAGAAAGTTTGGAGGAGTTCAAGCTAGGAAGGAGCCATGGTAAAAAGGTTTTGGGTCTTCAAGGGTATGGACTTGTTCTTATCTTTATTTGGTTGAATTTTGTAGAATTTGGGTCGAAATTTAGGAGGAGACACGAAATTGTTGGTCTCGTTTTGTTAAACCAGAATCTGCAGAAAATGTTGTTGCATGCAGTAGGTAGCTCCGACTTTTCGATTTAATAAATTCTGAATCTGACTTCGAGCCTCAAACAAAAGTTGTATATATATGTGTTTTCGTCATGTGGTTAAAATTTGAGATGCTTTGGACTTATAATGAATGAGTTATGATGTTTTTCCCACAAGGTGCACAATCTGGAACATGCATGTAGGCGGGTTGCACATGCAGTGTGTTCATGGTAAATCTGGGAAAACTGTGCTACGATTTTGACATTGGTGTCTGAATAACAGTTGTAAAACTTTGCGTTATCTTGCATTAGAAACTGGCCTCACATGATTTCAAGTTTATTTGTGCAAGATATACACTTTTTCCTAAAACTGCTCACTCTGCCAAAACAGAGTGTATAGGTATTTCTAAAACTGCCATACTTTGTTTTGCATGTACCTCTAGATGAGCGAAATAGCTTCTGGACTTCACATATTAACTGTAGTAATTTGGGTTTTAGTGATTTTCCAACTAGCCTCAAGTCATTTGGACATCATATGAATTTATTACGAATTTTATACAAAAGTGGGTCAGGCTGGAATTTGGTGAATTGTCCTGTTTTTCCAGCAGATTGTTCTTGGCCATTTTACCTAGGCTAAACGAACGAATTTGAAGATGAGTTGAACTGATGAAATGTTCACTTTGGAGTTAGCTTTGAAAATAAATTGGACCCATGTGAGTTTATTAAGTATCGAACAAGATATAAGCCGATCTCTACGGTTGCGCAGGCTGAAATTTAGAGAATTGGTTTTGGGTCTAAGTTTGAGTTTTATTTTGATATGTTTAAGGCTAGTATGTGACATTATGTTGTATTTGGAACTGTTATGGCCAGGTTTATTAATCCTAAGATTGAGTCGAGGATCACTTGGTTATTAGCTAACGGTTTGAGGTACGTTGAAATGAGTTTTATCATGACGTCTGGCAAAGACGTGTAATGATGCTAATGTATGGCCTTATATGTCATTATTTGATTTATATGACTTATTTGTCACTATATGATTCTTATGTGACTATATGAAATGATGAATGTCTTGGATTACATGATATGTGAAATTACATGATTTGTATATACTTTCACATGAGATTGCATGATATATTGAGTTGCATATGTCATTTGATGCATAAATGATTCATGGGCATATCATATTGATCAATCATTCCTTTGATATCCATGATTATGACTGAGTTGACTTACTCAGAGTGTCGGGTACGACGAGCATGGCGATGACAGGCAGTATAGGTAGTAACTATAGTCACGTGCACGTGCGACCGGACCTAGACACGAGGGCTGGATGCAGTAACGTACATAGGATGAGTTTTCCTAGCGCAATGTACGTATACTGTCACCCTCTGCTCGAGCTTTGAAGATTTGATGATACCTTCCTTTCAACTCCGATTTTGGTATCTTGATATTCGATTCCTTGTACCCATTCATACATCGCATTCATACATGGTATGCATTGCATGATACTTTGTCACTTGACATGATTTATTTATTTCTCGTACTGGGGTACTGACCTCCTCTGTGGGGGCTGTCATGTCTTTTGTTGTTCGGACATGACAGGCTTTACAGGAGGACATAGTGACGATGCTTGCAGCGACGCATCGAAAGATACCAGAGCTCCTTGAGAGCGAGCTCAGGTTTATATTTTAAGTTTTGCGTCCCAGTAGTTGTTAGAATATTTTTAATTATGTTTTGAATTACCGGGGTATGCCCCGAGTATCTGTATTTTAAGTATTCTACTACTGGTTGATTTATACTTGATATGGATGTTATGCTCAACATGTTAAATTGGAAACTGGAATTACGTATTTTCAGTATCACTATATATGTATCACCTAAAAGCGAAATTTTTTAGGGCCATTTGATAAGATCTTTGAAATAAATCTTCCGCTGTTTACGCAAATTAATCATTATGTGTTAATTAAACACCACATTAGGATCGGGCCCTCACAGATGCACTTTGGGCTTACCAGACTACGTATAAGACTCCAATAGGTCTGTCACCATATCGACTCATTTTTGGTAAACCATGTCATCTTCCTGTAGAGTTGGAGCATCGAGCATACTGGGCTGTGAAGCATTTCAACATGAACTATGATGAGAGTGGCTTGCATCGGAAGTTGCAATTGCAAGAGCTTGAAGAAACAAGGAATGAGGCGTATGAAAGTGCATGGATCTATAAGGAAAAGACAAAGGACTTCCATGACAAAATGATATCGGGAAGGAGTTTTGAAGTTGGCCAAAAAGTTCTCCTTTACCATTCACGCCTTCGCCTATTTCCAGGTAAACTTCGTTCTAGATGGCATGGTCCTTATATCATTACTAATGTGTATCCTCAGGGTGCAGTGGAAATTCAGAGTTTGGACACAACTAAGACATTCAAGGTGAATGGTCACCCATTGAAGCATTACTACGATGGTGTCCAAGCGAGGAAGGTGGACAAGTGAATGTCAAGGTGGCTCTAGAGGATCCACCTCACTTCGACTGATCACGAGGACTAGCGTCGGGCCACCGACGTTAAACAGAGGCACTACTTGGGAGGCAACCCAAGGGGAGTTAGTTTCATTTCTCCCTTTTATTTATTTTTTGCTTTAGTAGTTAGACTTTTCTCTTTTATTTTATTTTTGCCTTACATTGGGGACAATGTAAGATTTAAGTATGGGGGAGGGATTAGTGGCGCGTTATTATTTTTTCTTATTTCAAAAATACAAAAAAATCGAAAAATCTGAAAATTTTGAGCTCATAGTTAATAATGAACACATTCTTAGAATCACTAGCCCATAATGAAACCTAATTGATATCATGCATGCTTTTGAACATATGTGAATTGTTAATCTTGGAACACTTTGAACTCTAATGAAAATTTTACTTTAACTTAGTAGTTGAATATCTTGAGCACATTATTGTCATGGCTTGTGAAGTATGCATAGCTTAGTGAAGATTGTGTGAATTTTGTGATAGTCTTAAGAAGTCTCTAATACATGCTAGAACTTAACTACATGCTCTTTGAGGCGTATGTCTAGACTACTTGCAAACATGAAAGTGATATAGGCAATCTTTGATGCGTTTGAGCCTTTCAAGCCTACCATGTAAAGAAAATCAATCACTAGTACCCTTTTTGAGCTTTAATGCAAAAGAATGGTTGTATGCTAAGCATACAAAAGACCCCCATTCGACACTCTTTGACTAGCTTATCATCCTTCCCTAATGAGCCTAAATATGAATTCTATCCATACCTTTGAAGGGAGTATGATGTGTTTCATTCACATGCACTTAAGTATTCAAGGATTAAAATGTTTGTGAGCTTCATTATGAAAAGAATGAAATGCATGGAAGAAAAGAGATGCCTTGAGAAAATAGATAAAAATATGACCAAGGCACAAAAGAAGAAAAATGTTGAAAGAAAAGTTGAAAAATTCAAGCAAGAAGAGAAGCTTTTAGTGTGCATATCACCATACTCTCTTGTTTACATGTCTTTTTCCTTTCTTTCCTAAGCCAATACCTAGGCCAACCTACAAGCTAATAAAGACCTACTTGATTTATGTTTTCAAAGTGTCTAAGATAGTGGAGAAGAGTGTGCAAGTAAGCTTATACTTGTGTTAGTGTATGACTTGAACTATTGTGGATTTGCATCCTTTGGATCTATAATTTGTGCACAACACTTGGTTATGACCACACACACATGTTCACAACTTTGTTGAGTATGAGATGTTTAGGGATTGAACTTGTTCCATTATTAACTTTTCACCGCCTTTCATTACTATGCATGTTTAAAATTATTGAGGCATTAAAGTGAGAACAAGTTAGTTTGTTATGATGCTATGAGCCAAGCAAAAATGTTATAGTTTTGTCTGATTTACTCGATGTCGAATAAAGATTCAGTATGGGGGAGTTTGATGTGACTAGAAATAGACACATCTATTGCGTTTAATTGGTTACGATTTGGTATGTTTTGATGGATAATGATACATATGCTACCTAATCATATATTTGTATAATTGTAGGTGGAATCGAAGAAATCGAGCTAACTAAGGCGAATAAAGGTCAAGAAAAGCTTTGGAGCTAATAAGGACTCAATATCGATCAAGAAAAGGCTAAAAATGTAATTTTAGTGGAGGCGATCGACCGCATGGATGAGGCAATCGATCGCCTATGGAAAGAAAGTTGAGCAACATAAATTACGAAGGAGCGATCGATCACAAGGATTAGGCGATCGAGCCAAGCTATCGATCGCGAGAAAAGTGGCGATCGATCGCCTAAGGAAAATCGCCTAGAAAAAAAGAGCTAGCAATCGATCGCCACCTTGTGGCGATCGATCGCCAGCGGTGTTTTGGAAAGATTGAGGACTTGATTTCTTTCCTTCCTACATAGGCTCTAACCTACCCCATCAGCCTCCACACCTCTTGATACTCGAAAATTAGTCTCTTTTGGAGATTTTTCAGACCTTAGAACAGATTTTTGAATTTTTAGAATATTTTTCTTTCAATTTTTGTGACGCTCGAAGAACGAAGACGGAATCAACAAGCCGGAATCGTACTTCGCTTTAGTAACTTTCTTTTCTATTGATTGTTTGATGTTTTTAATACAACTTTTGTTAGTTTTAGATTTAGTTATGCAAGGCTAAACACTTTGATTCTTGTTTGAGGTATACTTGCCTTTGGAATAGAAAAAACTTGTGAAAATTTTGATTTGATTGTTGAATTTTCAATTCGATTTCAATTTGTTTTTTGGATTATGATTCTTATGAGTATTGTGTTTGATTGATAGATTGATCACCTAGTAATCACATACAATATCTAATGCTAATTGAGAAGCAACTGTAAGGAATCCAACACACAAAGTGCGCAGCGGAAATAAAATTTGAATTCCTAACCGAGGACCTATACAGAGTATTCATATCGGAATGATTAAAAGAGTCTCACCCTTGTAGCGTGTTTGATGCATAAACGATGCCAAATCACGAGTCACGAGCAACACCTCCAAGTCTTGCATCTACGGTATCCACACGATCAAATCGAACAAGGAACGTTCAAGAACAAGTTGCTAGACTTATTCTTGAACCAAAGCTGAACTCATGGTTCAAAACCGATCAACGGCGGCCGTTCCTTCCACCGCTATTCACGGCGGAGGCGTGAAGATGGAGGAGGAGAGGAGGTGGTGGCCGAGAGCTCAATGGAGTGGGATTAGGTTTTGTGATGTCTTGGATTAATTCTTAATTAACCTTGATATCATATATATATTAGATTTAATTAAAAGGTTCAAGACTTTCTTAAAGCTTCATGGGCCCAAACCCATGAATTAATTAAATCCTTATAATCAATTAATTAAGACTCTTCTTAATTAATTAATTCATCCAATGAATTTAATTTCTCTTATCGATTTAATACTTTGTGCGACCCGATAGGATCTTGTAATGTTGGCAGTAACATAAAATCTCATTTTATGTCACAAGCAATGAGCTGTATCTAGCAACACATCAAGGCTACCCAAATTACAAGAATGTCATTGACCCGACATAACCTTAGAACTTGTGATAATATTAACCATGTAACTTAATCCCTTTGTCCATGTGTTTAGATTGAACATGAGTCATGGAATAGTCATACTCATATATTCAATCTTTTATTTCTTGATCCCCAAGTAGAACTAGAATAAACGAATAAGCTCGATATCACATATCGACTCATTCGAGCACGGCCATGCATTTTAGTCTTACTTGATCAAGGGCCCAAACACTTCTCCTGTTATATAGGAGGGACAAATCCTATCTTGATCAATCAACATCCCTCTACATAATTCGTAGTGTATCCAATAGCTGCCTTTATAGTTTACCCTGTTACAGGTAACATTTGACAATATCAAGATACATAACTCCTTATGTTGGGATCTCTGATGATCTCAAGTCGTAAGGATTAAATACATTATTATCACTATCAGAATTGCTTATGACACTCATATAACTATCCATGTAGCATTCTCATGGTGGGTCTGTCCAGTACATTGTTCTCTAACATGTACCCATGTGTTGATTTGATATCTCATATCCATGAACAATTCATCAATCAAAACATACTAGTCTCAATGCATTATCATTATCCTTATTCATGATAATACTTGACTAGGGACAATCTTTAAGAACAATACAATATTATTCTAAGGACATTAACTTATATATCAATTCATATTGCACAGATATTCGAATAAGATATAATAATGATTTGCCATTAATAAAATCATAATACATTGTATGTCATAAACAATCATCTAATGACTTGTCTTAGGGCATATCCCAACAGCAACTAAGATTGATAATTACCTGTTGTTGGTGTTATTAAATTCTCAGGAAAATTGGATAATTAATTCTAACGGTTGTAGTTCTTATTAATTAGATTCATCAAACTTACTCGTTTTGAAACTATCATTGATTTAATCTTAACGACTGTAGTTTTGGTTAAAGATTTGATAAGAGTCGAATTGTCGAATTGAATGCTGTTTTCTTTTTGACCACGATTAAGGTAAGTAAGGAATTAAGTTTTCAATTGATGAATAATTGAATGAATTCATATGTTTAGTATCAATTGAATGATTTCCAAAGGTAAAGTTGACCAAAAACCAAGAATCGCTACTTAATCTTGATAAACTAGTTAATTGTTTGCTTTCGTTTAATTTAGTTATAGTTAAAGAAATTCCATAACCCCCTATTTTGATACTTGTTAGTATAAAAAGTATTCACTTCCCTGCGGGATCGATCCCTACTCACGCTACAACATATTTATTGCTATTAACTTGAGAGGGTTAATTTGGGCGTACGCGATAAACGCTACCAACAGTGTATCAATTATATTAATACTAAAACAACGATGCTCAGTGCGTGTAGTGTTCAAAGCTTTGAACATGTCAAAAGTAACTTGATTCCCTCATACTCCGAGGATCAACTTCCCTTCTTGGACATCAATCAATGCCCTTCCAGTAGCTAGGAAAGGTCTTCCTAGAATCAGAGGCATGTCTGCATCTTCAGTTATGTCCAACACGATAAAATCCACCGGAATGATGAATTTATCAACCTTGACCGGTACATCCTCCACTATCCCATGAGGGTATGTGATATCCCCAAAATAATTATGCGCATTTGGGCATTTATTTGTGTTATGTGATAGTTATGGTGTTAATTAATTTGGTGTTGAATTAATTAACCATGGTGGTGAAATGTATAGTTATGCAATGGGCATGACCTGGTAGTACATTTCAGGGTGCATGTGATGAATGTTGGGAAAACGGGTTTTGGCATGGTTTATTGAGGTGGAAATTAATTATTTTGGTAAAGCATGTTTAAATGAGTTTTGGTGCATTTTTGAGAAATGCTTTTACAATATCATGTTAGAATATGTTATAACATCATGCTAAATACTTGGCCAGGGTTTAATAAAACTTACACTCTATCCCCTTACTTTCCATCACTCTCCCCAACACTCCTTATCTTCACTCATCCAAAACTTTCCCCAACCCATTTTATCGGTTAAAAGAGAAGAGAAGAGGAGAGGATTTGCAAAAGCTTGGTTGCTCAATTTCTTGCTTGAATTAAAGCTTCAAGTGGTATGGTTTCCTTTTAAAATTGTTTTAACATGTTTTGTGTTTGAAATGGGTGGGTTTGATTTTGGGAATGTGATGTATTTGGTTGGGTGTTGGATTTTTTTGTGTTATTAGTGTTTTTATTGAAGGTTTATGGTGTTTTGATGTTATTGTTGGTTGGTATTTGAGTTGGTATGGATTGGGGAAGGTTTAAGGTGGGTAAATGGTGATTTTTTGGGTTACTGGTCGAGGCGATCAATCGCCCAAAACGAGCGATCGATCGCGCGCAAGCAGTGGCTAGCAGCAGCATTTGGCGATCGATCGCCAAGTTTGGGCGATCGATCGGTGGGTCTCGCAATTGATCGCCCCAGACTTGGCGATCGATCGCCGAAGACAGAATTTTGGCAAGTAAAGCAGATGGCTCTCGCGATCGATCGGGACATGATGGCGATCGATCGCGAGATGCCAAAATATGAGTTTTTGGTTATTTTGATGAGATTTTTGTTGTTGGACTATTAATTGGCTTCTAATATTTGATTTTTTGGTTGTGTAGAGCCTTCTCAGGTGGCACTACAACAAAGGAAATAAAGTCCTACCAAATTCAACATTTTGGAAAGGTACATAAAGAGACGTACGGGCACAGGCACCCCACGGTAACATGTATTTTATATACGTATTAGATTGTGCATTGTGGATGAAAGTATATATTGGATTGTGCATTGTGGATGAAAGTATATATTGGATTATGCATTGTGGATGCATATATGTATGTTGGATACTTGGTGCATATCCCATGAGTCATGGTTATATACACCCCATGAGTCATGGTTATATTCGAGTGATGATTTTAAATGATTTGCCGTTGTCATTTGAAGCGATAATAGAATACTTGCCGCTGTCATATCGTAGCGAGGAAAGAATATTTGCCGCTAAATATTGAAGCGAGGGTAAATGCCTCATGTCACATTTTGTAAGGACCCTAGTTCCTTAACGGTGAAATCAAGATATAAACAGGGCTAAATATGTATTAGAGACATCTTAGAGTTCTGGTTGTTATGTGAGCTCAATGTAATTACAGGCCACAAATAAAACTTCAATAGTTAGTTAATTACATTCCCAAAATGAATGTTAAGACTAACAAAAATCCTGTATTCTATCTTCTTTCAAGTCTCCTTCAGCTCACAGTTCAACACAACCCTTAGCCCCTTTTGTCCAAAAGCGTACCTACAGGAACAACTCACCATGAGCATATATATATCATCACTTAACACAATTCAACTTAATAAAATAATTAAGCGCATGAGACAAATAATAGATATGCTCCTTGATCACCATATTAGCACATTTCATTGTTGTTCCTGTTTCACAAACTTATGCACAAAATCATTAGTTCACGATATAACGATCGATAAAGCGTTTCCAATTATATCCACAATACTCCACATTAATCACTAGAATTGTGACTGTTTCGGTCCCAATACAACAGCGGAATTTTAGGACCCCTCGCTTCGACATATAGCGGCATCATATGATATCCCTCGCTTCGACAATGACAGCAGCATGTTACTTCGCTTAGACATGACAGCGGCAAATATCATACTACCATCGCTTCATATGACAGCGGCAAGTACCTCCCTCGCTCGGAGATAAAGGCTACCGGAACATTAATCAATTCTACCACAATAATCAAACACAATTGATTCCAATATCATGATATAACACTATCATTTCACATATTCCATCACATATAAGGACACACTATTCACAATATACATCATTAAAGTTGTAACACGATTTACCGTCCGATGCTCGTACGTCTCACTACGTACCTTAGTTTCAAAAGTGGAGAAGTTGTATAACTTTATCTCCTCGATGTTGTTGGTACATGGGATGGTTCTACACAACCATACAAATCAATATTAGTTGCCAATTATAGTCCAATATCCAAAAATTCCATAAAAATGCCAAAAACACACTTTTGTGTGTCTCGCGATCGATCGCCAAGACGTCCCGATCGATCGCGAGATCACACTGCCCGAACCAACAAAATTTTGCTTTCGGCGATCGATCGCCACTTTTGGCGCGATCGATCGCCAAGCTCACCGATCGATCGCCCAAAAGTGGCGATCGATCGCCAAAGGCTTCTGGAGCCTACTGCCTGCTCACGATCGATCGCCAAAAATGGGCGATCGATCGCCAGCCCCTGTACCACGAAAATCACCATTTTTGCACATTTAAACATTCACCAACCTCAACACCATTTATACCAACAACTCAAAAACATTAAAACACTTAAAACCTTCAACACACATCATAAAACCACTAAAAATCCAACATCCCACCAAAAATCACACTAACCCAAACAAACCCATTTCAAACCCTTTTAAAACCCTTCCAAAACTCAACCAAACACTTCAAGAACATCAAGAAGTGATATATAAACATCATAGGCACTAAATCTTACCAAGAATCACTAAAATGAAGCTTTTGCAAGAACTTCCTTCCCACTTTGGAGCAAAAATCGGGTTTGAGGAGAAAAATAAGGGTTTGGGAGAGATTGGGGATTTTGAGTGTAAAGAGTAAAGTGGAATGAGGTGGTGGGGTAAAAGTTAATCTTTTAATTAAATTTGTACCCTAACAAATAACATGATGTAAATTATACCCCAACATGGTATTTTAAACACATTTCACCACAATGCACCAAATTCCAATTAAATGCATGTTTCACAAAATAAATGACTACCAACACATGTAAGCGATTGTAACACCCAATTACCCAACATGCATAACATGCACCCTGAAATGCTCTACTAGCCCACATGACCAAGCATTTCCACATGGCAATTAATTCTAACACATAAGGCAATTACCACCATAATTAATCATATTAAATCATATGAACACAATTAATGCCTTAAACACAATTAATCATTTCGGGGACATCACAATACTCCCCTACTTAGAAGATTTCGTCCTCGAAATCGCATGCACTTACCCCAAAAGAAACTAAACATAAACACATACCAGAGAATAGTTCCGGGTAGTGCTGCACCATATGTCGTTCCGTCTCCCACGTGGCCTCTTCGACACCCCGACGATCCACTGAACCTTGACCATCGGTATAACCTTGCTTCGAAGTCTTCAATCCTCTCGATCCAGAATTCTGACTGGCCGTTCAACATAGGATACATCTGAACTCAACTGAACCTCTGAAGGCTGCAACACATGAGACGGGTCTGGTTCATACTTCCTCAACATAGATACATGGAAGACATCATGTATACCAGACAAGGACGGCGGTAGGGCCAAACGATAAGCCAAAGTGCCGATGCGCTGCAATACCTCGTACGGCCCAACATATCTCGGAGACAACTTCCCCGCATACCGAAACGAACTACACCACTGAAAGGTGAGATTTTCAGAAAGACTCTGTCTCCCACTTGGAATTCCAATGGTCGCCGTCGTTTATTAGCATAGGCCGCTTGCCTATCTTGAGCTGCTTTCATTTTCTGACGGATCACTTTGATTTTCTCTTCCATTTCTCGAATCAATTCCGGTCCTCCGACCGTCTTACTAGTCAAATCTTCATAGTACAACGGTGACCTACATCGTCGACCGTAAAGGGCCTTGAATGGAGCCATCTGAATGCTCGCCTGATAACTGTTGTTATAAGAGAATTTCACTAGTGGCACTGAATCTTGCCACGGAGTATCAAACTCCAAAACACATGCCCTCAATATGTCCTCAAGCGTCTGTATGGTACGCTCTGTCTGACCATCTGTTTGAGGGTGATTGTAAGGACCCTAATCCTTAAGTGCGGATCAAAGGCATAAATAGAGCTAATATAAATGATCAGAGTGAATTAATCGTGTTGAGTCTATGAGCTTTAATAATTACATGCCAAAATGAGGACTATCAATGGATTAATTACATTCCCCATCAAAAGAATGCATCAACTATAGTTTTACACTACTCCTAGAGTAGACACTATTCAAAAATAATCATGTCATGCCTGGGTCAAAAGAATTCTCCACAAGCTCACCACCTCAACCCGTTTAGCCCTTCTATCATGCCAAAAGTGTACCTACAAGGACAACCCCCAAACATGAGCAATAATATCATCCATATTCAACACAATATGAATATAAAGCGTAAATGCATAAAACACAATTAAAACACTTCCTGTTTTCCCATGCATTTCAAAACGCTTCCAGTTTGGTTGTCCCTGTTGTGAGGACCTGAGATTAGGGATGTTAATCCCGGAGTGTTAATAACCCCTAAAGTTGTTTTACGTGGCAATTGGAGTTTAATCAAGGTGTCGGGCCTTCCGGGCTCGTCTATTTGAGTAGTTGGGATCGTTGGATCCCGAGGTTGAGATCGTATTCTCATTTCGGTGAAAACCTGTGAGTTGGGTTTTTAGTGTGACTCAGAATCTCGGGTGCTTGGTGTGGGCACCGGTAGGGGGTTTTTGAGATTGAGAGAGAATTTTTGAAAACAGATGATTTTTAATGAATCATGATGTATTTGTGGGGCTATTAGTATTTCGGGGTATTTTTGCTATAAATACCAATTGAACCGAGATTTTAATTATTGGAAGCCATTTTCCCCCACCCTTCCCTCTCTACTCGCGCGCGCTGCCTCCCGCTTTTCCCCAGACCCACGCAGCTTCAAACGCCGCGCCCGCCGCCGTTCGGCGCGTGCGACCCGCCGTTGGATTCGTCTCTCCGAGGCGCAGCTATTCATACCATCAATTCGAAGTTTCGTCGAGAATCGCGTTCGGATTTGCCAGAAAAGCGTAGGGTTCGGATCTGGAATTCTGTCCGATTTTTGGGGCTCGATTTTGGTACGTTTTTGGGGCTTTCTTTGGATGTTTTTGGGGCGTTTTTGTGCTGCTTTTGGGTCGTATATTTCAGACTTTGTAGTTCGAAAATTTGTTGCTTTAATGGTTCGAATTTCTTCATTGCTTGGATGAGTTAGTGTTCGAAAATTTGGGGCTTTGGCATGTGGGGCGATTATTGTTGTTGTTGATTGATTAATTCATGTTTTAGATGAATTATAGTGATTATTTGAGTTCGAATTGTTATGATAAGGGTTCGAATTATTGAAGGTGTTCTTGGGCGATTTTTCGATATGTCGCATTCGTTTTCCCTCCCTGCATGTACCCTGCCCCGGGTCTTTTAAATGATTTATTGTCGCGTGTTGACGATATGTTGAGGGTTATGGGTGTGCTTGAGCATGGGTTGCATGTTCGTAAATAATCGTGAATTATTTATCGTGTTAGCACATCATTCCTCGGGGCATGGAACTCGAGCAAGGTTTGGCTCGGACTTCGAGGATTTAAGGTACGTTTAGCGTACGAGCATAGCTTAAATGATGTTTTACAAGTATGATGCATGAATTAAAATACATGAAATGTTTTACTATGATGGCACCGGGACTTGGTTACGTTATTTTGATTCACATGATGAAATGCTTGGTGCCGCTATGAAGCGAGCAAATGATGGGTGTGGTCGCTACGGAGCGATCACCAGTAGTACGACGCTACTTTGAAGTAAGAAATGAAAATGTGGTATTGATTAGATATCTAGGATATCTGTATTTTATTCCCTATTGGTAATGAATAGGAACAGAGACGTAGTTAATCAGAGAAGTGATTAACTAGTATCGGAAGTTAAGGAAATCTCAATATGATATCTAGAATTATGATAATTGCTAGATAAAGAAAGATGTTATGAAATGTTGTTAATTCGAAACTGGTTAGGATTAACCAATATGATGATTAACTGCATATTCAGGATTTGATGATTTATCTGTTTTGAGAACAGGGTTATTACAGGGGTACGCTAGGATGAGGATGATACCATCCAGGGAGTGTCACATATGTTCCACAATATTTACATTTTCGTAAATTATGTATTATGTCATTATGATTATGAAATTATGGAATTGGTATGCTCACCCCGTTGGGGGCTGTCTCTGTTGGGGGCAGGTGAACAGGTACATCGATGGCTTTGGAGATGAGCTCGAGCTGTTGATTGGATGTACTCCCAGGATCGTGGTACCAGGGCTTGATGGAGCACGGTATCGTATAGAGTACCTATATATATATATACCCATGATGGTTATACACATATTTATGATGCTCGCATGTGAGCACGATTACTTGTATATGGGTTGTATATAAAGGCATGAGTCTTTCTCTCTTTCATTCTATGTTGCATGCAATTAGAGGTAGAATTGCTAAAGGTTATGAGAGTCATTGGTGTATTGTGGGTGTTGAAACCCACTTTGTTGCCATATGTGTGGTGTCTTCCCTGGCTGGGAATTTACTTAATATTGCTGTATTCTGATGAGTATTATGTTTTCCCTGGCCGGGAATTATGTTATGTGTTGTGCTTTTATTTCGGGATAGCTCTATTTATGGGGAGACTCTGCCCAAATTTTTATAAAAGTCCACAATGTAAAAAGTGGTGTAATGGGCGAACTCTATGAGTCCATTGTTGTTAGGATGATGAACTTATAACATCGTATGTTAAAGAAAATTTTGTAATTGCCATTCAATGGTAAAGTATCATCTGAGTTTCCCGAATGATTTTATTGAAAGCATGTGCCACACAGAATGATTAATACACTAATCAAGGGTTAAGTATATGGGGTCCTTACATTAGTGGTATCAGAGCAGTGGTTGCTCATTGGGGCTGTTGAGGGCCTAGGAAGTTATTGATAGCACATATTTATGCATGATGGCATTAATGTTATACAACATGACTAATTGTTTATGTGCTTATATGATATGAAAAGTGGTATTGCTAACCATTGTGGTTGCAGGAATCGTGTGGAACACGATAGGATGGCATTAATAGCGATGTCTAACACTCTATATGCTACGTGCCAAGGAACCTGATTTTGGAAGAAAATCAGGGAAAAGAAAGATATGATGTATTGTCTGATGACAGACTGGGTAGACAACCGACAGTGGAATACTTCGGTATGGTCTCAATTATTGTTGAATATACTAATGTGTTTGTTCATGTGATGTTCAAGCAAGGAAGGTGCGTAAGAAACGTACGGGCATCAAACGGTAACATATTCTTAAACTATGACTTTGCATTGATTGCATAAGTGTTTACGATGATGATGATTATGATGATGTTTATGATGATGATGTTTACGATGATGTTTACGATGATGATGATTATGATGATGTTTATGATGATGATGTTTACGATGATGTTTACGATGATGATGATTATGATGATGTTTATGATGATGATGTTTACGATGATGTTTACGATGATGATGATTATGATGATGTTTATGATGATGATGTTTACGATGATGATGATTATGATGATGTTTATGATGATGATGTTTACGATGATGTTTACGATGATGATGATTATGATGATGTTTATGATGATGATGTTTACGATGATGTTTACGATGATGATGATCATGATGATGTTTATGATGACGTATATGAGAGTGGGTAAGATGCCCCTGTGGTAAGATGCCACACAATGTTTATGATATGGTAAGACACCATATGATTGGGTAAGATGCCCATGTGGTAAGATGCCACACGATGATTATGTTATGGTAAGATGCCATACAACGGGGTAAGATGCCCATATGGTAAGAGGTCATACGATGTTATTATGTGGTAAGACGCCACGGGGTAAGATGCCCATATGGTAAGAGGCCATACAATGTTATTATGTGTGGTAAGACGCCACGGGGTAAGATGCCCATTTGGTAAGAGGCCATACGATGTTATTATGTGGTAAGACGCCACGGGGTAAGATGCCCATATGGTAAGAGGTCATACAATGTTATTATGTGTGGTAAGACGCCACGGGGTAAGATGCTCATATGGTAAGAGGCCATACAATGTTATTATGTGTGGTAAGACGCCACGGGGTAAGATGCCCATATGGTAAGAGGCCATACGATGTTATTATGTGGTAAGACGCCACGGGGTAAGATGCCCATATGGTAAGAGGCCATACAATGTTATTATGTGTGGTAAGACGCCACGGGGTAAGATGCCCATATGGTAAGAGGCCATACAATGTTATTATGTGTGGTAAGACGCCACGGGGTAAGATGCCCATATGGTAAGAGGCCATACAATGTTATTATGTGTGGTAAGACGCCACGGGGTAAGATGCCCATATGGTAAGAGGCCATACAATGTTATTATGTGTGGTAAGACGCCACGGGGTAAGATGCCCATATGGTAAGAGGTCATACGATGTTATTATGTGATAAGATGCCACAGGGTAAGATGCCCATGTGCATGAATATGAACCAGGGAAAATGAAAAGAAGTTAAGGAATAACTAGCAAGCTTACTCAACTATGATTTCGTACATTTACTGTTATAGCTATAAGATGATGATGCTATAAGATGATGATGTATAAGATGATGATGCTATAAGATGATGATGCTTATATGATGATGATGTATAAGATGATGATGCTATAAGATGATGATGTATAAGATGATGATGCTATAAGATGACGATGCTTATATGATGATGATGTATAAGATGATGATGATATAAAATGATGATGTATAAGATGATGATGCTATAAGATGATGATGTATAAGATGATGATGCTATATGATGATGATGCTTATATGATGATGATGTATAAGATGATGATGCTTATATGATGATGATGTATAAGATGATGATGCTATAAGATGACGATGTATAAGATGATGATGCTATAAGATGATGATGCTTATATGATGATGATGTATAAGATGATGATGCTTATATGATGATGATGTATAAGATGATGATGCTTATATGATGATGATGTATAAGATGATGATGCTTATATGATGATGATGTATAAGATGATGATGCTTATAAGATGATGATGTATAAGATGATGATGCTATAAGATGATGATGCGATAAGATGATGATGTATAAGATGATGATGCTATAAGATGATGATGCTTATATGTATAAGATGATGATGCTATAAGATGACGATGCTTATGTGACGATGATGTTATAAGATGATGATATTTATGAAATGATGATGCTCATATGATGAAGATGTTATAAGATGGTGATAATTATAAGATGATGATTTTAATCATTCATGTCAAGAATTAATGACTATATGCATGGCTATGAAACAGGGACATTGGAGTGTCCAGGGTGTATAGGCATTAGAGGAATGTTGGGTAAAGACCCACTACTCTATTGATTTTCTTCCCACAGTATGGTATACCGTGCGGGAACGTCCATCTTATTGGTAGGTTTGAGGTGAACCTAGAGAGGCAGCGACTAGTTTGTCTGCCGTGTGTGTGTGCAGCACCAAGAGGGGCTTGTTAGAGCCGTTATACTGCTCGTAGGAACCAAGTGTGGCAAATCGTAAGGTGATACGATGTGGATTGTGGTGGACTCTAGTAGTCACCATGTCATCGAGGTTGAGGTTGAGGTTGTACATGCCTCACTGAAACGTGTATACGTTATGTTTAATCTTGGTAAGACTTGTCTGTGACAGCTCATGATGTTGGAGTACCAACAAGAGAGTCATCAGGTCGTCGTTGATTCGATCTGGGAATCCATGTATTTGGGATGCAATGGGTTTATTGCATGTCCTTTCAAGTTTGAAACTCTGAGGAGTCTCGATTGTTTGTTTATGACCAGGATGTGGTTCTTGGGATATCCAGAGGTGGACATCTTATGAGATATCTTTTGTGTGAATCTGTGGCCGTGAGTTGCCCAATTTGAGTTGCAATGATGCGACTGCTCCTTCGATAGAGGAGGTTTGAAAGTGGAAACCAGGTTTGGTGTGTGTACACCATGGAATACTAGTGTTTCCCTCGTAACGATGTATGTTAGACATCGTGAGTCATGATAGAGATGTCTTTGAATGATATCTACGATGGAATCGGGAGCAATTCGAATCCTTGCAGTTTCAGTTGACTAACTGCTTTTGGATTGTTAGCGTTGAGTTGTGCTGACGCTCTTTGACGTTATGATGGATTTGGAAGTCTATTCCACTCCAGAGTTGACACGAGGTCAACGTTCTCTCGGTTGAGGTGTCATTCATGATGCGTTCTTACTAGTGGTATCAGAACGAAGGATGACTGTCCGATCTACGGTTGTAAGTATTGGTTGTTTTGCAGTCAGGAGGGACTGACTTTTGGGATGAACCGCATCGAGGTACGTTTCACCTCTTGGGTGATAAGTTGGTGTTGGTTTTGGTATGTCGCTCTGTTTCAGAGTTTGATGTGAGATAAGTATCCTCGCGGTTTTTAAGACGATTCTGATATGGTCAGGAATCAAGGTTATGACTTCATGTTGTTGTGTAGCCCGGGTGTTACGTGATACACCGGTGCTAATTTCGAGGACGAAATTCTTTTAGTGGGGGATATTGTGATGACCTGAGATTAGGGATGTTAATCCCGGAGTGTTAATAACCCCTAAAGTTGTTTTACGTGGCAATTGGAGTTTAATCAAGGTGTCGGGCCTTCCGGGCTCGTCTATTTGAGTAGTTGGGATCGTTGGATCCCGAGGTTGAGATCGTATTCTCATTTCGGTGAAAACCTGTGAGTTGGGTTTTTAGTGTGACTCAGAATCTCGGGTGCTTGGTGTGGGCACCGGTAGGGGGTTTTTGAGATTGAGAGAGAATTTTTGAAAACAGATAATTTTTAATGAATCATGATGTATTTGTGGGGCTATTAGTATTTCGGGGTATTTTTGCTATAAATACCAATTGAACCGAGATTTTAATTATTGGAAGCCATTTTCCCCCACCCTTCCCTCTCTCCTCGCATCATTACCAATGGCACGCTGTGCGCCTAAGTGCGAAAAGACAGTGCAAGCTTTCTTATGCCGAAACCTAAATGTTAAGTCAGCAACACTTCCAAATGCCACTTCTTCCCGTCGCATCTGTCTTCAGGACGATCTAGTCACAGGTTTTCACTTCTCAGTGAGTGAAAGATTTGTCCCCGGGACTACGTTGAGAGCTTCTATAGCTATAGTAGAACTCATTCGAGAGGGCTTGGGGGTCTTAAAAATGGTTCGGGTGGGGGGTTCTCTTAAGAATAAAGAAGACGAATAGAGCGCTGCCTCCCGCTTTTCCCCAGACCCACGCAGCTTCAAACGCCGCGCCCGCCGCCGTTCGGCGCGTGCGACCCGCCGTTGGATTCGTCTCTCCGAGGCGCAGCTATTCATACCATCAATTCGAAGTTTCGTCGAGAATCGCGTTCGGATTTGCCAGAAAAGCGTAGGGTCGGATCTGGAATTCTGTCCGATTTTTGGGGCTCGATTTTGGTACGTTTTTGGGGCTTTTCTTTGGATGTTTTTGGGGCGTTTTTGTGCTGCTTTTGGGTCGTATATTTCAGACTTTGTAGTTCGAAAATTTGTTGCTTTAATGGTTCGAATTTCTTCATTGCTTGGATGAGTTAGGGTTCGAAAATTTGGGGCTTTGGCATGTGGGGCGATTATTGTTGTTGTTGATTGATTAATTCATGTTTTAGATGATTTATAGTGATTATTTGAGTTCGAATTGTTATGATAAGGGTTCGAATTATTGAAGGTGTTCTTGGGCGATTTTTCGATATGTCGCATTCGTTTTCCCTCCCTGCATGTACCCTGCCCCGGGTCTTTTAAATGATTTATTGTCACGTGTTGACGATATGTTGAGGGTTATGGGTGTGCTTGAGCATGGGTTGCATGTTCGTAAATAATCGTGAATTATTTATCGTGTTAGCACATCATTCCTCGGGGCATGGAACTCGAGCAAGGTTTGGCTCGGACTTCGAGGATTTAAGGTACGTTTAGCGTACGAGCATAGCTTAAATGATGTTTTACAAGTATGATGCATGAATTAAAATACATGAAATGTTTTACTATGATGGCACCGGGACTTGGTTACGTTATTTTGATTCACATGATGAGATGCTTGGTGCCGCTATGAAGCGAGCAAATGATGGGTGTGGTCGCTACGGAGCGATCACCAGTAGTACGACGCTACTTTGAAGTAAGAAATGAAAATGTGGTATTGATTAGATATCTAGGATATCTGTATTTTATTCCCTATTGGTAATGAATAGGAACAGAGACGTAGTTAATCAGAGAAGTGATTAACTAGTATCGGAAGTTAAGGAAATCTCAATATGATATCTAGAATTATGATAATTGCTAGATAAAGAAAGATGTTATGAAATGTTGTTAATTCGAAACTGGTTAGGATTAACCAATATGATGATTAACTGCATATTCAGGATTTGATGATTTATCTGTTTTGAGAACAGGGTTATTACAGGGGTACGCTAGGATGAGGATGATACCATCCAGGGAGTGTCACATATGTTCCACAATATTTACATTTTTGTAAATTATGTATTATGTAAGGCCCCGTTGCTAATTAAGTATGATTAATCCAGATTAACGATTCTTAAGCAAACCCGTATGATTAAAAGTTGACACTATGATTTAAGGAGTTCCGGATCACGACACCCTGTATTCGATTGAATTAAAAATACATATGTATATACATGCATATACGGCTATATACACATTTATACCATGCTCATGTATACCATGCAAGACAATGGGAATTGCAAGGGACACTTGGACTCCAACTAACCATTAAGCATTAAAATATTCACCCAAAACCTTGAAACTATCACCCCACCTCTTTTTAATACCATGCAAGATCATTTTGCAAGACAAAAACCACTCCTCCTCTCTCTCTCTCTCTACAATTTCGAAAACAATTGGCCATATTTCTTGCCCAAATCCTCTTGCAACCTTGAATAAAATCCACATGCAAGATAGGCTTTAAGAAGATCAAGGCTAGAGTAGTATAGTGGTTCAAGAATTTTGGGATTTGGAGCAAGGATTCAAGTGGCAGCTTCATTGTGGAACTTGGGCTGTTTTGGGTTGATGTTTTGAAGCTTCAATCTTGAATATTATTGAAGGTATAACACTTTTATTGAGTTTTATATACCTTGGTGTCGTTTAAGGATCGAAATTTATGAGTCTTGGCATGAGAAATGTAGAGATAACTTGCTGTCAAAAAGTGTGCAACAGATTTCAGCATGCATGTATCTGTCATTTCGAATTTTGGGTTTAGTTAAGTTTCGAATTTGAGGTTGCGATTCAAATACAAGTTGTAGCTTGTTGGAATACCTTCGATTTGACAGTAAATTCGACTAATTTGGGATTCTGATGAAAAAGTTATGAACATTTTACCAATATGTGTAAAATCTGGAAATTTAGTGCATGCGAGTTTTATGCATCGAGTTCTTCGAGTTTCTGGGTAAATGCTTTTCCGAATTTGATGTTGTATTCAAATAAAAGTTGTAGATATATGTGTTTTCGTCCTGTGGTTAAAATATGAGAGGATTTGGACTTAAAATGAATGAGTTATGATGTTTTTACCACAAGGTGCACAATCTGGAACATACATGTAGGCGGGTTGCACATGCAGTGTGTTCTTGGTACATCTGGGCAACATGTGCTACGATTTTGACCTTGGTGTCTGAATAAAAGTTGTAAACATTTGAGTTATAGTTCATTAGAAACTGGCCTCACATGATTTGGAGTTTATTTGTGCAAGATATGCACTTTTTCCTAGAACTGCTCACTCTGTCAAAACAGAGTGTATAAGTATTTTTAAAACTGCCATACTTTGTTTTGCATGTGCTTCTAGATGAGCGAACTAGCTTCTGGACATCAAATATGAACTGTAGTACGTTGGGGTTTCGTGATTTTACCACTAGCCTCAAGTCATTTGGACTTCATATGAATTTATTATGATTTCTATACAAAAATGGGTCAGGCTGGAATTTGGTGAATTGTCCTGTTTTTCCAGCAGATTGTTCTTGGCCATTTTACCTAGGCTAAATGAACGAATTTGAAGATGAGTTGAACTGATGAAATGTTCATTTTTGAGTTAGCTTTGAAAATCAATTGGACCCATGTTATTTTATTAAGTATCGGACAAGTTATGAGCCGATCTCTACGGTTGCGCAGGCTGAAATTTAGAGAATTGGTTTTGGGTCTAAGTTTGAGTTTTATTTTGATATGTTTAAGGCTAGTATGTGACATTATGTTGTATTTGGAACTGTTATGGCCAGGTTTATTAATCCTAAGATTGAGTCGAGGATCACTTGGTAATTAGCTAACGGTTTGAGGTACGTTGAAATGAGTTTTATCATGACGTCTGGCAAAGACGCGTAATGATGCTAATGTATGGCCTTATATGTCATTATTTGATTTACATGACTTATTTGTCACTATATGATTCTTATGGGACTATATGATATGATGAATGTCTTGGATTACATGATATGTGAAATTACATGAATTGTATATACTTCACATGAGATTGCATGATATATTGAGTTGCATATGTCATTTGATGCATAAATGATTCATGGGCATATCATATTGATCTATCATTCCTTTGATATCCATGATTTGACTGAGTTGACTTACTCTGAGTGTCGGGTACGATGAGCATGGCGATGACAGGCAGTATAGGTAGTAACTGTAGTCACGTGCAGGTGCGACCGGACCTAGACACGAGGGCTGGATGCAGTAACGTACATAGGATGAGTTTTCCTAGCGCAATGTACGTATACTGTCACCCTCTGCTCGAGCTTTGATGATTTGATGATACCTTCCTTTGGACTCCGATTTTTGGTATCTTGATATTCGATTCCTTGTACCATTCATACATCGCATTCATACATGGTATGCATTGCATGATCTTTGTCACTTGACATGATTTATTTATTTCTCGTACTGGGGTACTGACCCCCTTTGTGGGGGCTGTCATGTCTTTTGTTGTTCGGACATGACAGGCTTTACAGGAGGACATAGTGACGATGCTTACAGCGACGCATCGAGAGATACCAGAGCTCCTTGAGAGCGAGCTCAGGTTTATATTTTATGTTTTGCGTCCCAGTAGTTGTTAGAATATTTTTACTTATGTTTTAAATTACCGGGGTATGCCCCGAGTATCTGTATTTTAATTATTCTACTACTGATTGATTTATACTTGATATGGATGTTATGCTCAACGTGTTAAATTTGAAACTGGAATTACGTATTTTCAGTATCACTATATATGTATCACCTAAAAAAGAAAAATTTTTAGGGCCATTTGATAAGACCTTTGAAATAAATCTTCCGCTGTTTACACAAATTAATCATTATGTGTTAATTAAACACCACATTAGGAACGGGCCCTCACATTATGGTATCAGAGCATAATCTGGGATATGCTCGAACTAGAGTTAGGACACTGAGTATAGACACAAATGAATTGTTTGTGCATGTGTCTGACTATCTGATTTATATGCTCTTGCCTGCTATGTTTACATATTCGATAATGAAGTTTAATACATGTAATGGATTATTAAGCAGGGATAATTAGTGGTCATATCTCTAAGTATTTTAATATGCTGAGTTGCATATAATGTAGGGAATTTGAATGCTGAGTTGCATATAATTTTGAGAATTTTATCTGTTAGCACTGACAGTTGCTTATCAGATGATGATGTAGACTAAGTGATGAGAACATCTCTGACTTGAGATTGTATATGATGATTTGATGAACAATTAGTGTTTGGACAGGTAGCAGCGATATAAACTTTAAGAGCCATCTATTGAACCTGTAGGCACTGTAAACTGTTACTTGAGTTATATCATAGTGATAATTATTGAGACTTCTATTTATCACTTTGGGACTTAATCCTTGTGATTAGTGGATGCCACTAGAATGATTTAAAACACTTTTGTCGATTGGCATCGGGAATTTAAGTCTGAAAGACCAAGGTTATACATATGAGTTTACGTCAAAACCTGTGTACGCCAAGATGATAATTTAGAACTTGAGAAGATTGAAACAAGCAATATTTCAACTGAAGAATGGAGTGTAGTTGTTGTGAGAAACAACGAGAATTGGTTTGAATGAGGACTTGGTTTAGGGGACTGTCGTAATTCAGTTCCAGTTTTTGTGTCCGAACTATGAATTAAAAACATCACTACGAACTCTTTTAGATGAGACTATCTAGAGTAATGATATTGATGATATGGAAAATGATAATTGATTATCGTGGACTTGAGAAATGGAAATATCTGCTTAATCTCGATAGCTATTCACTTGTGAAGAGATTAGATATTGACTAAGGAATAAGACACCAAGGTGGTGCGAAGTAATTAGACCTGGATTAAAGATTAATGAAGTGACTATCATTGGGATAATCCAAGTAATCCTGGAAAAGTTTCAGAAGTATCACTCAAATTTATCCAGCTCTAGTAGTTCTAGAGGTACTATGAGATTGTAGAATACCAAACATTTCGATGTCACTGTGGATGTAAATATCTACTGATCTATTTGAAAGAATAATAGGAACTGGTATCGATTGTGGCCAGTCAGAGCATGTCTGTTACTTACCTGGGAATAGATGCAGCCATAACAACAAATACCCTGAGCTAGGGTAGATATCATGGTGGTTATTCTTTACGACCATTCAGTTTCAGCAGCAGTTAATTACCTATAGACCAGAGAGTATACCTTGACAATGGGATTGAGATGTCTCCAGGATATAGAACCATTTCGATTTCGGCAATGATAGAGATGTTATAGGAGTAGTGATCACAGATACATGTTGTGTATTCGATCACACTGCATGAGTTTGATTTGAGATAACATCATTGGTTTCATATATTGCATCAAATGTGCGTTGATAATGATGATTGAGAAAATACACCAGCAGTGATAATTATTCTATCCACACTTGTAATAGTGAACTGCAGATTACAATTTGTTGATAGTGTTGTGGATTTGAATTAAATGATGTTGTCGAAATATAGTTTTGATTGTATCAAGTGTATGGATACTCTGATAAATTTTGAGACATAGGAAGTTGATTTTATGGTGTAATGAATTTTCGACTGTTTTGTGACCCCAAAATGAAATATTGATAGCCACGAATAGTAAGCTAAGATACTGATAGTATCAGCTATGAAAATATTGATGTTGCGGTATGTGGAAAATGAAGGATATTTGATAATAAACAGTTGATACTCCAGGAAGAGTCGAGATTGACTGATATCTTAATGGTAAGGAACTTACCGAGATTTTCCTGAGGAAATAATAGAACTCCACTAAAGAAGGATATCCGATTTTAACTTTTTGTTGATGTCAAAGAATAGATTAAATATCAAAAGCATTGTACGAACTGCCATCAACAGATTTGACAGATGTGGAAGAATAATTGCAGAATCTCCTTGATACGAGTACATATGTTTGAGTATGTCACTTGAGGAAACATCAGCATTGTTCTTGAAGAAGAAAAATGATATTATGAAGATGTGTATCGACCAAAGACAGTTGAATCGGGCTACTGTCAAGAATAAATACTCACTACCTAAGTTCTATAAGTATTTGATCAGTTGTAAGGAACTTCGACGTATAAGAAGAACGAGTTTTACTCTGGTTGCCATCAGTTTGAGTCATAAGAGAAAATATTCTCTAGGCAATTGGTCAAACCAGATATACACATTTTGAATTTTTGGAAATGTCGTGTGGTCTGACAATTATACCGGTAGAGTTATGAATTTGATGAAGAAAATTTTCCGTAACTTTTGGGCGGAAGTGTAATCATATTCATCAGTAGTATACTAGTGTATACGAGATCCGGAAGGAACCACACAGAACACATGTGATTGATTTTCAGACGCTTCGTGAAGCTCAAATTGTATACCAAGTTATCGAAGTGTCAATCTTGGTTGAATTGAATGTTATTTTGGGATAGGTGATACAATTCACAGGATACCTGTTGATCCTAGTAAGGTAGAAGTAGTACTAAATTGGGCTAAGACCAACCAGTGTACTCAAGATGAAAAGTTTTATGAATTTTGACAGATACTACAGGCTTTTACGGAAGGATATTCTAGGATAGACTGTCTTATGAACCAATTGACCAAGAAGAAAATTTGAGTTTCATTTGGTCAGATGAATGTGAAAGCGGTTGTCATAATTAAAATGGAAGTGAACTACAGCCCCAATGTCGATGTGGTTAACTGGTTCAGGGAGATATGTAGTTGTGCAAATACGTATGTCAAAGATTCGAAGATATGTTCTAATGTATCATGAAAAGATGATTTCATATTCTTGAGATATAAGCGATGACTGGATTTATTAAAGAATTTGACTTTGATAGTCAATATAAATCAAGGAAAATGAAACTAGTAGCAGATGCACTGAACCTAAAAGTGCAAGGTGCAATGGTAGCATCAATGTTTGCTTTGCAGTTTGATAACCTCTGATTTTGACGATCGGAAAGACTCGAAGGACAGACCCATACAGATATTGAGTTAAGAAATTGGTTCTGTCTTATCAACCAAGTAAATTTAGTATGTCATTTAGTGGTGGTTGCGAATGAAAAATCAGTATATAGCATCGAATTTTACTGATTTGAAAGACGTATTACAGCAGAAAGCACACTATAGAGAACATAGTGTTATTTTGGGAATGATGAGATGTATCATTCTCGAGATCCTATTTATGATGAGATGGTATAAAGAAAGAAATTTTTGAATTTTGTGGCAAATTGTTTGACATGCCAACAGGTCAAGATAAAAATACGAGACCTAATGGGATATTACAGGATTTGTAAGTACCACAATGAAATTTGGAAAATTTCTAGTTTTGAGTTTTATAGCTAAAATATTTACAAACAGAGATTGTGAAAACAAGCTGAATCGGAATTGATTGACTATTCAATACAAGATAGTGATTTCATATGATAGTCTATATGTCTATGAGAAGACGACATGTTTAAGATATGGATAATGTGGTTTAGTTACAGTGAGTTTCTGTAATAGATGTATCTGATTGAGATCCGAGGATAATATCAGAATTCGAAACTATTTTCAGAATGTAATGGATACTAAGTTAGCAATGAGTATTGCTTAGCATACCTATCCATATGGACAAACTGAGAGAATTATCCAGACTTTGGAATCTATGTCTCGATTAATAGTGATGAATTTAGTGAGAATTGACAAAAATTTATTGTGCACCAATGGAAATATTCCTATAATTTAAGCTTCGGACAACTTTTGGGATGGCATCGGTTCAGGTTTTGTAGAGCCAGAATTACCGATCGCTGATATGATGATAGGAAATTGATAAGGAATTTTTGGCATAAATTGAGTTGTTGAGGAAATGCTAGGAACGATAAATGTTTCACGAAAATGATTGAAATTGGCTTCAGGTGAGCAAATTTGCTACGCCAAAGAGAACTATATCGTTAGACTTCGAGTTGAGAATCAGGTAAATATGAAGATATTACCTTTGCGATGATCAATATGATTCGTTAAGTGAGGTATGATGTTGCCTCGATATTTTGAACCTTGTGGAATAATAGAGAAGTTTGATTCAGTGGTATATCGTTGACACTACCACATCAGTTGTTATTGATACATGATGATTCTTATGTATCTATGAATAAGATTGAGAAATCTCATATGATTTAATTTATTGAGTTATACTAAGTTTTGCGATTTCGAGGACGAAATCATTTTAAGAGGGGAAGAAGTGTAAGGCCCCGTTGCTAATTAAGTATGATTAATCCAGATTAACGATTCTTAAGCAAACCCGTATGATTAAAAGTTGACACTATGATTTAAGGAGTTCCGGATCACGACACCCTGTATTCGATTGAATTAAAAATACATATGTATATACATGCATATACGGCTATATACACATTTATACCATGCTCATGTATACCATGCAAGACAATGGGAATTGCAAGGGACACTTGGACTCCAACTAACCATTAAGCATTAAAATATTCACCCAAAACCTTGAAACTATCACCCCACCTCTTTTTAATACCATGCAAGATCATTTTGCAAGACAAAAACCACTCCTCCTCTCTCTCTCTCTCTACAATTTCGAAAACAATTGGCCATATTTCTTGCCCAAATCCTCTTGCAACCTTGAATAAAATCCACATGCAAGATAGGCTTTAAGAAGATCAAGGCTAGAGTAGTATAGTGGTTCAAGAATTTTGGGATTTGGAGCAAGGATTCAAGTGGCAGCTTCATTGTGGAACTTGGGCTGTTTTGGGTTGATGTTTTGAAGCTTCAATCTTGAATATTATTGAAGGTATAACACTTTTATTGAGTTTTATATACCTTGGTGTCGTTTAAGGATCGAAATTTATGAGTCTTGGCATGAGAAATGTAGAGATAACTTGCTGTCAAAAAGTGTGCAACAGATTTCAGCATGCATGTATCTGTCATTTCGAATTTTGGGTTTAGTTAAGTTTCGAATTTGAGGTTGCGATTCAAATACAAGTTGTAGCTTGTTGGAATACCTTCGATTTGACAGTAAATTCGACTAATTTGGGATTCTGATGAAAAAGTTATGAACATTTTACCAATATGTGTAAAATCTGGAAATTTAGTGCATGCGAGTTTTATGCATCGAGTTCTTCGAGTTTCTGGGTAAATGCTTTTCCGAATTTGATGTTGTATTCAAATAAAAGTTGTAGATATATGTGTTTTCGTCCTGTGGTTAAAATATGAGAGGATTTGGACTTAAAATGAATGAGTTATGATGTTTTTACCACAAGGTGCACAATCTGGAACATACATGTAGGCGGGTTGCACATGCAGTGTGTTCTTGGTACATCTGGGCAACATGTGCTACGATTTTGACCTTGGTGTCTGAATAAAAGTTGTAAACATTTGAGTTATAGTTCATTAGAAACTGGCCTCACATGATTTGGAGTTTATTTGTGCAAGATATGCACTTTTTCCTAGAACTGCTCACTCTGTCAAAACAGAGTGTATAAGTATTTTTAAAACTGCCATACTTTGTTTTGCATGTGCTTCTAGATGAGCGAACTAGCTTCTGGACATCAAATATGAACTGTAGTACGTTGGGGTTTCGTGATTTTACCACTAGCCTCAAGTCATTTGGACTTCATATGAATTTATTATGATTTCTATACAAAAATGGGTCAGGCTGGAATTTGGTGAATTGTCCTGTTTTTCCAGCAGATTGTTCTTGGCCATTTTACCTAGGCTAAATGAACGAATTTGAAGATGAGTTGAACTGATGAAATGTTCATTTTTGAGTTAGCTTTGAAAATCAATTGGACCCATGTTATTTTATTAAGTATCGGACAAGTTATGAGCCGATCTCTACGGTTGCGCAGGCTGAAATTTAGAGAATTGGTTTTGGGTCTAAGTTTGAGTTTTATTTTGATATGTTTAAGGCTAGTATGTGACATTATGTTGTATTTGGAACTGTTATGGCCAGGTTTATTAATCCTAAGATTGAGTCGAGGATCACTTGGTAATTAGCTAACGGTTTGAGGTACGTTGAAATGAGTTTTATCATGACGTCTGGCAAAGACGCGTAATGATGCTAATGTATGGCCTTATATGTCATTATTTGATTTACATGACTTATTTGTCACTATATGATTCTTATGGGACTATATGATATGATGAATGTCTTGGATTACATGATATGTGAAATTACATGAATTGTATATACTTCACATGAGATTGCATGATATATTGAGTTGCATATGTCATTTGATGCATAAATGATTCATGGGCATATCATATTGATCTATCATTCCTTTGATATCCATGATTTGACTGAGTTGACTTACTCTGAGTGTCGGGTACGATGAGCATGGCGATGACAGGCAGTATAGGTAGTAACTGTAGTCACGTGCAGGTGCGACCGGACCTAGACACGAGGGCTGGATGCAGTAACGTACATAGGATGAGTTTTCCTAGCGCAATGTACGTATACTGTCACCCTCTGCTCGAGCTTTGATGATTTGATGATACCTTCCTTTGGACTCCGATTTTTGGTATCTTGATATTCTATTCCTTGTACCCATTCATACATCGCATTCATACATGGTATGCATTGCATGATCTTTGTCACTTGACATGATTTATTTATTTCTCGTACTGGGGTACTGACCCCCTTTGTGGGGGCTGTCATGTCTTTTGTTGTTCGGACATGACAGGCTTTACAGGAGGACATAGTGACGATGCTTACAGCGACGCATCGAGAGATACCAGAGCTCCTTGAGAGCGAGCTCAGGTTTATATTTTATGTTTTACGTCCCAGTAGTTGTTAGAATATTTTTACTTATGTTTTAAATTACCGGGGTATGCCCCGAGTATCTGTATTTTAATTATTCTACTACTGATTGATTTATACTTGATATGGATGTTATGCTCAACGTGTTAAATTTGAAACTGGAATTACGTATTTTCAGTATCACTATATATGTATCACCTAAAAAAGAAAAATTTTTAGGGCCATTTGATAAGACCTTTGAAATAAATCTTCCGCTGTTTACACAAATTAATCATTATGTGTTAATTAAACACCACATTAGGAACGGGCCCTCACATATTATGTCATTATGATTATGAAATTGTGGAATTGGTATGCTCACCCCGTTGGGGGCTGTCTCTGTTGGGGGCAGGTGAACAGGTACATCGATGGCTTTGGAGATGAGCTCGAGCTGTTGATTGGATGTACTCCCAGGATCGTGGTACCAGGGCTTGATGGAGCACGGTATCGTATAGAGTACCTATATATATATATATACCCATGATGGTTATACACATATTTATGATGCTCGCATGTGAGCACGATTATACTTGTATATGGGTTGTATATAAAGGCATGAGTCTTTCTCTCTTTCATTCTATGTTGCATGCAATTAGAGGTAGAATTGCTAAAGGTTATGAGAGTCATTGGTGTATTGTGGGTGTTGAAACCCACTTTGTTGCCATATGTGTGATGACCAGGGATTATAGGTGTTAATCCCGTAGTGTTAATAATCCCTAAAGTGGTTTTACGTGGCGATTTGGAATTTAATCGAGGTGTTGGGCCTTCTGGGCTCGTTTATTTGGGCAGTTGGGATCGTTGGATCCAGAGGTTGAGATTGTATTCACATTACGGTGTAAAACCTAAGAGTTGGGTTTTTGTTGTGTCTCGGAATCTCGGGTGCTGTGTGAGCACCGGTAGGGGATTTTAGAGTTAGAGAGAGAGTTTTTGAAAACAGATGATTTTTAAGGAATCATGATGTATTTGTGGGGCTATTAATTTTTCGGGGTATTTTTGCTATAAATACCATTTAAACCCAAAATTTTAGACAAAATATCAATTTCAGCCCCAAATTCCTCTCTCTCTCTCTCCCCGCATGCGATTCCCGTCACCTCCCCTGCCCCGCCGTTTCAGGCGCTCCGCCAGCCGCCGATCGGCGCGTGCGACCTACCCACGGCTTCGTCTCGACGAGGCGCTCCTTTCCCCTCTGTCAATTGAAGGTTTCGTCGCGTCCTGGAGTCGGATTTTACAGAAAGGCGTCGATCCCCAAAAGTTAGGGTTCATCGATTTTGAACGATTTTGCTTCCGATTTTCGTTGGCACATCATTCCTCGGGGCATGGAACTCGAGCAAGGCTTGGCTCGGACTTCGGAGATTTAAGGATTATATATATATATGTTGATATAGCCAAGGAATGACCCAAATCTTGATATCGCCGCTTGTAGCATGCGTGACACTAGAGTAGGATGACTCTTGCATGATATATGGGGTACTGGGTTTATTTGACTATATTAGGGCATTTGAGATGCCTGGGAATGATCGTAAAATCATGTATTCTTCGTAAGACATTTGAGATGTCTAAGTTCGTAGAATCGTGTATTCATTATAAGACATTTGAGATGTCTAGGTTTGTAGACTCATGTATTCATTATAAGACACTTGAGATGTCTAAGTATAATGAAGGATTGGTAAAATAAATGCTAAGGCATTTGAGCTATCTGTGATTGATAGCAAGGTTGTGAAATCAGTATTAGATATTGTGATATCTGTAATTGCATGTTTAATGAATTTGTAATCACTATATGTTGATATTCGAGGATTAGGCATGCGATGAGTTAAT
The DNA here is from genome assembly GCA_907163345.1 of Haberlea rhodopensis. Taxonomy (NCBI): domain Eukaryota; kingdom Viridiplantae; phylum Streptophyta; class Magnoliopsida; order Lamiales; family Gesneriaceae; genus Haberlea; species Haberlea rhodopensis. The sequence continues at coordinate 1,772,061 of CAJQUN010000073.1, read as the reverse complement.
CAATGCGTTGATTTACTGATTTATGAGATTTGATGAGTTTGATGTTGTGAGAACAGGGACAGTACACGGAATCCCGGATGAGGATGTTGCCATCCAGGGAGTATCATTTAAATTCATTAGTATTTACTTGTGTTGTAAATTATGAATTTCATTATTATGATTATGGGATTTTGTGTATTGGTATGCTCACCCCGTTGGGGGCTGTCTCTGTTGGGACAGGTGGACAGGTACATCGATGGCTATGGAGCTGAGCTCGAGCTGTTGATTTGAGGTACTCCCAGGATCAGGGTACCAGGGCTTGATGGAGCACGGTATCGTATAGAGTACCTATATATACACCTGAGGATTTATACATATTCATGATGCTCGCATGTGAGCACGATTATACTTGTATATGGATTGTATATAAATGCATGAGCCTTTCTCTCTTTCATTTAAGGTTGCATGCAATTAGGTTGAATTGCTAGAATGATATGAGAGTCATTGGTGTATTATGTGGGTGTTGGAACCCACTTTTGTTGACATATGTGTGGTGTCTTCCCTGGCTGGGAATCTACTTGTATTACTGCTTTCTGTTGAGTATTATGTGTTCCCTGGCCGGGAATTTTGTTATGTGTTGTACTCTGTTTTGGGATAGCTCTATTTATGGGGAGACTCTGCCCAAATTTTTGTAAAAGTTTACAATGTGAAAAGTGGCACCAAGGGGTTGGTAAAGGGCAAACATATGAGTCTTTTATTGACAGGCAATGATTAAGTATCATCAGAGCTTCCCGATTGACATTTTATAGAAAGCATGTACCACACATAGTGGTTAATACACTAATCAAGGTTTTAAGGGCTTGGGGTCCTTACATTAGTGGTATCAGAGTCAGGTTGCTCATTGGGGCTGTTAAGGGCCTAGGAAGTTATTGATAGCACATATTTATGCATGATGGCATCAATGTTGTATGACATAACAAATTGTTTATGTGCTCTTATGATATGAAAAGTGGTATTGCTAACCATTGTGGTTGCAGGAATCGTGTGGAACACGATAGGATGACATTTATAGGGATGTCTGGCACTCCGTGTGTTATGTGCCAAGGAAGCTGGTTTTAAGAAAATCCGGTAAAGGGATATTTCCGAGGTAACATGTACTTTACGTTGTCTTGTTGACACATGATGAATGCAAAGTGGTGCATTAAGGTTATGGTATATGTTATTGTGCATTGTTTTTGCATATGCATGTTATGAAATATAAGAGGTGTATTTCTTGAGTCAAAGTTATCTTAGTAAGGATTTTAATGGCTTACGCTAAGGTCCATTGGAAGCGAGGAAGAATTCCGCTTACATGGAGTAGCAAGAAGCATTAAAATGTACTAATGATAAGGGCTCAGGATTGAAATAAGGATTTAAAGAAGGATATCATGACATTTATTTGTGAAACCATACATTCTCATAATGTGTTTTTATTATGAATTGAATGTGGATGCATAGCGTATATGGCTATTGTTGTTAACCCTGATGGTTGCAGGTTACAGGAAATATGGAGTATAAAAAGGAATGATGATTATACATTCCAGGAGTCCTGCTTATGACAGTGAGAATTTTTATACTTACGCTTGACCGCTAAAAATGTGGAGCGGGAGGGGGGAGGCTCGCTTGCACATGGAGGCGGGGTATTCCATACGAAGCGAGGATGAGATACCGCTTGTATGAAGAAGCTTATGCTTGTACCGCTAAAAATGTGGAGCGGGAGGGGATGCTCGCTTGCACATGGAGGCGGGGTATGCCATACGAAGCGAGGATGAGATACCGCTTGTATGAAGAAGCGAGGATGAGATGCCGCTTGTTAGGATGATGATTCATTCCTTTGTGATGACACGGATGATAGCGGTGATGTGTCCCGCTGTGTCGATTTATATTCATTTCTCTATGAGGACACGGTTTATAGCGATGGTTCATTCCGCTATATCTATTGGCGATGGTTCATTCCGCCAGGTGTATTTATAGCGATGGTTCATTCCGCTATATCTATTGGCGATGGTTCATTCCGCCAGGTGTATTTATAGCGACGGTTCATTCCGCTATATTGATTGGCGATGGTTCATTCCGCCAGGTGTATTGATAGCGATGCCTCTTTCCGCTACTATGTGGACGATGATTCATGCTCAGGGTATAGCGAGGTTTCATGCCACTTATTATCTGACGAGGTGTCATACCGTCGATTCTATAGCGAGGGATCTTGCCGCTATGTACTCAGCACAGGATTTTTGCCGCCTTCGAGCGATGGGTGCTGATTACGCACTATTATTGAGCGACGGAGACAGGTATGACGCTATATCACTAGCGATGAGGTATGAGATATTGCTATTTTATTAGCTTTATTGTAGCTGGCATGCATTGATATACATGTTTTATTATGCCTATTTTACTAGCATGATAGTGGATGACATACGCTGATGTACATGTATCGTCACTAGTGGGCAATGTTTTAGATGCCATGAGTTGGCATGTGTCGTCACGGGATGACGATGACGATGTTGTAGGAGATGTCTTATTAGACCTGCATCATCGTTACGATGATCGATGCGTTGAGTATACGTATTCAGTGGTATGCCTTGGGTGCCAGTACCGAGCACAAGGTGGTGTGTGCGACACCGATTGACGTGACCCTTATACCGAGCGGGTTGCTCGAGGAATGGTTGGATGCGCTGTACATGTGATTGTACCGCAGCTTACGATTGGGGGATCATTTTACGAGTGGTGATACCCTTGAGGTATGCTCGTTGGAATGGCTTTTGGCCATGTGATTTGACGACAGGAGTAATCATGGAGGAAATTACTCGCTTTCTGTCGATGTGACATGTGGTAGACATGATCACACCACCCTTGAGGGTGTAGGATGGGTCCTAAGGGAGTAGGATCAGGTTATGTTAAGTACATAGGGACATTGGAGTGTCCAGGGTGTATCGGCATTGAGGAGTGTTGGATAAAGACCCACTACTCTATTGAGTTTTCCTCCCATAGTATGTTATACCATGTGGAAACGTCCGTCTTGTTGGTAGGTTTGAGGTAAACCTAAAGAGGCAGAGACTAGGTTGTCTGCCGCGTGTGTGTAGCACCATGATGGACTTGCTAGAGCCGTTACACTGCTCGTTGGAACCAAGTTTGGCAAATCGTAAGGTGATCCGATGTGGATTGTGGTGGACTCTAGTAGTCACCATGTCATTGAGGTTAAGGTTGTTCATGCCTCACTGAAACGTGTATACGTTTATGTTTAATCTTGGAGACTTGTCTGGGACAGCTCAGGATGTTGGAGTACCAACAAGAGAGTCATCAGGTTGTTATTGACTCAATCTAAAGGAACCCGTGTATTGGGATACAATGGGTGTTATTGTATCCAGTTTTTCCGAACGATGGTTCGAGACTTGTGGATCTCGAGTTCGATGGCACTTCCCTTGCGAGGAAGGAGGTAGTATTATACCTATTTGGGAATCTTGAAAGATTCGGTAAGTTGGTGCAAGTGGTGTTGATTTTGGGAATCACACCGTGTATTGTTAATCGTCGATTTTCATCCTCCACTGAGTAAGGAATGACTCAGAATTGACGGTTGTGTTTGGGGCTTAGGGATATGTGGTAGATACCCGAGCCGAGTGCATTGAGTATGCATGTGATATCAGTGCTTAGGCAGGTATACCGGTGAGTATACGGATGCCAGTTATTGATTTCCTCTCTGTTAAGCATAGAGTTATGCTATTTTTGGATGGTTAAATCTCTGATGTGAGATATGGAACACCTTGAGATTGGGAATCTCCATGGCACGATGATTATGAGGAATGATCGTGAAGTTAGTTGACTCCCTTGAGGAGGGATTTTCTTGTGAGGGTTAAGGTATTTCCCTTGTTGGTGTTTTCCTTCGAGTTATGCGACAGCCTTCCCAAGTTTGGATTGTTAAATCCGAGGATTTTCAAGGGATGGCAGGATTTCGGATTGGTTGAGTGTCGCTGACGACACAAGCGTTGAGGATGCAATGGGTTTATTGCATGCCCCTTAAGAAATTTAAACTCTGCGGAGTCTCGGTTGTTATTTATGATCAGGACGTGATTCTTGGAACATCCGTAGGTGGACATCTTGTGAGATGTCTTTTGTTTTAATTTGTGGCCGTGAGTTGCCCAAATTAAGTTGCAATGAGGCGACTACTCCTTCGATGGAGGAAGTTTGAAAGTGGAAACCAGGTTTGATATGTGTACACCGTGGTTGTACTAGTGTTTCCCTCGTAACGATGTATGTTAGACATCGTAAGTCATAGTAAAATATCATTGGATGATATCTACGATAGAATCAAGAGCGATTCGAATCCTTGCAGTTTCAGTTGACTAACTGCTTTTGGACTGTTAGCGTTGAGTTGTGCTGACGCTCTTTGACGTTATGATGGATTTGGAAGTCTATTACACTCCAGAGTTTGACACGAGGTCAACGTTCTTACGGTTGAGGTGTCATTCAGGATGTGTTCGTACTGTTGTATTAGAACGAAGGATGACTGTCTGATCTACAGTCGTAAGTATCAGTTGTTTCGCAGTCATGAGGGACTGACTTTTGGGATGACCCGCATCGAGGTACGTTTTACCTCTTGGGTGATATGTTGGTTTTGGTATGTCGCTCTGTTTCAGAGTTAGATGAGAGGTAAGTATCCTCGCGTTTATTAATACGATTCTGATATGGTCAGGAATCGAGGTTATGGCTTCATGTTGTTGTGTAGCCTGGGTGTTACGTGATACACCAGTGCTAATTTCGAGGACGAAATTCTTTTAGTGGGGGATATTGTGATGACCAGGGATTATAGGTGTTAATCCCGTAGTGTTAATAATCCCTAAAGTGGTTTTACGTGGCGATTTGGAATTTAATCGAGGTGTTGGGCCTTCTGGGCTCGTTTATTTGGGCAGTTGGGATCGTTGGATCCAGAGGTTGAGATTGTATTCACATTACGGTGTAAAACCTAAGAGTTGGGTTTTTGTTGTGTCTCGGAATCTCGGGTGCTGTGTGAGCACCGGTAGGGGATTTTAGAGTTAGAGAGAGAGTTTTTGAAAACAGATGATTTTTAAGGAATCATGATGTATTTGTGGGGCTATTAATTTTTCGGGGTATTTTTGCTATAAATACCATTTAAACCCAAAATTTTAGACAAAATATCAATTTCAGCCCCAAATTCCTCTCTCTCTCTCTCCCCGCATGCGATTCCCGTCACCTCCCCTGCCCCGCCGTTTCAGGCGCTCCGCCAGCCGCCGTCCGGCCGCCGATCGGCGCGTGCGACCTACCCACGGCTTCGTCTCGACGAGGCGCTCCTTTCCCCTCTGTCAATTGAAGGTTTCGTCGCGTCCTGGAGTCGGATTTTACAGAAAGGCGTCGATCCCCAAAAGTTAGGGTTCATCGATTTTGAACGATTTTGCTTCCGATTTTCGTTGGCACATCATTCCTCGGGGCATGGAACTCGAGCAAGGCTTGGCTCGGACTTCGGAGATTTAAGGATTATATATATATATGTTGATATAGCCAAGGAATGACCCAAATCTTGATATCGCCGCTTGTAGCATGCGTGACACTAGAGTAGGATGACTCTTGCATGATATATGGGGTACTGGGTTTATTTGACTATATTAGGGCATTTGAGATGCCTGGGAATGATCGTAAAATCATGTATTCTTCGTAAGACATTTGAGATGTCTAAGTTCGTAGAATCGTGTATTCATTATAAGACATTTGAGATGTCTAGGTTTGTAGACTCATGTATTCATTATAAGACACTTGAGATGTCTAAGTATAATGAAGGATTGGTAAAATAAATGCTAAGGCATTTGAGCTATCTGTGATTGATAGCAAGGTTGTGAAATCAGTATTAGATATTGTGATATCTGTAATTGCATGTTTAATGAATTTGTAATCACTATATGTTGATATTCGAGGATTAGGCATGCGATGAGTTAATCAATGCGTTGATTTACTGATTTATGAGATTTGATGAGTTTGATGTTGTGAGAACAGGGACAGTACACGGAATCCCGGATGAGGATGTTGCCATCCAGGGAGTATCATTTAAATTCATTAGTATTTACTTGTGTTGTAAATTATGAATTTCATTATTATGATTATGGGATTTTGTGTATTGGTATGCTCACCCCGTTGGGGGCTGTCTCTGTTGGGACAGGTGGACAGGTACATCGATGGCTATGGAGCTGAGCTCGAGCTGTTGATTTGAGGTACTCCCAGGATCAGGGTACCAGGGCTTGATGGAGCACGGTATCGTATAGAGTACCTATATATACACCTGAGGATTTATACATATTCATGATGCTCGCATGTGAGCACGATTATACTTGTATATGGATTGTATATAAAGGCATGAGCCTTTCTCTCTTTCATTTAAGGTTGCATGCAATTAGGTTGAATTGCTAGAATGATATGAGAGTCATTGGTGTATTATGTGGGTGTTGGAACCCACTTTTGTTGACATATGTGTGGTGTCTTCCCTGGCTGGGAATCTACTTGTATTACTGCTTTCTGTTGAGTATTATGTGTTCCCTGGCCGGGAATTTTGTTATGTGTTGTACTCTGTTTTGGGATAGCTCTATTTATGGGGAGACTCTGCCCAAATTTTTGTAAAAGTTTACAATGTGAAAAGTGGCACCAAGGGGTTGGTAAAGGGCAAACATATGAGTCTTTTATTGACAGGCAATGATTAAGTATCATCAGAGCTTCCCGATTGACATTTTATAGAAAGCATGTACCACACATAGTGGTTAATACACTAATCAAGGTTTTAAGGGCTTGGGGTCCTTACAATATGTGTGGTGTCTTCCCTGGCTGGGAATTTACTTAATATTGCTGTATTCTGATGAGTATTATGTTTTCCCTGGCCGGGAATTATGTTATGTGTTGTGCTTTTATTTCGGGATAGCTCTATTTATGGGGAGACTCTGCCCAAATTTGTATAAAAGTCCACAATGTAAAAAGTGGTGTAATGGGCGAACTCTATGAGTCCATTGTTGTTAGGATGATGAACTTATAACATCGTATGTTAAAGAAAATTTTGTAATTGCCATTCAATGGTAAAGTATCATCTGAGTTTCCCGAATGATTTTATTGAAAGCATGTGCCACACAGAATGATTAATACACTAATCAAGGGTTAAGTATATGGGGTCCTTACACCTGTACCATAACTCATGAGTATAATCAATAGATTATTTTTAATGGTCTAGACATGTCATGACACAATACCATCTCATCAATATCAAATATCGGTCACCATTCCCTAGTCTGTCCATCACAATGTATTTTAATGCCCCTCGCTTATTTACATATAGGCGGCATAGAATAACCTCGCTTCAATGGACAAGCTGTACTCCCACCCCTCGCCTCACATTGAGCGGCAAATATCCTTTCCTCGCCCTATATGACAACCACACTCAAATGTGACATGCGACGCTCCCACCCCTCGCTTCACATTTAGCGGAACCAACTCAATTAGCGGCAAGCATTAAAATCATCAAGGATGACCACGACTCATGGGATGTGCACCAATAATCATATGCATCTACAATCATCATGCATAATTCAACATGTATTTGCATCCACAATGCATAATCACATATATACTCGCATCCACAATGCATAAACAATGAGTATATTAGATACATGTACCGTTGGGTGCCCGTACGTCCTCTACGTACCTTTCCAAAATGTAGGTGTGGTAGGACTTCAATTCCTTGGCTGAGTTGCCACCTGGGATGGTTCTACATATTCACACAATTCAATATTAGAACCCAATAATAGTCCGATACCAAAAATCCTACAAAAAAATCCTAAAACACCAAATTTGGTGTCTCGCGATCGATCGCCATATATCCCCGATCGATCGCGAGACCACACTGCCTCGCCCAACAAAATTATCCAATCCGCGATCGATCGCTGAGTTTGCGCCGATCGATCGCGACCTCGCCGATCGATCACTCAAAACTCGCGATCGATCGCTGAAGTCCACTGCCTTCAGCACTGCAGCTCGCGATCGATCGCGGAAGGCGCCGATCGATCGCCGAGTCCTGCATACCCGATTTTCGGGCAATATTCACCCATCTTCAACCCCAACTCAAATAAACTCAAATAATCCAACATCAACCATACAAAACCACTCAAAACCATCAATAAACATCCTCATAAACTCATAAATTAAACACCCAACCAAAATAATACCAACCCCCAACAAACCCATTTTAAACCATTCAAACCATTCCAAAACTAAACCAAACACAACAAAATAACATGGAGGCATCCATACCTCTTGGGGACCTCAAATCACCCAATAAACTCCACAAATCAAAGTTTTGGAAGGATTTCTCCCCACCTTTTTTCTCCAACACAAAACATGGAAAGGGGAAAGGTTTTGGTAAAGTAAGAGTGAGAGTGGTGAGGTGGGGTTGGGGTATAAAGGGTTGAGTTTAATTAAAATACATTCCACAAATCCATGGTGTATAAAACACCCCAACATGATATATTTTAAAAGCAATAATCCAAAATGCGCCAAAATACCAATTAACTCATGATTTCCAATTAATTGCTAACCATGGCAAATAAATCATGCTAATAACAATTTTCCCCAACATGTACAACATGCGCCCTGAAATGCCCTCCCGGGTCACTCTATCATGTGACTAAGCATTTCAACACATTAATTAAATCCAGCACATAATTAATTACCATCATAATTAATCATATAAACACAATTAATGCTCAAATTGCAATTAATCATTTCGGGGATATCACAGTGATAAGCCGTACTCAGCCTCACTTCTGTACCCAAAGCCGATTGAAGACCCTCCCAAAAGTGCGATGTGAACCGCGGGTCTCTATCAGACACAATCGAGACTGGGATGCCATGTAATCTCACCACGTCCCGTACATACAACTGGGCCATCTTTAAGTATGTGAAAGACATACAATATGGGATGAAGTGAGCCACCTTCGTCAGTCGATCCACAATCACCCAGATCGCATCGAATCCCGAGGCAGTCCTTGGCAAGTGGGTCACGAAATCCATAGAGATGTGCTCCCACTTCCACTCTGGTATCTCTAAACTCTTCAACTCGCCTCCGGGCCTCTGCCTTTCTGCTTTCACTTGTTGGCAAATCAGACACTTCTTAACGAATGATATAACGTCTCTCTTCATCCGTCTCCACCAAAATTGATCACACAAGTCCTTGTACATCTTTCTCCCACCTGGATGGATGCTAAATCTGCTACTATGAGCACGATGCAAGATTCCTTGACGCAACTCTGGTGCCCTCGGCACTACCCAACGGTTACCAAGCCTCAAGGAACCATCTTCTGCTACTCTAAACTTCGATAACTGACCCAGACGTAAATATGATAACCATCTCTGTACCTCAACGTCTGTCACCTGAGCTTTCCTGATAAGTTCAAAGATGTCCGGTTCTGCCAATAGGGTCGATACCAGCACCGGCGATACATCTAAATCAAAGTCATATCCCAAATGACAACAAGAGGTCATCAAGGCGGATAACTGAATAACATCATCTGCCGTATACTTCACCTTCCTACTTAAGGCGTCAGCTGTCAGGTTCGCCTTCCCTGGATGGTACTCTATCTCGCAATCATAGTCCTTGAGCAAGTCCATCCACCTCCTTTGCCTCATATTCAGTTCCGCTTGGGTAAATAGGAACTTCAAGCTCTTATGGTCCGTGTAAATGGTAAAAGAAGTACCATAAAGATAATGCCGCCAAATTTTCAAAGCGAAAATAATGGCCGCCAGTTCCAAATCATGAACCGGGTACCTGGTCTCATGAGGCTTCAACTGCCTCGATGCATAAGCCACCAAATGCTTATCCTGCATCAGTACACAGCCCAATCCCTGCAGTGATGCATCCGTGTACAAAGCAAACCTTTCGTTCTCCGAGGGGATCACCAGAACAGGTGTTGTAGTCAACCGGTGCTTCAACTCTTGGAAGCTTTGCTCACATGCCTCAGACCAAGAAAACGGAACACCCTTATGAGTCAACTGCGTCAACGGTTTAGCGATCTTAGAGAATCCCTCGACGAAACGTCGGTAATAACCCGCTAAACCGAGGAAGCTACGGATCTCGGGCACAGATGTAGGCGCAGACCAATCCATCACTGCCTCCACTTTCCTGGGATCCACAGAAATCCCATCACTAGAGATCACATGCCCCAAAAATACCACGCTGCTCAACCAAAATTCACACTTGCTCAGCTTTGCATACAACTGATTGTCCCTCAGAATCTGGAGCACTGTCCTCAAATGATTCTTGTGTTCTTCTTCGCTCCGAGAATAGATAAGTATATCGTCAATAAATACAATGACGAATTGATCCAAATAGGGTTGGAATACTCGATTCATCAAGCTCATAAACACAGCCGGGGCGTTTGTCACTCCAAACGGCATGACCAAAAACTCATAGTGACCATAACGGGTTCCGGAAGGCTGTCTTCTGCACATCATCCTCTCTAACTCGGATCTGGTGGTACCCCGACCTCAAATCAATCTTACTGTACAACCTCGTGCCCTGCAACTGATCAAACAAGTCATCGATCCGCGGAAGAGGGTATTTATTCTTCACTGTGGCCTTATTCAATTGCCTGTAGTCGATGCACAATCTCATCGACCCATCTTTCTTTTTCACAAATAACACAGGCGCACCCCAAGGTGATACGCTGGGGCGTATGTAACCCTTATCAAGTAGTTCCTGTAGCTTCTCTTTCAGCTCTCTTAACTCCGCTGGTGCCATCCTGTAAGGGGCACGAGAAATAGCGGATGTCCCCGGTAATAATTCGATCCCGAACTCAACTTCCCTAACCGGTGGGAATCCGGGAATCTCCTCCGGAAATACATCGGTAAACTTGGCAACCACGGGTATATCTTCGACTCTTAACTCTTCCTTCTTTCCAGCAATGTCAATGGCATAAATAAGATAACCCTCATGCCCACGTTCTAATAACTGAGTCATCTTTAAGGCCGATATCAACGGAATTCTTGAGCGGGAACCATCCCAATAAAAAGTCCACCAAACCCCAAAATCAGATCTGAACCGTACTGTCCTCTGACTGCAGTCCACTACTGCCTGATATCTGTTCAGCACATCAATACCCACAATGCAGTCGAAGTCCGACATTCCCAGAACAATCAAATCTGACTTCAACTCGTTGCCCTCAAAATAAATGAGGCCGCCATCAACAAACCGATCTGCAATCACACTCTTTACAGCGGGTGTCGAAACCACAAGAGGCGTGGGTGACGGAGTCGTGCATATACGGTGCCTCTCCACAAAACTCGTCGACACAAAGGAGTGTGACGCACCTGTATCTATCAAAATATAAGCAGGGTGCGTAAATAAATGACACGTACCCGCTATCACTTCCTCTGGAGCTGTTGTAGCCTGCTCCCTGGTGAGGGCATACACTTGCCCTTGGGGTGGCCCCAACGGCTGTCCTCCCAATGGCCTCGGTGCAAATGGTGGTCTCTGCTGCGCTGGCCTGTCTGAAGGTCTCCCCATAGTGTTCTGTGGCCCTCCCCGGTTAGGACAATTTCGGGCCAAGTGACCATGTTTCCCACACTCATAACAAGCAGAGCATCCTTTCACTGAATGGGGTCCCCCGCACAGAAAACACTTAACCTTCTCAAAATTGCTAGCCTGAGACTGTCCCCTATGAGACGGAGCCTTACTTCCACGACCACCCCTTCCACGAGTATCTTGCCATCTACCACTAAATCTGGAAGATGATGAGTTTCCCTTTGGCTTAAAATGGTCGCCCCTTGGTTTCAAGTTTTCAGGGGTCGGTCTCTGTGATGGTGCTGGAGGCGGTGCCACAGTCGGATATGCACCCACTCCTAATTCTGCCAGTTCAGCTCGTGCTAGGGCGTCATCAAAACAAGTAGGGCCATAAGTGATCACCCTATCATACAACTCCGGCCTCAAGCCTTTCATAAAGTTCCTCATCTTTGCTTGGGTGCTAGTGGCGATATGAGGCACATATCTAAGTAAGGAACAGTACTGGAGAGCATAGTCAGACACCGGCATAGTACCTTGCCTCAAGCTAGTGAATTCATCTTCTTTAGCCAGCCGTGCCGCTGCTGAGAAGTATCGGGTCAGAAATCGAGTCCTAAACAGCTTCCATCTTATTTCCTGACCCTGAGCCTCCTGTTCAATCACTGTGGTCTTCCACCACATCAGCGCCTTTTTGGCCAATTGAAACTCTGCTAGCCGTATCCAAGCTGTCTTTGCGCACGGGGCAGCTACAAATATCTGCTCCAACCTCTCTAGCCATTCCTCGGCCTTTTCCCCTGTTTCAGTCCCTTCAAAAGTCGGGGGCCGATAAGCTAGAAATTGCGTCAAACTCAGTTCTCCTGGCAATAACAGCTGTTCGGACGGCTCTTCGCCCAAGGCTGGCGGCGGTAGGGGATTTGTATGCCTAGCACTAGCATTTACACTTACTGCATCACCAACATCGACATTTGCTGCCATACTGCAACACAAGGGTTACATCGTTAGAAAACCATAACACGTTAGCATAACAGTCACATGCTTCATATGCACACAACATGTTTAAAAGTAGACGCCTAGCCAACTTATTGCTAAGGCTACCCTTCACTCGTTCCCGGGTTCTCTAACCACTGCTCTTATATCACTAATGTAAGGACCCTAGTTCCTTAACGGTGAAATCAAGATATAAACATGGCTAAATATGTATTAGAGACATCTTAGAGTTCTGGTTGTTATGTGAGCTCAATGTAATTACAGGCCAAAAATAAAACTTCAATAGTTAGTTAATTACATTCCCAAAATGAATGTTAAGACTAACAAAAATCCTGTATTCTATCTTCTTTCAAGTCTCCTTCAGCTCACAGTTCAACCCAACCCTTAGCCCCTTTTGTCCAAAAGCGTACCTACAGGAACAACTCACCATGAGCATATATATATCATCACTTAACACAATTCAACTTAATAAAATAATTAAGCGCATGAGACAAATAATAGATATGCTCCTTGATCACCATATTAGCACATTTCATTGTTGTTCCCGTTTCACAAACTTATGCACAAAATCATTGGTTCACGATATAACGATCGATAACGCGTTTCCAATTATATCCACAATACTCCACATTAATCACTAGAATTGTGACTGTTCCGGTCCCAATACAACAGCGGAATTTTAGGACCCCTCGCTTCGACATATAGCGGCATCATATGATATCCCTCGCTTCGACAATGACAGCGGCATGTTACTTCGCTTAGACATGACAGCGGCAAATATTATACTACCATCGCTTCATATGACAGCGGCAAGTACCTCCCTCGCTCGGAGATAAAGGCTACCGGAACATTCATCAATTCTACCACAATAATCAAACACAATTGATTCCAATATCATGATATAACACTATCATTTCACATATTCCATCACATATAAGGACACACTATTCACAATATACATCATTAAAGTTGTAACACGATTTACCGTCCGATGCTCGTACGTCTCACTACGTACCTTAGTTTCAAAAGTGGAGAAGTTGTATAACTTTATCTCCTCGATGTTGTTGGTACCTGGGATGGTTCTACACAACCATACAAATCAATATTAGTTGCCAATTATAGTCCAATATCCTCCATAAAAATGCCAAAAACACACTTTTGTGTGTCTCGCGATCGATCGCCAAGACGTCCCGATCGATCGCGAGATCACACTGCCCGAACCAACAAAATTTTGCTTTCGGCGATCGATCGCCACTTTTGGCGCGATCGATCGCCAAGCTCACCGACGATCGCCCAAAAGTGGCGATCAATCGCCAAAGGCTTCTGGAGCCTACTGCCTGCTCGCGATCGATCGCCAAAAACGGGCGATCGATCGCCAGCCCCTGTACCACGAAAATCACCATTTTTGCACATTTAAACCTTCACCAACCTCAACACCATTTATACCAACAACTCAAAAACATTAAAACACTTAAAACCTTCAACACACATCATAAAACCACTAAAAATCCAACATCCCACCAAAAATCACACTAACCCAAACAAACCCATTTCAAACCCTTTTAAAACCATTCCAAAACTCAACCAAACACTTCAAGAACATCAAGAAGTGATATATAAACATCATAGGCACTAAATCTTACCAAGAATCACTAAAATGAAGCTTTTGCAAGAACTTCCTTCCCACTTTGGAGCAAAAATCGGGTTTGAGGAGAAAAATAAGGTTTGGGAGAGATTGGGGATTTTGAGTGTAAAGAGTAAAGTGGAATGAGGTGGTGGGGTAAAAGTTAATCTTTTAATTAAATTTGTACCCCAACAAATAACATGATGTAAATTATACCCCAACATGGTATTTTAAACACATTTCACCACAATGCACCAAATTCCAATTAAATGCATGTTTCACAAAATAAATGACTACCAACACATGTAAGCCATTGTAACACCCAATTACCCAACATGCATAACATGCACCCTGAAATGCTCTACCGGCCCACATGACCAAGCATTTCCACATGGCAATTAATTCTAACACATAAGGCAATTACCACCATAATTAATCATATTAAATCATATGAACACAATTAATGCCTTAAACACAATTAATCATTTCGGGGACATCACACATTTGAAGTGAGGTTATTCGATGCCGCTATTATGTCGAAGCGAGGGGTATTAGTGTCGCGGTCATGACAAGCTAGGTGCATTAAAATACACTGTTATAACAAGACCAGGGATTGGTTATTGGTATTATTGGAATGGTTATATGTCATGACATTTGTGAAACCGTAATATAATACATTGATTATAATTATGAGTTATGGTACAGGGACAACTAAAGGGAGCTTTTTAAATGCATTGAAATACAGGAAGTGCTTTGTATTTATGGTTTATGCATTTACTCATTATAATCTTATTGTGATGAACATTATTATATGCTCATGGGTTGGGGTTGTTCCTGTACGTACATTTTGGCATGAAGGGCTAAGGAACGGGTTGATGCAGTGAGCTCGTCAAGAGTGCTTTTGGTATAGGAGGACATGATTCTTTTTGTATAGTCTCTACAATAGGAGTAGTGTAAAGCTATAATATTAACATTCATTTACTGGGAATGTAATTAATCCTTGGAAATTTCATTTTGGCACTGTAATCCTATTAGCTCAAGACATCAACATGAACCTTATACTCTGATCTATGCATGTTTAGTTCTTCTTATGCCTTTAATCCTCACTTAAGGTAGCGAGGCTGTTGGGAAACGATTTCTAAGTTTTGGTGATTACAAAACATCTACAGGGTGAAGACATCTACCGGATGAAGACACCTACTGGATGAAGACACTACCGGATGAAGACATCTACCGGGTGAAGACATCTACCGGGTGAAGACATCTACCGGATGAAGACATCTACCGGGTGAAGACATCTACCGGATGAAGACACCTACCGGGTGAAGACATCTACTGGATGAAGACATCTACCGGACTGAGATACTCACTGGAAAAAGACATCTACTGGAATAGACAACCACTGTATTATTACTCCACCGGATAAAGACTTCCACCGGATAAAGACATCTACTGCATGAAGTCTTTCATCAAGTCTAACCAACATCCACTGAGCCCAAAAGTACGACTGGATACTGAAGTTACAAGACTAGTTGAAGTGAATCCAGCAGCGGATTGAAGACAAAGTAAGTACAATTCCGTCTGACAAAGGTACAATAGAGCGACGAGCACTATGAAATCATCGCCACCAATTCCGTCAGATTGTAAGAGCCGTTGCTGAATAAAAATGGAAGGAAGATAAAATGGAGAAGAAAACAGATTCTACGCTGAACCTTCCATACCAAGAAAGTTTACCGTTGGAAATAAAGTCTATAAATACAGATGCTGAATGAATGAAGAAAAAGAGTTGAATCCACTGACAATCGATTATTCTATACATTCAAACAGAGAAATTTATCAAGTCATAAATATCTGAAGATTCAGCTAGAGCAAGGAACACCTACTGGTATATCAAAGATCAAGTTAAACTGGTGTACTGCTCAAAGATCGTTCAAGAACACTCAAAGCTTACAAGTGTAATCAAAGGAGTGTTAGATAGTTTACTTTGTAATCAAATCATATACATTGTGTTGCTAGGAGTTTAGGCTAAGCTGTGTGAAAGCCTAAGGAGGTTGTATACTGTAAAGTGTAAACCAAAGTCTTCTAGTGTATCCTTCCTGCAAAGGAAGAAGGGGAGACGTAGAAGCGTTGTGCTTCGAACTTCCAGAAACAATCTCTGTGTTCTTTACTTGCTTTTTATTGTTTACTTTAGTTAACTCACAAGTGCAGCAGACGTTTTCCGCACTTCACTTAGTGTCTGCTGACTTGCTTATTTGATTGAGAAGCTACTGCATCACTTAAGAGTTTGCAGTAATCAGTCGAAGATCAGAATTTGAGGGCAGTGTTTATTCAACCCCCCCTTCTAAACACGCCTCCGATCCTAACAAGTGGTATCAGAGCAAGGTCTCTCAATCTTGAGATATATTAAAGTTCAAATGGCATCATTCAGCAAGATTCCTATGTTCAAGAAGGATGGGTATGATGACTGGAGAATCCGTATGCAAGCACATCTAAGTGCTCAAGATGATGATATGTGGTACGTGATTACTGATGGACCCATGAAGATTATGAAAATCAATACAGCTGCCTCTATCACAACTGGTGAACCACAGATGGTAGAGAAGGAAAGATCTCAGTGGTCAAATGAAGAAAAAGAAGGCCAATCTGGACAATGTTGCAAAGGACATTTTGTTCAAAACTTTGGACAAAAATATGTTCAACAAGATCAAAATGTGTCCCACAACAAAAGATATCTGGGAGAAGATTGCTCACCTTTGCGAAGGAAATGATCAAACAAAAGAGAACAAGCTCACTATGGCATTAGAGAAGTTTGAGCACATCAAGATGACAAATGGAGAGACTCTCAACGAATATGATGAGAGAGTGACTGGTATAATCAATGAACTTAGCAGTCTGGGTAAGGAGTTACCCAACAGAGAAGTCATTCTCAAGGTGATGAGAGGTCTCCCAAGAGAATGGGATGTCAAGACAATTGCAATGAGAGAGTCGAAGGACATAAACAAGATAGATCTACATGGTCTATTCGCTGACTTAAAAGCTTATGAATTTGAACTAGGTATCCGGGTGGAAGATGAACCCAGTACCAGTCAACCAACCAAAGCTCTCACTGCATCGGAGTCCCTGCCTACTTCTACAGAGATGACTCCAGAAAAGATATGTAATGATGCTATGGCAATGTTCGTGAAGAAGTTTGGGAAATTCATGAAGAAGAACCAGAAATCTTATCAATCATATCCTCGAAGGCAGAGTTTCAAGGGAAAGTCAGAAGAAGAAGAGCGAGTGTGCTTCAACTGCCTCAAACCAGGGCACTTCATTGCAAACTGTCCTAAACCCAAGAAGAATGATCACAAAAGAGGAGCCAAGGATTACAGAAAATCCAAGGAAACCAGAAGATCATCCAGAAGGGACAGAGATCAAAAAGTGTTGATGGCTGAAGAAAGCAAGAGCAAATGGGCTGATTCTGAGTCAGAGTCAGAAGAAACAACGAGCTCATCAAGCGAGAGTGAAGATGTAGAAGTCCAATGCTTAATGGCAAATGATGAGATTGAGGTACACGAGTCTAAACTATCTGAATTTACACATAGTGAACTTACCAATGCATTGCAGGACATGATCAATGAGTATCGGACGTTATATGAATCCTTTGAAAGCTATAAGACTGAGCACTCAATCCCAACTGAAACGCATAAAAACAAACTTGATTGTGAACAATTGAGGGAGTTGAACTGCTTAAGGGAAACATCCAGTCTCCTAGTGAAAGAAAGAGATGAAGCCAAGTGTGCTTACCAGAAACTTAGCAAACTGGTTAGCACTTGGAATGCGTCTACTACCAGAAAGGATGAAATGCTTGAGTCTATAAGGCATGCTGGTGATTTAACCGGCATAGGCTATAATAGCAATGACGGCAGTTCATCTGGTAACGAACCTCAACTGTGTCTAACAAAAAGCAAGGTTCAACCAATGAACTTTGTAAGATCTAGCACAGTATATGACCCTTATGAACTGGTTAAAGAACCTGTTAAAGCAACACTCATCAAGGAACATGCACAGCACAGGGGTATAGGTTATGTAGAACCACTCAAAGAGGCTAAACTGAGGCAAAAGTTCAGAAATGAACTTAAACCCACTGGTCGAGCAGCTAGAGAGGTTAAACCCAACTGGTACTACAATTGTAAGCCTGTCCAGAAGAGGTATATGCTCTATAACAGGAACTACAAACCAAAAGCACATGAATACACATATTATCACACTACACGTTCTAGACCATCACCATCACTGTTTAATACACACACATTTCAGAACACACACCGACCTAAGCTACTCAAGGTCATACAAGTGTGGGTTCCGAAAGGACTAATCCCGCCTGGACCCAAGTAGGATTGGGTACCAATCATGTATTTTTGATTTAATTGCAGATATCTAGAGTCCAGCAAGTTCGAAGCTCAGAGTGGTTTCTGGACAGTGGATGCTCTAGACATATGACAGGGAATGCTACCCTGCTGTCCGAACTGGTTGACATCTCAGGACCAAAAATAACATTTGGGGACAACGCAAAAGGTAGAACCGTGGGTAAGGGTAAGATTATCCACGGTAACGTTATCATCAAAGATATTTTGCTGGTAGAAAACTTGTGCTACAATTTGATTAGTATCAGTCAATTATGTGACAATGGCTATTCAGTAGAATTCAACCAACACACCTGCACAATTAAGATTGATGATGATAATTCTCTAATCGTAGGAAAAAGGCATGAGAACACCTACATGGTTGATTGGAACTTTAATCAACCTGCCTCCCCAAAGCACTTTGCTGCTTTGAATTACTCCAAAAATTGGCTTTGGCACAAGTGGTTGAGTCACTTAAACTTTAAAACTATTGCCAGTCTTCGTAAACTGACCTGGTTGTTGGACTGCCCCAAATCGAGTTCTCAAAAGATAAGATCTGTTCAGCCTGCCAATTGGGTAAGCAAATCAGATCCACCTTTAAGAACAAAGGGAGTAAATCTTCTTCTCGGTGCCTAGAGTTGCTGCACATGGATCTTTTTGGTCCTATACCAGTAACAAGTCTAGGGGGAATGAAGTACACTCTAGTGTTGATAGATGATTACTCTCGCTTTACGTGGGTCTTATTTCTGAGTGGTAAAGATCAGGCTACTCCAAAGCTGATCAAGCTACTCAAGAGACTACAAAATGAGAAATCATATGGGATAGATAGAATTCGCAGTGACAAGGGTACAGAATTTACCAATCAATCACTCGAATCATATCTAGATGACCTAGGTATCAAACACGAATACTCTGCTGCAAGAACACCACAGCAAAACGGAGTTGCTGAGCGTAGGAACCGCACTTTGAAAGAAGCTGCGCAAACTATGCTAGCAGAATCCAATATATCGCAGAGGTTTTGGGCAGAAGCAGTCAACACAGCTTGTTATACGCAACAGATCAATGATTAATAAACGAGCAGACAAAACTCCATATGAGATCTGGAATGGCAGTAAGACAAATATTTCTTATTTCCATGTGTTTGGTTGCAAATGCTTTATTCACAACAATGGAAAAACTCATCTCACCGCTTTTGATGCTAAATATGATGGTGGAATATTTCTTGGCTATTCTACTGTTAGTAAAGCTTTCAGAGTATTCAACAACAGGACTCTTACTGTAGAAGAATCCATTCATGTTAAATTTGATGAGTCTGCAGACAGCACTGAAAACGACTTATGAATCAACAATTTGAGCAATCGACTGGAAAACACAGTCATTGATGATCCAAGTGATGAAGAAGAAGAGCCAAATAGAAGGATTGACTGCATCTTAGAGCCAGAAGTTCCAGAAGCACAGGCAGACGAACTTGCTGATCAACAGGAACTGGAACCTACTGACACTGGAACCAGGCTGATTCCTACTGCAATGGATGGAGACAATGCACACAATGAACCAGCCGATTCTCCTGAGCAACCATCCAAAATCACTACAACTGAAGAAGTCAATCCCTTGGACCTCCGCTCCGGTGGAAGAAGGATCATCCACTCGGGCAGGTCATCGGTAACCCTCATTCTCCTCTACGTACCAGAGGACAGATGATCAATGAATTCCTTCATACAGCATTCATTTCTCACATAGAACCTAAGAAGATTGATGAAGCTATCCTAGATCCTAGCTGGGTAGAAGCAATGCAGGAAGAGCTGAATCAATTTCAGATGAATAATGTTTGGCATTTAGTTCCACGTCCATCGTATCACACAGTAATTGGCACTAAATGGGTTTTTAGAAACAAGTTAGATGAGAATGGTGCAGTAATCAGGAATAAAGCAAGATTAGTTGCACAGGGATACAGACAGGAAGAAGGCATTGATTTCGATGAAACCTTTGCCCCTGTAGCCCGATTAGAAGCCATTCGCATATTTCTTGCCTTTGCTGCATTTATGGACTTCAAAGTCTATCAGATGGACGTTAAGAGTGCTTTTCTTAACGGTAATCTCCAGGAAGAAGTTTATGTTGAACAACCCCCTGGATTTGAAAGCCATCTGCAACCCTCTTATGTTTATCATCTGAACAAAGCTTTGTATGATCTGAAGCAAGCTCCCCGTGCATGGTATGAAACGCTGTCAAAATACTTGATTGAACACGACTTCACCATTGGCACTGTGGATAAAACTTTATTCAAATTTACAAAGGGCATACTCTGCTAGTTCAGATATATGTTGATGACATCATTTTTGGCAGTACTAACCCAAAATTATGTGAAAGATTTTCAAAGATATTGCAGGACCAATTTGAAATGAGCATGATGGGAGAACTATCGTTTTTCCTAGGATTGCAAGTCAAACAATCCAGTGAGGGAATTCTGATAAATCAATCCAAGTATACCAAAGAGCTTCTGAAGAAGTATGGGATGAATACCAGCTCAGCTGCTGCTACACCTATGAGCTCATCTGCAAAGCTTGATTTGGATGAATCTGGAATACCAGTAGATGAGAAAATGTATCGTGGTATCATTGGTTCATTAATCTACTTAACAGCCAGTAGACCTGACATCATGTTTGCAGTTTGCATCTGTGCTAGATTTCAAGCCAATCCCAAGAAATCTCATTTCACAGCAACTAAACGCATTCTGAAGTACTTAAAAGGGACTGAGAATGTCGGTCTATGGTATCCAAAGGACTCCACTTTCAATCTTATCGGATACTCAGATGCAGACTATGCTGGATGCAAAATTGACAGGAAGAGTACCAATGGGTACTGTCAGTTTTTAGGAGATAGACTTATTTCATGGGGATGCAAGAAGCAAACTTCCATTGCTACCTCTACAGCTGAAGCAGAATACCTTGCTGCTGGAAGTTGCTGCGCTCAGCTGCTCTGGATTCAACAACAATTGAGAGACTATGGCATTGAGTCAACTGAAGCTCCAATCTTCTGTGACAATACATCTGCCATAGCCATTACTTACAATCCAGTGCTCCACTCTCGAACAAAGCATATCGACATACGTCATCACTTCATCAGAGACCACGTAATGAAGAAGGAGATTCGACTGGAGTACATATCTACTGAGCAGCAAGCAGCAGATATTTTTACCAAGCCCCTACCGAATGCAAAATTCTCTTACTTCCGGAATATCCTTGGATTAATTGATATTTCCTCTTAATTCGTATTTATTTACTGTTATTAAATTCAGGGGGAATCGTTTGTATGTTACTGCATATTTTCAGGGGGAATTTTGGTAAAAATTTCCTATACTGATGCCTGGCTAGTAACACAATGGTCCACTGCAGTGGATGCTACTATACCAGTAGATGTCTACATACCAGTGGATGTTACTATATAAGCCTTGCTGACTTATACCTTCCCTTTTTGGCAACCAGCTGGGACGACGGAATTCAAATTATTTATTTTCTTACTTTTAACTTATTCAAATCTGCCATTTTCAGACCCACTGCTTCTGAAAATTTATTTTTTAAATGGTTTAGATGAACGCCACGTACACATGTGTCCGTTCATCTACAGTACGACGTTACATCTACCCATTATATTTTAACCGCCTTCTTCTCCGTAAAATCAGTTTACTTCCTTAAACACTTCTGAAAACCTCAAAACCCTAAAAGAATTTTTCTCTCTATCTCACAGGATTTTCAAACTTTCAGAAGTCATTCAACATGTCAAAGACAACGCAGCTGAGTTTTCTCACCAACGCTATTCATGTGGATTTTCACTCCATTTATTCGTCAGACGACGAAGCCATGAAAGCAGTGTTCCAAAAGTTGGACACCTCTGGCTTACTGGTGTTTTTAAGCCAAACGCCTACTTTCTACCCGGCAGCTATTCAGGAGTTCTTCGCCAATGCCAGGATAGTTGGCGAAGCTGTTGTGTCCTCTATCACTGGACAACATATCACTATTACTCTGGAAGACATTGCAACTCAGATGTGTCTTCCAATGTCTGGGATAACAAATGCCCTCTCTGTATCTGTGCCAATCCTAGAGGTGATGAGAATGGGCTTTTTCTGACTCAAGTGACCGTCTTCACAAACCACCCTTCAAGAAGATATTGATTAAGAGCCACTTTCGCCAACTGGCAGATGTAATATCCAAAGGGCTGCTATGCAAAGCTGGATCTTTCGACATCATCACACCGGAGAAATTTGCACTGATGAGTGCAATCATAAATAACGTTGAAGTTAACTGGTCAGTAATTTTGTTTCAAGTGCTATCAAACTTAGTGCTCTCCGGAAAAGGTCAATCTGGATTTGCTCTCCCTTTAAGTCGTATCTTTGAGAGCAAAAATATTCAGACCGGAGGTTCTTCATCTCTCCACCCAGGGCGACTCATAAATGCCAGATATCTAGAGATCAACAAGAAATGAGTCGGTGGAGAGACTAAGACCAGCAAACCAGCAGTAGTCAAGAGGAGACAACCTCTGGTAGTCAGTGACTCTGAGCATACAGTCTCAGAATCTGATGAAACTTCACCTATTCCGCCTGCGAAAAGGCCGAGAACAAAGAGAGGAGGACCAGCTGCAGCCAAGCTGAAAGTATCAGCAGCCATGTCTGAGGCTGTGATCCCTATGTTGGAAGTAGAGCCAGTGAGCTCAGTTGCTCCGCTGGCCATGATCCCTTTTAACCCAACCTCTGCTGCAGCCAACCCATCAACCAACCCCAGTACCCTTCAACAACCAGGCTCAATTTCTTTCAGAACACCCAAATCCCTTTGCCCATATTGCCATCCCAAGACCACCACCACTAGAAAGGGGAAAGAATCAATGACCTCATTATCCACTCCAGTGGCATATGAGATTGAATTAGTCATGAGCACAGTCGAGGCAAACATGCAGCCTCAACTTGAAGTATTTGATAGTTGGGTGCAAGCACGCTTGAAAATTCGCTTTGATGATATTCTTCCATTTCTGGAACAGGCGAGGCACGATGAGAAACAAGTGATGGCCTTCCTCCAAGCACAAGACGGACAGAAAGCTCTCCAGCTCCAAGATGTGTTCCCCCTAATGATCTATGTGGGTGAACTCCAGACCCTGGTCATATCCCGGCAAAATGAATTCAATGCTACAGCTGGGACTGCCAATCATGACCGAGCTGTGCTAAATGCTCTTGGTCCCAAGCTTGAACTGGCAGAGACTGCTCTACATGACTTAAGAATTAGTACTGGTCTGCACTCATGCTCAACTGTACCAGGTGATGCTGACTCCGCTTCTACTGACTTGAGCTTAGTCCCAACCATCCCTGATGTTCCTAGTGCTGCAGTGCTAGTTCCACAAGTTGAACCAATGGTGGCTGATGACTCTGCTCTGACTGTCTCATGCTCAGCTCCAATCATCCCTCCTATTCCAAGTGTTGTGGAAATAGTTTCCACAGCTGAACCCACTTTGGATAATGCTTCACCTCAACCGGATAAGGACATTGATTCCATAGACGTTGACAGCGTCATTCACAAGGTAATTACCCAGGTTACCCCATCCATACCAATCCCTTCCTCAACTCATACAGTAACACCTAACCATTCCCCTGTTACCTCTGCACATGCTGTACTCACTGATGATTGCCAAATCACACATCAAGTTGAACCCCTTGTCCCTCCGACTCACCCTGAAACCCAACTCTCTCCACAAGTTGAACCCCCTGCTCACACAACAACCTCTGAACTTAACCCCTCAACCTCTCAAATTCATCCAGCTGCTACCTCCCCCGGATGCTGCGTGTCCTCAACTGCAGCTGATGCTCATACCAGCCCTCAACTTGCTCCTACTGGCTCGCATCCTGCACCTGCTGCCACTCCGCCTGAGGCATTGGATCAATCAGTAGGAAATGAACCTTCTGCTAATTTTTTTGATTTTGCTGATCCTTTGTCCATCGAAGGCCCTTCTGCTCTAACAGTACAGCTTGGCCATATAACAACGTTGATCTCCGGACTGGCTAGTGAGATCAATAAACTCAAGTCTGAAGAACGCAATGCCAGCAATGCTATTGATAGTCATCAGCTTCATACAGATCATCAGTTTGGGCATATAAATCTAGACCTAGACAGACTTCAAACTGCTGTTAACAGAAATCATCAATTCGTTCTTGATGCCTTTACCGATGTATTTTGGAGGATAGCACAAACTAATCTCCAGTTGAAGCAGCAGAACTACTCTCTCCAAGCTGCATCAACACTGGCCTTGGAGGAGAAAATTGAAGACAATAAGAAGCACTTGTCTGAGCAGCTAGCTACTATGCAGGAGGCCTTTGCCTCACAGCATCAGGATTTGAGTGCTGGCTTTCCAAAGTCTATCCAATACCAGTCCAAGTCCACTGCATCTGCTCCCCCACCGTGAAGAGAATCAGGTTCAGCTCAGCGCACACCTGCTGCCTCTGAAGGTGGACATCACTCCAGACCTGCTTCCCAGCCAAGGTCTCGAAGTCCGCGCCAACAGTCTACCGAACAGCGCGACTTTTCCAGACATTGGTTAGGGCGCAAATAGTATCGTTTTCTGAACCCTTATTAATTACACTTACCGTTTTACTGTTTTCATTTGACTTTTCCATATGTATCGTCACATCTTTATTGTGTTCAATTAATTGCATTCTTCTATAAATAGATGCTTCATTTTTTTGTGTTTATACCACACATCATGATTATTTTCAACTCCTTGAAAATTCCTTGGTTTTCTCTTCGCAATTATTCATTTTCGTGGGTATATTACTTATCTAAATCAACCCCGCATGGGTTGATTACTTATCTAACCCAGCTCCGTTAAGCTTCAGCGTTTGGATCCTGTTCTGATGCTCCTCATCAGTCAGGAACTACAATCAGGAGTTATCTGGGTGTTGACGACAAAAAGGGGGAAAACAGAGATAGAGTATTTTCATAGGTGAATCCATGAACCATGGAGGCCTGATGAATATACATTTGAGAAAGCCTTTAATTAATGATTATTAAGTGTTTAATTGTAAGACAACTTGAATAACACTTCATAACAAAACCTAGCAACCAAAAGGGAGGGCTCTCGGCCACCTTGTGAAAGTCACACACGGCCGCCTCTCAATCTTGCTCTCGGTTTCTTGATAGCCGAAGAGGAAGAGTGATATTGTGCCAATTTTGATTGTGAATCAAAGTGTGTTTTGGTTCCGGTTTAATATCTTGTCTAGCAACTTGATATTAAACTATCCCTTCACTCGATTTGATCGTGTGGATACCGTTGAGGCAAAACCAATCGAGTTTTGCTTAGTGACTCGGAGAAGGCGTAGGACGTGGTGCAGCTCCGTGGATTCGGCTTCAAACACGCTACAAGGGTAAGACACTTGTAATTCTCTAATCCGATATGAATCCCTATGTATAAATCGCTGGTTTGTAATCCCAAAATTTTATTCCGCTGCGTTGTATGCTCATGGGGTTACTTACACTGTGTAGCTACCTGTGAAGGCTCTATACCAGTGTACAACACAATATTAGATGTCTCATTACAATCCAATATCAAAACTTTAACAAAATATAACAAATTATATTTTTCAACATTCTGGGTCTCTCGATCGATCGGCCCCTCTTCCCGATCGATCGAGAAGACGCATAAAATCAAAACCAAGATTCTGCCCCGCTCGATCGATCGAGAAGAAATGCCGATCGATCGAGATGCTCTGTTCGAGAAATGCCAACCCAGAATTCTCGAACACCTGAAATCACACCCTTAAATCCAACATGTAAGACATACAACATGTCCAAAACAACATGCTATTAGTTACAACACACTGCCCTGAGTGTATTCATACCAAAATTACACCCCAAACATAAGCCCATATGCATAAACGTCGATCATTTAAACAAGTACTCAACCAACGTTTCCGGAAACAGAACAACATATTTCATTACCAGATTTTTGAGTACTTCACTTCATGCTATTATATCTACCACATATAACATAAAGCATGTTCGAACAAACATGCCAAGGGCTTCACAAAACTACCATGCATATTTTCACATCAAAGGTTTACCAAAAACCTAAGCTAAAGTGCATGACACCACCTCCTCAAAATCACTCCCGGACCATAATTTCCCAGAAACACAGGGCATATTCCTTACCCAGATTTTCGAACACCCTTCTTTACATGCTTATTTCCTCAACATAAAACATGCAACATGCTCAAGGAAAAATACAGAGAGCCTCACAATAACACCATAAAAGCATTTAAATCAAAGGTTTCAAGAAACCTAATCTAACATGCCGTTTTCTCGCCACCTAAAAACATGTACTCCAACAAGTTTAAAACAAAAACAGAGCATGCTTTCTCACCCTACTTTGCTCCGATTTTTGAAGGGTTTCCCGGCGATGAAAAGGGGCAAGCTCCTCAGATTATTGCTTAGCAAGTGTTGGTGAGGAATTGGGAGAGAAGGGTCGAGATTTGGGATGGCTGAGAGTGGTCAAATGATTGAGCCAAGTGGGGTGGGAAGTCAGCCTGGGCACAGTGTGATTGGCATGGGTTGGGGGGGTGGTTGGGTGTTGGGTGGTATGATGTGTTATGTTTTGGTCCCGGTATTTAGCACGATGTATAAAAATATCCTCACATGATAATTATAGTATTTTCTCAAAAATACTTCAATTCTCGTTAACATGCTTTACCCAAAACAAACAACACATACCCCAAATAAACATGCCACGACCCCAAAAACCCAACATATATCACATGCGCCCTGAAATGAAACTCCCCAATAATACTAATCCAAACCCATGAATTAATACCCAAATCATCATAATTTAACTCAAATGGTTAACATCACAATAATCATTTCGGGGATAACACAATACTCCCCTACTTATAGGATTTCGTCCCCGAAATCAAACATGCTTACCAACATGAAATAAAACAATAAAAGCATACCAGAAAACAACTCTGGATAGTGTTGCACCATGTGTCGCTCTGTCTCCCACGTGGCCTCCTCGACACCCCTACGATCCCACTGAACCTTGATCATAGGAATAACCTTGTTCCGAAGTCTGCGGTCTGCCCTATCCAAAATCCTGATAGGCCGCTCAACATAAGAAACATCGGACTCAATCTGCACCTCTGAAGGCTGCAACACATGTGAAGGATCTGGCTCATACTTCCTCAGCATAGACACATGAAATACGTCGTGTATACCAGACAGAGAAGGCGGTAAAGCCAAACGGTACGCCAGAGTACCAACACGCTGTAAGATCTCATACGGCCCCACGTATCTAGGAGACAACTTCCCCCGCATACCAAACCGTACAACGCCTCTGAAAGGTGAGATCTTCAGAAAAACTCTGTCGCCTAACTGAAACTCCAACGGCCTACGCCGCTGATTGGCATATGCTGCCTGTCTGTTGAGCTGCCTTCATCTTTCTCTTGATAACCTTAACTTTCTCTTCCATTTCCTGAACCAACTCTGGTCCTCCAACCGACTTACGGTCCAAGTCATCCCAACACAAGGGTGACCTACAACGCCTACCATAGAGGGCCTCGAAAGGAGCCATCTGTATACTCGCCTGGTAGCTGTTGTTGTAAGAGAACTCCACCAAGGCTATCGAGTCCTGCCATGATATGTCGAACTCTAGCACACAAGCTCTCAACATATCCTCGAGCGTCTGTATCGTACGCTCGGTCTGTCCGTCCGTCTGAGGGTGATAGGCTGTGCTCAGCCTCAACTCTGTACCTAGAGCTTTCTGCAGACCCTCCCAAAAGTGAGATGTGAACCGCGGATCTCGATCGGACACTATCGAAACAGGGATCCCGTGTAGTCTCACCACATCTCTGACATATAACTGTGCCATCCTCAAGTGCGTATATGTCATACAGTAGGGAATGAAGTGAGCCACTTTAGTCAGTCTATCCACGACTACCCAGATGGCATCAAAACCCGAAACAGTCCTTGGTAAGTGGGTCACGAAATCCATAGACACGTGCTGCCACTTCCACTCGGGTATCTCCAAACTCCTTAGTTCACCTCCAGGCCTCTGCCTCTCAGCCTTCACCTGCTGACAAATCAAACAGCGCTTGACAAATGAGGTGACATCTTGTTTCATACGCCTCCACCAGAACTGGCTGCGTAAATCCTTATACATCTTCTTCCCTCCTGGGTGGACACTCATCCTACTGCAATGAGCTCGCTGTAATAAACCCTGACGCAACTCAGGTGCATCCGGAACCACCCATCTGTCGCCAAGTCTCAGAGAACCGTCCTCAGCCACTCTGAATCTCGACGGCTGACCTGAATGAACCACTAATATCCATCTCTGAACCTCTGCATCGGTCCCCTGAGCCTTCCTGATGTGATCATAGATAACAGGCTCAGCTAGCAAGGTCAAAACCTGTACTGGTGAAGAGGATACATCATAATCAAAACCCAAATGGCAGTAGGAGCCAAACATAGCTGATAGAGACATAACATCCTCTGCTGTGCTCCTCACCTTCCGACTCAAAGCGTCGGCTGTCAAATTTGCCTTCCCCGGGTGATATTCGATTTCACAGTCGTAGTCCTTCAGCAGGTCCATCCATCTTCTCTGCCTCATGTTTAACTCAGCCTGTGTGAACAAGAATTTCAGGCTCTTGTGATCAGTGAAGATGGTGAATGAGGTACCATATAAGTAGTGTCGCCATATCTTCAAGGCGAACACTATAGCTGCCAACTCCAGATCATGGACTGGATACCTCGTCTCGTGTGGCTTCAACTGTCTCGAAGCGTAAGCCACTACATGTCTGTCCTGCATCAGTACGCACCCTAATCCCTGTAGAGATGCATCGGTATAAAGAACAAATCCTTTGTTCTCCTTGGGTATCACTAGAACGGGTGCAGTAGTCAGTTTGTGTTTCAATTCCCTGAAACTCTGCTCACAAGCATCTGACCAACAAAAAGAGACTCCCTTCTGAGTCAGCTGAGTAAGTGGCTTGGCGATCTTTGAGAAACCCTCGACGAAACGTCGATAATAGCCAGCCAGACCAAGAAAACTTCGAATCTCACTGACTGAAGTAGGGGTAGACCAATCCATAACTGCCTCTATCTTCCTCGGGTCTACTGATATCCCCTCTCGTGATATGATATGGCCCAAGAATGCTACACTGTTTAGCCAAAACTCACATTTGCTGAGTTTGGCGTACAACTGATGATCCCTGAGGATCTGGAGCACTATCCTCAGATGATCGGCATGATCCTCCTCATTCCTTGAATAGACCAGGATGTCATCAATGAACACGATCACAAACTGATCGAGGTACTCCTGAAATACCCTGTTCATCAAGCTCATAAAAGTAGCAGGAGCATTCGTCACCCCGAATGGCATCACCAAGAACTCATAGTGCCCATACCGAGTTCTAAAAGCCGTCTTTTGGACATCACCAGCTCTAACCCGCACTTGATGATAGCCTGACCTCAAGTCTATCTTGGAGTACACCTCTGTACCCTGAAGCTGGTCGAACAGGTCATCAATCCTCGGAAGTGGATATCTGTTCTTCACTGTGACCTTGTTCAATTGCCTATAGTCAATGCACAGACGCATTGATCCATCCTCTTTTTCACGAACAAGACTGGTGCACCCCAAGGCGATACACTAGGACGAATGTATCCCTTGTCGAGGAGTTCCTGCAACTGTACCTTCAGTTCCCTCAGCTCTGCCGGTGCCATCCTGTAAGGAGCACGGGATATAGCAGAAGTCCCTGGCAGCAGCTCAATAGCAAATTCCACATCCCTGACAGGCGGAAATCCCGGAATCTCATCTGGGAACACATCAATGAACTCCGCCACAATCGGAATATCCTCAGCTCTTACTTCCTTTTCCTCAGATACATCCACAGCATAAATGATGTAACCTGTATGGCCGCGCTCCAATAATCGTGCCATCTTAACTGCTGATATAACGGAATCTTTGGACGAGAGTCGTCCCCATAAAAGATCCACTGAAACCCCTGATCAGACAGAAAACGTACAATCCTCTGCCGGCAGTCTACCACAGCTCGGTATCTGCTCAACACATCTATGCCGATAATACAGTCAAAGTCTGCCATCTCTAACTGAATCAGATCGGCCCTCAGATCATTGCCCTCAAAATAAATGAGGCAATCAGACAATAGCCGATCCGCAATCACATGCTTCCCCGTGGGTGTCGAGACCATAAGAGGCGTGGGTAACAGAGACGAGCACAAATGGTGTCCCTCCACAAAAGCAGTAGATACAAAAGAATGGGAAGCACCTGTATCTATTAATATAAGTGCAGGGTACGTAAATAAATGGCACGTACCAGCAATGACCTCCTCTGGGGCTGCCTCAGCCTGCTCCCTGGTCAGCGCATACACCTGTCCCTGCGGCGGTCCTGCCGTCTGACCTCCCTGGGGTCGTGGTGCAAGCTGCTGCCTCTGTGGTGCCCTCCCAGCATCAAACCTTGGCCTAATCGGCCCAGAGTCTGCCTGTCTCTGTGGTGCTCTCCGATCTGGGCAACCTCGAGCCAAGTGGCCCACCTTGCCACAGATATAGCAACCCTGACAGTCCCGTGACAAGTGCCATCCTCCACAGTTGCTACACTTGTTTCCCACTGTCTTGCTCCCCTGTGTGGGTCCCTTATTGTTCTGCTTCTGACCCTGAGACTTCTTCCCACTAAATTTGGAAGATGATGAGGCTCCACGAGCCTTGAACTGATCCCCTCGTGGCCTCAGACTATCAGTAGCAGGCCTCTGTGGTGGTACAGAAGGGGGTACCACATCCTTGTACGCGTCCACCGCAATCTCCGCTAACTCTGCCCGTGTCAGGGCGTCATCAAATGAACTGGGGTTGTTGGAGATAACCCTATCAAATAGTTCTGGCCTTAATCCCTTCATAAAGTTCCTCATCTTTGCATGGCTGCTGACAGCAATATGAGGCACATACCTCAGCAGTGAGGAATACTGCATAGCATAGTCCGACACTGACATGCTACCCTGCTTCAAACTGTTAAACTCATCCTCTTTTAATTGTCTGGCAGCTGCAGAGAAATATCGGTTAAGGAACCGGGTCCGGAATACAGTCCAGTCAACTGCCATACCTAGAGCTCTAAGCTCCATCACGGTGGTCTTCCACCACATAGCAGGCTTCTTAGCCATCTGAAACTCGGCTAACCTTAGCCAGGCCGTGCGTGCACAGGGTGCAGTCACAAGTATCTGCTCTATACGTTCCAACCACTCCTCAGCTACTTCACCAGACTCAATCCCCTCAAACATGGGCGGATGGAAACTCAGAAACTGCTTCAAACTGAGCTCCCCTGGCAGTAACATCTGTACACTGGGCTCCACGCCCACAGCAGGTGGTGGTAGAGGATTCGGCGGAGCAATACTGGCATTCCTACTGTCCATATCCCCTATCTCCTCATTGGGGTTCTCCGGATTAATCTCAGCCATGCTGTAACACAAGAGTTAACAACAATACAAAAAGCAGTTCATAATATAAGCCGTTAGATAACA
Source organism: Haberlea rhodopensis (assembly GCA_907163345.1). Classification (NCBI taxonomy): domain Eukaryota; kingdom Viridiplantae; phylum Streptophyta; class Magnoliopsida; order Lamiales; family Gesneriaceae; genus Haberlea; species Haberlea rhodopensis. The sequence goes on along the minus strand of CAJQUN010000073.1, from coordinate 1,739,962 downwards.
AGAGTATCATATTCAAAGCATGTTAGTATAACACTTATACAACCATATGCATCACATGCATAAGCATGCCCAAATGAATACCTAGCCAACTTGTCTCTAAAGGCTACCCTTCACTCTTTCCTGGTTATCTAACCACTGCTCTGATACCACTAAATGTGAGACCCCGTTATCTCATCAAGTTACTAAGGTGCAATTTAGAGAACTAAACATTTATGTAAATATATCAGAGTAAAGTATCGTGTTGATTAACCTGAGCTTTAGAGATTACAGTACCAAAATGTTTCAAAAGGAAGACACAATTCCTACGAAGGTACTACGTTATAGTCTTACTCTACTCAGTAGAAGCTATACAAAAATTTCTCTAACATGCTAATCCTGTAGCACTCCTTACAGCTCAGCAAATCAACCCCGACCCTGGTTCTCGTCAACAAAAGCACCTACAAAGACAACCCCCATCACGTGAGCATAAAACAATTCATATTCAACATAATATGAAAGTAAAGCATAAATGCACAATCCTAAATACAAGCACTTCCTGTATTTCCAAGCATTTACAACGCTCATTGGTTGTCCCTGTACTATAACTCATAATAAAACACATTATATGAAATTATGGATCCTTTATGTATGTCATGACATATCACCTCTTTCTTTACATAGCCTTTGAGTCATATATCAACAGTTATTTTAATGCTTCATGCTACAGGAACTCATAATGAGCGGTACAATCCTCCCCGCTTCATTACTACAGGAACTCATAATGAGCGGTACAATCCTCCCCGCTTCATTACTACAGGAACTCATAATGAGCGGTACAATCCTCCCCGCTTCATTACTACAGGAACTCATAATGAGCGGTACAATCCTCCCCGCTTCATTACTACAGAAACAAGCAAGAGCATTAAACATACACTGTGATCTCTCTTGACTCGTGGAATACACCTCTTTATTCCACAACACTTATGCAACAACTATGCATAATATGCAACAACAATGCATAATAACATGTATCAAACTCCTAATGCATCACATTGCATTCATCATGTGTCAAAAGACAAACATAAGTACATGTTACCGTTGGGATGCCCGTACGTCGCTTACGTACCTTTCCAAAATGTGGTGTGTTGCAAGACTCTATCCCCTGCGCTGTGTGTTGGGATATGCCCTAAGACAAGTCATTAGATGATTGTTTAAGACATACAATGTTTATGGTTTTATGAATGGCAATTCATTATTATATATTATTCTTTTAACTGTGCATTGTGAATTAATATATATGTTAATGTCCTTAGAATAATATTGTATTATTCTTAAAGATGTCCCTAGTCAAGTATTATCATGAATAGGGATAATGATAACACGTAGAGACTAGTATATGTTGATCGATGAATTGTTCATTGATATGAGATATCAAATCAACATATGGGTACATGTTAGAGAACGATGTACTGGACAGACCCACCATGAGAATGCAACATGGATAGTTATATGATCGTCATATGCAATTCTCATAGTGATAATAATGTATACAATCCTTACGACTTGTGATCATCAGAGATCCCAACATAAGGAGTTATGTATCTTGATATCGTCAAACGTTACCCGTAACAGGGTATACTATAAAGGCGACTATTGGATACACTACGAATTATGTAGAGGGATGTTGACTGATCGAGATAGGATTTGTCCCTCCTATATAACAGGAGATGTGTTTGGCCCTTGATCAAGTGAGAACTAAAATGCATGGCCATGCTCGAATGAGTCGATATGAGATATCGAGCTTATTCGTTTATTCTAGTTCTACTTGGGGATCAAGAAATAAAGATTGGATATACGAGTATGACTATTCCATGACTCGTGTTCAATCTAAACACAAAGGACAAAGGGATTAAGTTACATGATTAATATTATCACAAGTTCTAAAGGTTATGTCGAGTCATTGACATTCTCGTAATTTGGGTAGCATCGATGTGTTGCTAGATACCGCTCAATGCTTGCGACATAAAATGAGATTTTATGTCACTGCCAACATTACGAGATCCTATCGGGTCGCACAAAAGATTAAATCGAGAAGGGAAATTAAATTCATGGGATGAATTAAATAATTAAGAGGAGTCTTAATTAATAATCATAAGGATTAATTAAATCATGGGCTTAAGCCCATGAAGCTTTGAGAAAGCCTTTAATTAATGATTATTAAGTGTTTAATTGTAAGACAACTTGAATAACACTTCATAACAAAACCTAGCAACCAAAGGGGAGGGCTCTCGGCCACCTTGTGAAAGTCACACACGGCCGCCTCTCAATCTTGCTCTCGGTTTCTTGATAGCCGAAGAGGAAGAGTGATATTGTGCCAATTTTGATTGTGAATCAAAGTGTGTTTTGGTTCCGGTTTAATATCTTGTCTAGCAACTTGATATTAAACTATCCCTTCACTCGATTTGATCGTGTGGATACCGTTGAGGCAAAACCAATCGAGTTTTGCTTAGTGACTCGGAGAAGGCGTAGGACGTGGTGTAGCTCCGTGGATTCGGCTTCAAACACGCTACAAGGGTAAGACACTTGTAATTCTCTAATCCGATATGAATCCCTATGTATAGATCGCTGGTTTGTAATCCCAAAATTTTATTCCGCTGCGTTGTATGCTCATGGGGTTACTTACAGTGGTATCAGAGCCGTGTACAAGGCTCATATCGGATTTTATGTGGTTAAATAGTTTAATCATGTTAGAATTTATATTGCATGCTATTTAAAACTGTATTTTCATATATGATATGGAAAAATCGATTTTGTGAAAATCATCGTATGATAATATATATGATATAATTGACGGATCGAAATATATGATAATTCGTGATCAAAAACCGGAACATTGGCTCGTGTAGGCTCACGGCCGACGCCACCTAGGTGCTAGGGTTTCGAACCCTAGTCACCATGGCTCGGCCGCCGCATCAAAGAGGCTAGGGTTTTTGAACCCTAGTCAAATAAGCCTCTCGGCCGCCGCTTAAGGGCTAGGGTTCGGACCCTGGCTCGAGCATGGGTCAAGCCGTCGCACTATCTAGGGTTTTGAACTCTATTGGCTCGATAAAGTATTGAGAAGGTGCAAGATGGCTCGATAGAATCGACATGGTGCAAGGCGGCTAGGGTTTGGAACCCTAGCAGCGCCGCACCCAAGCCGCCGCATGGACCATGGCTCGGCCATGGGCTAGGGTTTCGAACCCTAGGCCCACTATTGGTCCAGCCATGGGTTTTGGTTCGAACCATGGTGGTTCGTGTTTTAGTCGCTTTAGTTCGTGGCATGTGATGTCCCGAGCGTACGATAATTTTTCAAAAATTATATTACAGTTTTAATTAAAATTAAATTTAAAATGTTTAGAATTTAATTAATTAAATGTTAATGCATGCTTTATGTGTTGTTTGAGGATGGTGCGTGGTTATAGCCCTTTGACCTATTAGATAGGATTTGTGAATGATTGTAATTTATAATACGACCTGCGAGTCGTGCCTTTCTCTATTTTATTCTAAATGTAATCCCTCCCCTATGTTCCCCTCGAATGTGAATCGAGGAATTCTATATCTTGTAAATAGTATAGTTTATTTTATTGATGGTGATCAATGAAGATGGAGCATCGTGCCGGGATGAGGAGGCCATTCACAAATTGGAGCCAAAGGAAGGAGCTTATGAAGTTACCTTAGGTTGACTCATAGGAGTTTCTCATTGGCTTGAGAAACTCATTAGTAGGGGCTATAACCATGTCACGTTTTAATTATGTATGTTGATGCATGATTTATCTTATGTTTTAGTTTGATAATAGTATTACACATATATGTAGATATGTATACAACTATATGTAGTGGACATATTTTAAATTATCAAATTAATCATGAGATCAATAAATCCCTCTAAAATATTAAGTTTTAGATGCCTTCCAAATAAAAGTACTCGTCAATAACTTCGATTGTACATGTGTGGGTTTGCCAAAGCAAAGCACCGTGGCAATCTTAGTAAGGCGCGAAAGGATAAAAGTGATATCCGTTATACTTTAATTGGGTACGACTTAACTAGGTTATCTCAATAGGATTGGGAACCTAGAGGCATGGGTTGGATTTTAATTCATTCGATGAATTGAACAAAGCGTTGTTCGTCCAACTATCCAAGAATTATATGTGATATAATTGACAAAGTGTTGTCTACCTAAATAACCGAGTCTTGGGCGATTAGCCAAAGCTAACTCAAGATTAAGTGAAATATGGATCTTGGCCCACTAAAGGTTTCGAGGGTTGATATTTTTCAAACAAAATAGTGGGAGTATCATTTAATATAAGACCATGTTAAATGATTTAAATCATAAACTTATTTTGCATATTTATATTGTAGATATCCATGGCAACTAACAACGTTACTAGCACTTTATCACTGCGATCGGTCCTTGAGAAGGACAAACTAAATGGGACGAATTTCCTAGACTGGCATAGGAACTTGAGGATAGTCCTCAAACAAGAAAAGAAACAATATGTCCTAGAGGAACCCTTGCCCGCTGAGGAACCTCCCCTAACGGCTACAAGAACCGACAAGGATGCTTACAAGAAGCATCAGAGTGACGCGCTTGATGTTGGGTGCCTCATGCTTGCCACCATGAACTCTGAGCTTCAGAAGCAACATGAGGAAATGGAGGCGTTCGATATGATCGAACACTTAAAGCAGTTGTACCAACAGCAAGCTAGACAAGAGAGGTATGACGTCTCTAAAGCGTTATTCCAGTGCAGGATGGTAGAGGGAAGCTTAGTTGGAACTCATGTGCTCAAGATGATTGGGTACATTGAGAATCTGGACAAGCTAGGTTTTCCATTGGACCAAGAGTTGGCCACCGATGTGATCTTGCAATCGTTGCCTGAGAGCTTCAGTCAATTTGTAGTAAATTACAACATGACTGACATGGAAAAGACTTTACCACAATTGCTTGGTATGTTGAGAACATATGAAGCAAATACTAAGAAGACTAAGGCCACAAATGTCCTTATTGTGAATAAGGGCAAAGGAAGGGCCAAAGCTAAAGGCAACAAGAAAGCAAAGAAGGTCTTTGCTAAATCTAAGCCAAAGTCTTCTGCACTGAAGCCAAAGGGAGGGATAGCAAAGGAAGGGAACTGTTTCCATTGCGGTGAGACCGGCCATTGGAAAAGAAACTGCAAAGTATATCTGGAGGATCTAAAGAAAGGAAGTGTGACTTCCGCTTCAGGTATTTTTGTTATAGAAGTCAATTTATCTACTTCTTCATCATGGGTATTAGATACTGGATGTGGATCTCACATTTGTGTAAATGTGCAGGATCTCAAAAGGAGTAGGACATTGGCAAAAGGTGAAGTTGATCTCCGAGTTGGAAATGGAGCAAGAGTTGCTGCATTAGCTATAGGAGATTATCAGTTAGCTTTACCTTCTGGTTTATCGTTGATTTTAAAAGACTGTTATTTTGTGCCTTCAATTACTAAAAACATTATTTCTATTTCTTGTTTAGACAAGTATGGTTTTTCATTTATAATAAAGGACAATTGTTGTTCTATTTGTTTAAATGATATGTTTTATGCTAGTGCACAAATGATGAATGGTCTTTATGTATTAAATCTTGATATGCCTATCTATAACATAAATACTAAAAGGATTAAAAATAATGATTGTAATCCGACTTATCTCTGGCACTGTCGCTTGGGCCACATAAACGAGAACCGCATATCTAAACTTCATAAGGATGGAGTATTAGATTCATTTGATTTTGAATCATATGAAACATGCAAATCTTGTTTAATGGGCAAGATGACAAAAGCCCCTTTCAAGGGACATGTTGAAAGGGCAAATGTTTTATTGGGACTAATACATAGTGATGTATGTGGACCAATAAGTACGCAAGCTAGAGGTGGTTTTCAATACTTCGTAACATTTACAGATGACCTCAGTAGATATGGGTATGTGTACCTAATGAAACATAAACATGAAACCTTTGAAAAGTTCAAAGATTTCAAGAATGAAGTACAAAACCAACTTGGCAAGAGTATCAAAATCCTTCGATCAGATCGAGGAGGTGAATACTTAAGCCAAGAGTTTCATGACTATCTAAAGGAGTGTGGGATAGTCCCACAACTCACTCCTCCGTATACTCCACAATGGAATGGTGTATCCGAGAGGAGAAATCGAACCTTGTTAGACATGGTTAGATCAATGATGAGTCATGCAGATCTTCCGATATCATTTTGGGGACACGCTCTAGAAACAGCAATTTTCTTACTGAACCGTGTTCCATCTAAATCAGTGGAAAAGACACCATATGAGATATGGACTGGGAAGCGTCCTAGTATGTCTTTTATGAAGATTTGGGGTTGTGAGGCTTTCGTTAGACGTCACGCCACTAACAAACTTGGACCCAAATCTGATAAGTGTTTATTTGTGGGGTATCCTAAGGAAACGAAAGGGTACTATTTCTATTATCCCACCGAGAACAAAGTAGTTGTTGCTCGGACTGGTATATTTCTTGAAAGAGAATTTATTTCTAGAAAAACCAGTGGGAGAAAAATAGAACTTAGTGAAGTTCAACCACAAGAAAACACTGAACCTGAAATTGAGATGGAAACAGAGCAGGCACCACAAGCTGTTGTGGAAGAAGCACCTGCTCAAGAGACACAAGCCCAGCGTAGGTCTGTAAGAGAACACCGGGAGCCACAGAGATATGGATTTGTTGTGACTCAACAGGTGACTTACTACTTATTGATGAGGATGAGCCGTCATCTTATCAACAAGCTATAATGGGTAATGATTCTGAGAAATGGCAAGAGGCCATGAAATCTGAGATGGAATCCATGTATGCAAACCAAGTATGGACTTTGGTTGATCCACCTGAAGGGGTACGACCCATAGGGTGCAAATGGATTTTCAAGAAAAGACCGATATGGATGGTAACGTACAAACCTATAAAGGTCGGCTGGTTGCAAAAGGATTCAAACAAATTCATGGTATTGACTATGATGAAACCTTTTCACCAGTGGCCATGGTTAAATCCATAAGGATCTTACTTGCAATAGCTGCATTTCATGATTATGAAATCTGGCAGATGGATGTCAAAACAGCTTTCCTTAATGGAAATCTGCTCGAGGATGTGTACATGACACAGCCCGAGGGTTTTGTCGATCCAAAGGATGCTGGAAAGATATGCAAGCTACAACGATCCATTTATGGATTGAAGCAAGCTTCTCGGAGTTGGAATCTTCGTTTTGATTATGCAATCAAAGAGTTTGGTTTTATCTAAAATGAAGATGAACCTTGTGTCTACAAGAAGGTCAGTGGGAGCGTAATCATTTTCCTAGTGTTGTATGTAGATGACATACTTCTTATTGGAAATGATATCCCTGCCTTGCAATCTGTAAAGATTTGGCTAGGGAATTGCTTTTCGATGAAAGACTTAGGAGAAGCCACCTATGTGTTAGGAATCAAGATCTATAGAGATAGATCGAGAAGGCTTCTTGGTCTAAGTCAAAGTACATACATAGACAAGGTGCTTAAAAGGTTTAGCATGCAAGAATCCAAGAAAGGATTCGTGCCTATGACACATGGTATTTATCTCTCGAAGGAACAGTGTCCTTCAACACCAGATGAGAGACAACGCATGAGTAGGATTCCATACGCATCAGCTATTGGATCTATCATGTATGCCATGATATGTACTCGTCCCGATGTATCGTATGCTTTGAGCATGACGAGCAGATATCAAGTTGATCCAGGTGAAGGTCACTGGATTGCTGTCAAGAATATCCTAAAGTACTTGAGAAGGACTAAGGATACATTCTTGATTTATGGAGGTGAGGAAGAGCTCAATGTAATGGGTTACACTGATGCAAGCTTCCAAACCGACAAAGATGATTTTCGATCGCAATCTGGATATGTGTATTGCCTGAATGGAGGTGCTGTGAGCTGGAAGAGTTCAAAGCAAGAAACAGTAGCCGATTCTACAACGGAAGCTGAGTATATTGCTGCCTCGGATGCAGCAAAGGAAGCTGTTTGGATGAGGAAGTTCATTTCTGAACTTGGAGTGGTGCCTAGCATTAAAGATCCGATAGAACTCTATTGTGACAACAATGGAGCGATCGCATTGGCTAAGGAACCAAGATCTCACCAAAGATCCAAGCACATACTTAGGCGTTTCCATTTCATTCGAGAAATCGTTGAAAGGGGAGATGTTAAAATATGCAAAGTACCAACAGATGATAATGTATCTGACCCATTGACGAAGCCACTGTCACAGCAGAAGCATGATCGTCATACTAGAGCTTTAGGCATTAGGTATATGTCTGAGTGGTCTTAGTGCAAGTGGGAGATTTGTTGGGATATGCCCTAAGACAAGTCATTAGATGATTGTTTAAGACATACAATGTTTATGGTTTTATGAATGGCAATTCATTATTATATATTATTCTTTTAACTGTGCATTGTGAATTAATATATATGTTAATGTCCTTAGAATAATATTGTATTATTCTTAAAGATGTCCCTAGTCAAGTATTATCATGAATAGGGATAATGATAACACGTAGAGACTAGTATATGTTGATCGATGAATTGTTCATTGATATGAGATATCAAATCAACATATGGGTACATGTTAGAGAACGATGTACTGGACAGACCCACCATGAGAATGCAGCATGGATAGTTATATGATCGTCATATGCAATTCTCATAGTGATAATAATGTATACAATCCTTACGACTTGTGATCATCAGAGATCCCAACATAAGGAGTTATGTATCTTGATATCGTCAAACGTTACCCGTAACAGGGTATACTATAAAGGCGACTATTGGATACACTACGAATTATGTAGAGGGATGTTGACTGATCGAGATAGGATTTGTCCCTCCTATATAACAGGAGATGTGTTTGGCCCTTGATCAAGTGAGAACTAAAATGCATGGCCATGCTCGAATGAGTCGATATGAGATATCGAGCTTATTCGTTTATTCTAGTTCTACTTGGGGATCAAGAAATAAAGATTGGATATACGAGTATGACTATTCCATGACTCGTGTTCAATCTAAACACAAAGGACAAAGGGATTAAGTTACATGATTAATATTATCACAAGTTCTAAAGGTTATGTCGAGTCATTGACATTTCTCGTAATTTGGGTAGCATCGATGTGTTGCTAGATACCGCTCAATGCTTGGGACATAAAATGAGATTTTATGTCACTGCCAACATTACGAGATCCTATCGGGTCGCACAAAAGATTAAATCGAGAAGGGAAATTAAATTCATGGGATGAATTAAATAATTAAGAGGAGTCTTAATTAATAATCATAAGGATTAATTAAATCATGGGCTTAAGCCCATGAAGCTTTGAGAAAGCCTTTAATTAATGATTATTAAGTGTTTAATTGAAAGACAACTTGAATAACACTTCATAACAAAACCTAGCAACCAAAGGGGAGGGCTCTCGGCCACCTTGTGAAAGTCACACACGGCCGCCTCTCAATCTTGCTCTCGGTTTCTTGATAGCCGAAGAGGAAGAGTGATATTGTGCCAATTTTGATTGTGAATCAAAGTGTGTTTTGGTTCTGGTTTAATATCTTGTCTAGCAACTTGATATTAAACTATCCCTTCACTCGATTTGATCGTGTGGATACCGTTGAGGCAAAACCAATCGAGTTTTGCTTAGTGACTCGGAGAAGGCGTAGGACGTGGTGCAGCTCCGTGGATTCGGCTTCAAACACGCTACAAGGGTAAGACACTTGTAATTCTCTAATCCGATATGAATCCCTATGTATAGATCGCTGGTTTGTAATCCCAAATTTTATTCCGCTGCGTTGTATGCTCATGGGGTTACTTACACTGTGTAGCTACCTGTGAAGGCTCTACACCAGTGTACAACACAATATTAGATGTCTCATTACAATCCAATATCAAAACTTTAACAAAATATAACAAATTATATTTTTCAACATTCTGGGTCTCTCGATCGATCGGCCCCTCTTCCCGATCGATCGAGAAGACGCATAAAATCAAAACCAAGATTCTGCCCCGCTCGATCGATCGAGAAGAAATGCCGATCGATCGAGATGCTCTGTTCGAGAAATGCCAACCCAGAATTCTCGAACACCTGAAATCACACCCTTAAATCCAACATGTAAGACATACAACATGCCCAAAACAACATGCTATTAGTTACAACACACTGCCCTGAGTGTATTCATACCAAAATTACACCCCAAACATAAGCCCATATGCATAAACGTCGATCATTTAAACAAGTACTCAACCAACGTTTCCGGAAACAGAACAACATATTTCATTACCAGATTTTTGAGTACTTCACTTCATGCTATTATATCTACCACATATAACATAAAGCATGCTCGAACAAACATGCCAAGGGCTTCACAAAACTACCATGCATATTTTCACATCAAAGGTTTACCAAAAACCCTAAGCTAAAGTGCATGACACCACCTCCTCAAAATCACTCCCGGACCATAATTTCCCAGAAAAACAGGGCATATTCCTTACCCAGATTTTCGAACACCCTTCTTTACATGCTTATTTCCTCAACATAAAACATGCAACATGCTCAAGGAAAAATACAGAGAGCCTCACAATAACACCATAAAAGCATTTAAATCAAAGGTTTCAAGAAACCTAATCTAACATGCCGTTTTCTCGCCACCTAAAAACATGTACTCCAACAAGTTTTAAAACAAAAACAGAGCATGGTTTCTCACCCTACTTTGCTCCGATTTTGAAGGGTTTCCCGGCGATGAAAAGGGGCAAGCTCCTCAGATTATTGCTTAGCAAGTGTTGGTGAGGAATTGGGAGAGAAGGGTCGAGATTTGGGATGGCTGAGAGTGGTCAAATGATTGAGCCAAGTGGGGTGGGAAGTCAGCCCTGGGCACAGTGTGATTGGCATGGGTTGGGGGGGTGGTTTTGGTGTTGGGTGGTATGATGTGTTATGTTTTGGTCCCGGTATTTAGCACGATGTATAAAAATATCCTCACATGATAATTATAGTATTTTCTCAAAAATACTTCAATTCTCGTTAACATGCTTTACCCAAAACAAACAACACATACCCCAAATAAACATGCCACGACCCCAAAAACCCAACATATATCACATGCGCCCTGAAATGAAACTCCCCAATAATCTATCCAAACCCATGAATTAATACCCAAATCATCATAATTTAACTCAAATGGTTAACATCACAATAATCATTTCGGGGGATATCACAGAAGCGTTGTGCTTCGAACTTCAGCAGAAACAATCTCTGTGTTCTTTACTTGCTTTTTATTGTTTACTTAGTTAACTCACAAGTGCAGCAGACATTTCCGCACTTCACTTAGTGTCTGCTGACTTGCTTATTGATTGAGAAGCTACTGCATCACTTAACAGTTTGCTAGTAATCAGTCGAAGATCAGAATGTGAGGACAGTGTTTATTCAACCCCCCTTCTAAACACGCCTCCGATCCTAACAGAGGCCTTACAGGGTACTTGATGGAATTGTCTGCCATCTACAGTGAAACATTGATCTTTTTGAGCTCTCCTAAGCCCAGCTTCCTGTACACAGACAGAGACATTAAATAGAACCACATAAAGATTTATTAAAAGATTTAGAATTTATTTTGCAAGGTATAGTGAAACTCTCTGGATCCTTTAACTTTGGAGGTGAATCATTTTGAATGACAGCAGAATACTCCTCCGTTAAGTTTATCATCTCATGCTCTCCCAGTTTCTGCTTTTTGACAGAATATCCTTTAAAAACTTATCATAATTCAGCATGCGCCGAATAGCATCAATGAAAGGCATCTCAATATGAAGATTCTTTATCAATTCTAAAAACTTAGCAAACTTAGAATCTATTTTTGCTCTCTTATATGCAGCGGGGAATGTGAGTGGGATATCTACCTTAGCAGGTGCTGTGATGGGTTAGAGGTCTTAGTAGACTTACCTTTGTCGCGTGGTTGATCCTCTTCTTTCTTGATGTCCGCCTCACCTTTCAACTCAATGTGTGCATCCTTCTTCTCAACGACCTCATTTCCGCTCCTCAACGTGATTGCATGGACTTGCTCCCTAGGGTCATCTCAGTGTCACTTGGCAGTGCTCCTTGTGCTCGTCCGGCTACGATTTTGCTAGCTGTCCCACTTGGACTTCCAAGTTCTTTATCGACGCCTCATGATTGTTCATCCTTATTTCAGCCGATGATATGAACTTGGTTAGTATCTCCTCCATGCCTGGCTTTGGTGCATAGCCCGGTGGTGGTAGGGGATAGTTCCTCGGCCCCGTATTTTATGTATTCGAGTAAGGATAGGTCTGTGGTTGTCGGTTCCCTACAAAGTTAACAGCTTCATTAGTTGTAACGAAAGGGTTACCTACTTGGCATTCCGTGCTAACATGTCCTCCTTGGCAAAGCTCGTATGTAACAGTTGAACTTGCATTGCATGCATGCTCAAACTATCGATCTTCTTGTTCAGCACTTCCAACTGGGCAGCTAAGGCAGCGACTTCACTCACTTGATGCAATCCGGCTTGTTTCTTTGGCATGTTCCTTTCGGACTGCCATTGACAGCTATTAGCAGTCATCTCCTCCAACAGTGTATAAGCCTCCTCGGGCGTCTTCCTCATCACAGTGCCTACTGATGCTGCATCAATCATAGAACGATTATCAACAAATAAACCGTTATAAACCGTTTGAACCTGCAGCCATATAGGGAGGCCATGACGTGGGCATCTCCGCATTAGATCTTTGAAGCGCTCCCATGCTTCGTACAGTGTCTCGGGATCGTATTGGGCAAAAGTCGTGATATCATTGCGCATCTTGGACTTCTTGGATGGTGGAAAGAACTTTGACAAGAACAATTGCGCCATCCCATCCCACATGGTAATAGAACCTGTAGGCAAATTGTAACCAAGATTTAGCTTTATCACGTAAAGAAAAGGGAAACAAACGTAACCTGATGGCGTCGCCAGTAACGCCATTATGTTTAAAGGTATCACAAATCTCCAAGAAGTTGGAGATGTGGGCGTTGGGATCATCAGTAGTTGCTCCCCCAAACTGGACTGAATGTTGGATCATCTATATGATAGCAGGCTTGATATCGAAATGTTAGCTTGTATGGTTGGTCTCGCGATACTCGACAGTGATCCATGGAATGATGGGTGTGGGTAGTCCATGAGTGATCTTGCAACTGGTGGTGCTAAAATCTCCTCGTTATTAGCCATGTGTGCTCTTGCTTTCCTTAGCCTCCTTTGACAAGTGCGTTCGACCTCGGGGTTAAAAGGCTCAAGTGTAGGCTTGCTACTCCTTAGCATACACCAAGAGATAACAACCTGCAAAGATCCACACAAGAAACAAACAGTAGAAGTGTAGAGAGAATGTAAAAAAATTGAAAATAAAAAATGAATGACTAATACAGTCAACTAATCTCGTTTGATATTAGTAAAACTAGTCCCGGCAACGGCTCCAAAAACTTGATCACTATTATTTTAAACAATATTTTTCATTGTAGCGATTGCGTACCGCAAGTGCACGGTGTCAAGTTTTAGTATAATGATATTAAAAGTACAGATTGTTGATCCCACGAGGACTAGGAAATAATTACCAAACTCCACTAGTTTAACTATATTTAGTCTATGATAACTGGTTGTGATTATTAAACTAACGTGAAAAATGAACTCAATAATTAAACCAAGCAAACTTTGATGAATAAGAATAAGAATCAATAGAAACAATTATCAATAATTTGGTTCAATTGTGTAATCCCCCATGATTCGCCTAATAATCGAATTCAAACAATATAAGGTGCGAGTTTTCCAAAAGCACTTATTATACCTTGGTCCGGCTATAAAAAATCTAATAGTAACGTTGCAATAAGCTACTCCCGTATCCTTATTGACAATTAATATTGTAAGTTGATGTAAGTTGATCTATGAAACTTCTAGCTTTCGATTACTAGATATCATAGCTATTGTATTTGACGTCATCTCTCTATATCAGTCTGAAATCCACGGCATAAATCACTATATCGAATCACAATTTTATCTCTCGATCTCAATTGTAAATATACTATCATTCAAGGGTGGCCTAACCCTTAAAAGCATGACGAACAATGATCTATGCACTTAAATATATAAGACTCAATCAAAACATTCACTTTAAATCATGGGTTCATACAAAGGATCCCCTAAGTCTTCATAACAAACCTAGCCAACAATTTCCATCAAATAACAATGCATAAACATATTTTGCAACATCTAAAACATTAAAATCTAATGAAAATATAGAACTAGAGTTAGAAATACGGAAATAACAAGAGGCCTTGACTCCTTGTGTTGCTCCGTCGTTCCGTCTCTTCGGATGCGTCTCTTCTTCAATAGAATTGTGGTGTATGGATGGTTGGGGATGAAGGAGAGTGATGGTGGCTGAGTTTGTAGGTTTATTATGAGCCAAGAGTCCCTAATTTTGTTTAAAATCTTCTATATATTGTGTTAGAGGAGTCTTCAATTCTTTGGACACAAAATAGCTTGATAAGGAAAGAAATCTCGAGTTTTTTTGGGTTTGGCGATCGTTCGCGACAATGTGCTGATCGATCGCCAAACTATTCTGATTTTATGTAAGGACCCCAAGCCCTTAACCCTTGATTAGTGTATTAACCACTATGTGTGGTACATGCTTCTATACAAATCAATCGGGAAACTCAGATGATGCTTACAAAATTCCCTTAACATTCAACGTTATAAGATCATCTCTACTAACATATAGACCCATAGAGTTGCCCATTACCATGCCCTTTTTGCCACTTTTTACATTGTGGACTTTTATAAAAATTTGGGCAGAGTCTCCCCATAAATAGAGCTATCCCGAAACCAAAAGCACATCACATAATATAATTCCCGGCCAGGGAATACACAATACTCAACAGACTACTGAACACAAGTCAATCCCAGCCAGGGAAGACACCACACATAAGACGACAAAAGTGGGTGTCAACACCCACATAATACACTAACGACTTTCTCATATCATTAGCAATTCTACCACAATTGCACGCAACATATAATGAAAGAGAGAAAGGCTCATGCCTTTATATACAACCCATATACATGGAATATCCATGCTCACAAGCGAGCATCATAAATGTGTATATAAACCTCGGGTGTATATAAGTACTCTATACGATACCGTGCTCCATCAAGCCCTATGGTACCACGATCCTGTGAGTACATCAATCAACAGCTCGAGCCCAGCTCCATAGCCATCGATGCCACCTGTTCACCTGCCCCAACAGAGACAGCCCCCCAACGGGGGTGAGCATACCAATACACAAATCCCCTAATCACATAATGAAATTCATAATTTACAACAAAGTAAATACTAATGAATTTAAATGATACTCCCTGGATGGCAACATCCTCATCCGGGATTCCGTTGTACTGTCCCTGTTCTCACAATCATCAAACTCATCAAATCTCATAAATCAGTAAATCAACACATTGATTTAACTCATAGCATGCCTGATTCTCAAGTATCAATAATCATTGATTTCCAAGTTCATTATACATACAAATATAGATATCACAATATCTAGTACTGATTTCTCAATTTCACTATCAATCACAGATAGCTCAAATGCCTAGACATCGCACATGTCTTATAATGAGTACATGATCCCACGATCATTCTCAGGCATCTCAAATGCCGTACGATAGTCATATAGACTCAGTACCCCATATATATCAACATATATATGCATATAGCCATACCCACAACCATCTAATGAAATTACAACACATTAGGCATTTCACAATTTCTATCACATAAAGTAATGCTCGTACGTCGCACGTACCTTAAATCTCCGAAGTCCGAGCCAAACCTTGCTCGAGTTCCATGCTCCGAGGAACGATGTGCTACACGATAAAGTAATTCACAATTAATTTACGAACATGCAACCCATGCTCAAGCACACCCACAACCCTCAAAAATATTGTCAACACAAGACAATAACCAATATCGAAAATTGCTCAAGAATACCCCACAAATTCTCGAACCTTCACAACACAAAATCCAACCCAAATAATTACCATAATTCATCTAAAACGTGAATTAAGCTATCCAAGCAAGAATCAACACCCCTTGCCAAAAACCCCCAATTTTCGAACTCAATACCCTAAAATTCGAACCCAAACAAGCCCTTAAATTCGAACCCTTATAATTCTTCAAATTCGAACACAATCAAGCATCATAATGCATCTACAACATAAATAAATCAATTGTTAACAAGAATCATCACTCCTTATCAAAATCCCCAAATTCGAACATAAACCCCACAAAAATCGAACTGAAAATCGAACCAAATGCAACCAATATTTCAAACCACAAAAATCTGAAATAATCGACCCAAACCAAGCACCAAAATGCCCCAAAAACACCTGAAAGAAAGCCCCAAATCGTACCAAAAATCGAGCCCCAAATCGAAGAAATTCCAGTTTCGAACCCTAGCGTTTTCTGCAGAAATCCGAGCTCGATTCTCGACGAAACTTCGAATTGATGGTGTAGAAAGGACCGCCTGGACGAGACGAAGCCGGCGCCGGGTCGGACGCGCCGATCGGCGGCCGGACGGCGGCGGGCGAAGCACTTAAAGCTGCGTGGGTCAGGGGGCGACGGGAAGGTTACGCGGGAGGAGGAGAGAGAGACTGACGGGAAAATGTGGGGAAAAATGGCTCCGATAATTAAAATCTCGGGTTTAATTGGTATTTATAGCAAAATACCCCAAAATACTAATATCCCCACAAATACATCATGATTCATTAAAAATCATCTGTTTCCAAAAATTCTCTCTCTAACTCAAAAATCCCCTACCGGTGCCCACACACAGCACCCGAGATTCTGAGTCACACTATAAACCCAACTCACAGGTTTTCACCGAAATGAGAATACGATCTCAACCTCGGGATCCCACGATCCCAACTACTCAAATAGACGAGCCCAGAAGGCCCAACACTTCGATTAAACTCCAATTGCCACGTAAAACAACTTTACGGGTTATTAACACTCCGGGATTAACATCCCTAATCTCAGGTCATCACAATATCCCCCACTAAAAGAATTTCGTCCTCGAAATTAGCACTGGTGTATCACATAACACCCAGGCTACACAACAACATGAAGTCATAACCTCGATTCTTGACCATATCAGAATCGTCTCAATAAACGCGAGGATACTTATCTCACATCAAACTCTGAAACAGAGCGACTTTACCAAAACCAACATACCCAAGAGGCAAATGTACCTCGATGCGGTTCATCCCAAAAGTCAGTCCCTCATGACTGCAAAACAACCAATACTTACGACCGTAGATCGGACAGTCATCCTTAGTTCTAATACAACCAGTAAGAACGCATCCTGGATGACACCTCAACCGTGAGAACGTTGACCTCGTGTCAAACTCTGGAGTGGAATAGACTCCCAAATCCATCATAACGTCAAAGATCGTCAGCACAACTCAACGCTAACAGTCCAAAAGCAGTTAGTCGACTGAAACTGCAAGGATTCAAATCGCTCCCGATTCTATCGTAGATATCATCCAATGACATCTCTATCAAGACTCACGATGTCTAACATACATCACGAGGGAAACACTAGGATACCACGGTGTACACATACCAAACCTGGTTTCCACTTTCAAACCTTTTCCATCGAAGGAGCAGTCGCATCATTGCAACTCAATTTGGGCAACTCACGGCCCCAGATTCACACAAAAGACATCTCACAAGATGTCCACCTCCGGATATTCCAAGGATCACATCCTGATCATAATTAAACCATCGAGACTCCACAGAGTTCAAATCCTGGGAGGACATGCAATAACACATTGCATCCTCAACGCTTGTGTCGACAACGACACCCAATAAATCTGAATTCCTGCCATCCCTTGACAATCCTAGGATTTAACAATCCAACTTGGGAAGGCTATCACATAACTCGAAGGAAACACCAACAATGGAACACCTCAACCCACACAAGATAATTCCCTCCTCAAAGGGAGTCAACTAACTTCACGATTGTTTCTCATAACTTATCGTGCCATGGAGATTCCCAATCTCAAGGTATTCAATATCTCTCATCAGAGATTTAGCCATCCAAAATAGCATACTCTATGCTTGACAAAAAAAGGAAATCATTAATTGGCATCCGTATACTCACCGGTATACCTGCCTAAACACCGACATCACATGCATACTCAATGCACTTGGCTCGGTATCTACAACATACCCCTAAGCCCCAAACACGACCGTCAATTCTGAGTCATTCCCTATCCAGTGGAGGACGATAATCGACGATTAACAACACGGTGTGATTCCCAAAATCAACACCACACGTACCAACTCACCGAATCTTTCAAAGATTCCCAAATAGGTCTAATACTACCCCTTCCCCACAAGGGAAGTGCCATCGAACTCGAGATTCCACAAGTCTCGAAACACCGTTCGGAAAAACTGGATACAATAACCCCCATTGCATCCCAAATACACAGGTTCCCTCAGATCGAGTCAATAACGACCTGATGACTCTCTCGTTGGTACTCCGACAATACACTATGTCATCACCACGATATCTGGCTAGCAAAGCGCTGTCTCCATAGGCTCATATCAAGCCCACCAACAAACCATATGTCCCATCTCGGTACGCCATACCGTAACATCCATTTAGAGTAGTGGGTCATCACCCAAAATCTCTCTAAAACCAAAGCATAATGGACATCCCGGTGTCCTTGCTCAACCACGGAGCCATCTTAATTCATTAGGACATATCCCACACCTTCAGGTTGGGTATGACCACGCCTACCGCAGATCACAACAACAAACGAGTAGTTTCCTCAATGACTACTCTTACCACCAATCACTTGGTCCTAGCCAAACCAACGAGCATACCCAAGGTATCATTGCTCGACAAAAGGTCTCGTCAACTAGTGACCCAGACTCTACCATGTGCTCACCATCGGCACTCTCAACCATACGACTAAACACATAACATAAATGTATTAGCCATCAAAACGATGCTACACGTCTACATAGAACATCAACTATGTCATCGTCATCCCGTGACGGCATATGTCAACATATGACATCCAACTAACATCGTCCAACATACGACGGTACATGGCAATACACGACATCCATAATCTCATCATCAACACATGGCATAATATAGCAACACATAGTATCCACAATAATACTAACACAAGTAATATGCCATACCTCATCGCTATCAAGATAGCGGAATACCTGTATCCGTCGCTCGATAATAGTACGTAGTCAGCACCCATCGCTCGAAGGCGGCAAAATCCTGTGCTGAGTACATAGCGGCACAATCCATCGCTATAGAATCGACGGCATGATACCTCGTCATATAATAAGTGGTATGAAACCTCGCTATACACCTGAGCATGAAAAATCGTCCACATAATAGCGGAAAGAGGCATCGCTATCAATACACATGGCGGCAAGAACTATCGCCAGTCAATATAGCGGCATGAACCATCCTATCAATATACATGGCGGCAAGAACCATCGCCAGTCATATAGCGGCATGAACCATCGCTATCAATATCCATGGCGGCAAGAATCATCGCCAGTCAATATAGCGGCATGAACCATCGCTATCAATATCCATGGCGGCAAGAATCATCGCCAGTCAATATAGCGGCATAAACCATCGCTATCAATATCCATGGCGGCAAGAATCGTCGCCAGTCAATATAGCGGCATAAACCATCGCTATCAATATCCATGGCGGCAAGAATCATCGCCAGTCAATATAGCGGCATAAACCATCGCTATCAATATCCATGGCGGCAAGAATCATCGCCAGTCAATATAGCGGTAAAAAATCCTAGCTATAAAATCCATAAGGACAAGAAAAAAAAAATATAGCGGCATAAACCATCGCTATCAATATCCATGGCGGCAAGAATCATTGCCAGTCAATATAGCGGCATAAACCATCGCTATCAATATCCATGGCGGCAAGAATCATCGCCAGTCAATATAGCGGCATAAACCATCGCTATCAATATCCATGGCAGCAAGAATCATCGCCAGTCAATATAGCGGCATAAACCATCGCTATCAATATCCATGGCGGCAAGTATCATCGCCAGTCAATATAGCGGCATAAACCACGCTATCAATATCCATGGCGGCAAGAATCATCGCCAGTCAATATAGCTGCATTAAACCATCGCTATCAATATCCATGGCGGCAAGTACATCGCCAGTCAATATAGCTGATCCCCCCCTAGTCATTGTCCACGGTAGTGTATTTTAATGCCCCCTCGCTCAAGTAAAACATGCGGTACTCCCCCCTCGCTTCACATATAGGCGGCATAGAATAACCTCGCTTATGGACATGCGGTACTCCCACCCCTCCGCCTCACATTTTAGCGGCAAATATTCTTTCCTCGCCTCATATGCTAACCACGCTTCAATGTGACATGCGGCGCTCCCACCCCCGCTTCACATTTTAGCGACACAAAATAATAAATAGCGGCAAGCATTTAAAATCATCACTCATCCATACAATGACTCATGGGATTTTCACCAAGTATTCCATTTACACCTGCAATCACAAAGCATATGCCATATCCAATATACATCAACATGAGTGTATTTAATGCACCTCGCACATTGTGACATGCGGCGCTCCCACCCCTCGCTTCAACAATGGCGGCAAAGCATTAAAATCATCACTACATGTACACATGCAACAACAATGCATAAATCCATGATGTATATAAAATGCAGGTTACCGTTTCGTGTCTTTCAACCATGGCCTTAGCCTTTCGCATCATAGTGTTCCTACACGGAACAATCAACAACCCATGAGCAATACAAATATCCATATTCCCACAATATGATTATAATGAGTAAATGCATAAATCATGAGTACAAAGTACTTCCCCATATTCCGATGCATTTCAAAATGTCCATTTTGTTGCCCCTGTGTCACAACTCACAATCATAATCAACAGGTTATATTATGATTCCATAGATGTC